>CM040449.1:1061888-1115316 GCA_022749755.1 Azadirachta indica
TGTACATTCAAACTGTAAGGGCATGTCTGAAAAAACTTTCTTTCTACTTAATTTTAAAAGCACAATAGTTCCCACAACAGCCCAAATGCAGAACAAAGTTCTAAGGGAAACAAAAGTATTTATACAAGCTCCATTTGCAGAATAAAGTGGATAATAACTTCAAAGTCTCAATCAATAATGTCCCGGACATGTTATCATTCTCAGATAACCTCGGTTCCCAGGCATGCCAAGGCCACTAATCACAATAACACTATAATAGAACAAACACATGCAGTCCCCGTCATCATTAAGTTTTTAACACCTTTCATACAAGACATGTATGTCCTCTCTATGGAAATGTTATCCAAAGAATGGCCAAGAAAAACAATGCCCCAGTTAAATTTAGGTGGCCTTCAGAAATATTCTTGGCAAACTTAAAAAACAAAACATGGTAATTGAATAATCAAAGAAAAACTTCAAGATATTAGAGCTATATTGAAAAATCTAACATATTATGATGAGTCATGGACGAATTAGATATATTACAGTCAGTTGAAAACAGCATAGTATAATTCATGATTATTGTCACTGCTAGTACCATTTCCAGAGCCAGAAATAAAGCTGAGTCCATGTACTAGTTGGAGTCAACACAAACTCTCAACATTAGATAGAAAAATGTAGATTTTTCTCATTAAGTAGCAGTCATCAGCTAAGAATAAATTAGAAACATGTCCTGAAGTAAAATTTATTACAACCTACATGTGAGTATATTCTATAGGCAAATGGTGGTGAGAGAACTGGGTAACAATAATTTAATCACAAGATGAAATTAATATTGAGGAATCAAAATCATGCAATGTCTATAGATTATCACTCATTATTGAATAACAAGAAACAGATTAATATTTTATGCAGCCGTTGCCTTGATGCAACCAACAGTTGGCTGCAGATTTTCTGTGATCTTAGCAAGCAACTTTCCCAGGCAAAACTAACATTCAATGGTCTTAGCAAAATCCAAGAACCAAAACTGCTGAATATAGCAGCAATCAAAAGAATGCAAATAAGATGCCTCCACGCTAAGAAAACAACTAGCTTCTACTTAGAAAGGTCGTAAGCTCAGAAGAAAATATATAGGAAAAGAGTACAATCAGAAAGATGAAAAACAGAAACACGGTTGTCTTCCGTTTTTATCCATTTAGATTAAGATGCCAGACAAAAAATGAACATAATAGACTACAAAAAAATTTAAAAAGGTGAAGAAACTGCAAAACAGTCAAAATGAACACACGAGACCAGAAAATGCAATTGTGTGAAGCAACTGCAAGATAGTGGTATTAAAAGTCTCCTTCATATAAAAGGCATATATTATTTTATCTTAAAGGAGAGAAGAAGGCACAAAATTTGAGCCCAGCAACAGGAGTATACAAATGCAATCATACAAAGGGATAATAAAGTTCAGGAGGACACAACTGCAATCATACAAACAGATAACAAAGTTCACTGACTCAAGACATAATAAAGCAAGCCAACATCATAAAGGAAAGCGTGAAGTCTGAACAGAAATACTTATAAGAGCTCAGATGTACTAGGCTCATAAATTATGAGCTTGATAGGACAACAAATCACTCCTGAACATAAAACAGTTATTATTAAAAGAGCCGCTTCTGGGTTGCAGATTAAGACCAAAATTTTGTGGTGCATGTAGCTTATCAGCAGTAAGCATAGTGGAAAACAAGTACTATTTGCACATTCACAGACATTAAGAACATTGGAAAAAAATTCATAATAAATCCCAATGAAAGTCTCCTAGCTTATATTTCAAAAATTATTCTTGCTACTTCAATAACAATCAGTTCATTATCATCAAGATGAACAGAGACAGACTGAAGTGACTCAAACACTGGTATGTGAACAATACAGTGGCAACAGAGGTCAACCATGGACTAGATAGACGATATTCAGCAAGCCTTTACTCGAAAAAGAAACCGAAACGTAAGCAACTATGTCAACATTGAACAAACCATAAGGCCGTGTGATATTATAGACCCATCTCATGTTAATCTATGACACCATTGTCAAATAATATTAAGACTTCTTTGCTTATTAATATTGCATAAAACTAATAATAAACAGGAATCACCAACATATTCAACATTTCTAACTCAACTGGCAGCTCAAGTATAAATATATTACTAAAAATAAAGAGAGAAAAGAAAAAGAAAAAATCATAGAAATAGAAAACAAAAGCTATATCTTCATAATTATAAATTGAACTCAATCGATTGAAAATTGGGAAAAACATACATCATCACTACCATGAGGTATCAGCATTAAACATAAAAAGAGTACGACATTGTCACATACATACATGTGAAAAATCATCAAAACGCTTCACCAAACCGTCTTCCTCTCAGCATTTCGATGTATGATAACCAGCACCCGTGATTGATGACGAATCGTAAGCTCCTCCTCTTTAAAGAAAAAAGAGAACAGAAAAATAAAATAATGTGAAATATTTTTGAGAGAAAAATTTTATATAAATATATATATATATATTTTTTGCCTGGCTCCATCCTGTCTGCCTTTTTCCACACAACAGAGGATTCTACACAGAGAGAAAGAGAAGAAAGCTACATTGTGTTATCGCTAGCTCTCAAGACTCATCTGTGAATGCACCAAAATGGCCTCCGATTTAGAAAAGCGTGGCCGTAGAATACCCCTCGGTGGCCGAGGGCAGTTTGGTCAGTCCAGAAGACAAACACGTCCTCTTCAACCTCTACGGCCATTGCCATTGCCATTTCCACAAGCAGAACAGTGTTGGTTAGCTCAGCCAAGCAAACCCAGCAACCAAAGAAGATTTCTCTCTCTTCTCTAAGGCTGTCTGGTTTTTTGGAGGTAGCTTTTTCTCTCTTTTTCTTTTTTTTTTTAATTTTCTTTTTTCGGTGAGGTGGGTATGGTCTAAAAATGGAAATTGATTGGCTTAGACTTACAGAGTGTGGAGAGGCATTTGGGTATTTTGGATTTGAGGAGGCCGGTGAAAAGCCATTTTCAACTTTTCTTTTTGTTCCTCTTTCTGGTAAGACTCACCGTTTTGTCTATCTCTCTTTTCTTTCCCTTATGAATCCAAATATTTATATAAAATATAACATTGCGGATATTAAAAAAAAAAAAAAAAAAAAAAAAAAAAAAAACCTTTAAAAGAAACCTATTTTATATAAAAATAAGGAAATGCTAATGCGAATGCTAATACTATAGACGAGGAGCCATTAGTGGCGCTGCTGCCTATCGGTGAAATTTATATAGACGTCCATCACAATTTACGAGTCCGCAGCACAGCTGTGATTTTTAACTCTGAAGTGACGTCAGATCTTTGTCACTTATGTTTTTGACTGGGTATGTCTAGTCAGATCAGATGGTTAGGATGTGAGGGCATCTGTAATCGGCATAAATTACCCGCTCTTGTCTTCACATGTTCCTTTTTCACCGAAAATGGGTTACGGTATTTACTATTTACCGTCTAATGGGAAAAATGCGGTTTCTTTTCTTGCATCTGAGCCCGCCCCTTCGATTTAAGCGAGTAAATTGGCATGTATTTAGTTCATAATTTTTTTTCATCCGTCACTTGCGTGAGCTTTCAAGAAGAAGGGGAAAAATGTTGCAGCACGCTATCTTACTTTGGTTGACATTAAAGAGCTGCTATCGTTCAAGAACCATTAAGAAGGATGCTTAATAATAGCACTGTCATATTAGGTTCACCTCCCGTTTTTAATTTGCATAAAAATTTGACCAATTTTGCGTCACGGGTTTGCAATAAAGCGAAATTTGAGTATTAATAAAACTGGGGAAAACGCGTTTGAGGAGAAAAAAGACCTCACAGAATTGTTGTCGGAAACGTGAAGATTGAACAGGTTGTGTTTGTCAAAATGTCAAAATGTCAAAATGGAATAGGCCATTAAAGACGTAATTAATAATTATACAAAACATATTTTGTTGCACCAACTACATACCAATACATGTATAAAAACAAAGAATGCAACAATCAAAGAAACGTGAAAGGGTGGGTAGATGGGTATAGTTAATTAAGCGTTAAATAAGAGTAAATGTTGGGTAGCGAAAGAAAGCCGCCCTCTGGTATAGTATTATTGACATAGAACAGAACAGAACATAACAGATCAGCGTAGAGAAGATAAGAGAGAAGGTAAAAAGCTGTTGTGCCTTAAACGTCAGTGATTTAGTTTGTACATTAAAGAAGCCCCATTCAGGGTCCCTTTTCTCAATCAAACCAAAAAAGAGGCAGCCCTTTCTTCCCTTCCTTCTAGAAATTCCAACCTTTAAAAGGCCTCTGCCACCCCTTTTTTTTTTTTTTTTTTTTTTTTCTGAGGATAGGGACATATAACCCGACAAATCACTCCTCTGCCACCCCTTTCTCCTACAAACTTCAATTTCATTTTTAAGTGCAAATACCAAGTTAAGATTAATTTTATCCTACCATCATAACATAATTTAGATGTACAAAAGTCAATCTAACCTGTTAATCCAAATATTTCATTGTTTTTCTTACTGTGGTTGTCACTTCTGTTGAATCTTTTTGCTCATCTACCCTGTTTGACTTTATGATGAAGAATCCAGGAAGACGCTTGCTTGAATCCTACTCAGTTCATGTGTCTGTCTGTTTTTATTTTTATTAATTATTGTTGTTGAAAATTCCATGACATAACAATTCTGATTTCATTTAATGCTGATAAATGCTATTTATTAAAAATAAATAAATAAAAAGCATCGAGATCAAGAGCTAGTTGGATATGTCCATTGATTATCAAGTTTAGGCAGTATTTTTTAAATGAAATCGCAGAAAGATTTTCTAATTAATTGAAAATAATGTTTATTTGGTGTTATAATATTTATTGGCACAAAAAAAAAATGAAGAATTATCATAACAATGTGCTTTTAAATAGAAATGTATTTTTGAATAAATTAAAAATGTGATATACAATAATATTATAGAAATGTACTGTAAAATGTCTGAAGGAGATGTAAGTACATAAACAGCGGGCCCTTAATGGATAAAGGCATCTCCAGAGTCAAACATAACAGTGGGTGATTAATTGTACATTGAAACACTACAGGATATCGATTGAAACGTGAAAGCTAAATTCAATTCAACTCTAGAAATTTAAAAAAGATAACCAGGGGACAATGCGATTTGAATCCCAATGTTGTCAAACAAAATGACAATGCAAATCCCGGGATGCAATTCGTGTTGTTCAGCATAATTGAGGTTAAGAAATTGATATTTCTGTCTCGTAAATCTCTAATTGTCGAACATATCACATGTGAGTATTCATCCCATCAATCGGCAAACAGACTGCTTTCGGGCCATAATATGTACAAGTATTGGGCCAACATACTGTAAGTCCAGCTTAAGAGGCTCCGTGAGATTGTGCTTCTTTACGGTAGTTCTACATGTCTTTATTTTACAAGAAATCGATTTTCTTTCATAATTCGGGTGTGGGTATGATGCAGGAAATTGTCTGAAACATTTTTTAAACGGCGACAGAAGTTTTTTATTAGCAATTTGTAGAAGTTAAAAGAAAGGGAATGCATCTTAACTGCTCTAACTTCATAATTGCTATTATAATTTGATTTGAATCTAGTAGAACTCGTGTGAGAAGAAGAATCAAAACCCACTCAATTCATTCACAGATAAATATCATTGTCAGGTGTTTCTAGTGGACCTCATTTTGGCCATCCCAAATGGTAGCACCACTAGTTTGTGCATCGCACACACACTCATTGCATGAACAGATGATTAGCAACTCATTTAACAGTTTCCTTGTAATGTTTATAATAAATAATTATTATCATCACTGTGAATTTCTGGGATTGGTTCACCAAAGTCAACGTTTATCCATCTATTTACGGTTTACTTGTAATTTATCATTTCAGGGAGCGGAGAGGCACCCATTTGGCAATCCATAGTTGAGGAAGCAGTTAAGTTCTCTTAAAGTTATTGACAACTTTAACTAATTGTGTCACTGTTACTGAGAAAGGGCAAATATTCGTAAGAAGAATCAGTGTGGTTTTGACTCTTTATCCGTATATATATATATATATATAGAATTTAAATAATGTGTGGTACTTACTACATTTGTTGTATTCCTGTTGTTGATTTTTTTTTTTTTAAATTTATTTTTTCTGTACAAATGGAGGACGTATCCGTCCTGGAAAGAAACTTCTTTCTTATCATGGCTTTTTGTTCCGGAACTATTCCATTCATTCACGAGTGCTTCTTACTTTTGTTTATGGAGTCTCCACCATGCCAAAAGAAAGCATTTTTCTCCATGAATCTTATTCTTTCAAGAGGACCCCGCCAACCACTCACAAAGTTGAGAAACATGCACGTGTCAGTGTGCTTATACATTTTTGCAAAAACATCTGCAAACACGTGCAATTATTGTTATTTTTTAATCAATGTCTTTGTGACAAAATTCCTCTGAAGAATGTCTGGATTGGAATGTCGATCGTTGAAATTGATTCTGTTTATAGTATGATCTAGATACTACAATGGGGTTGATTGATATTATGATTTCCTAAGAGAGGAGCTTTTAGTAACAAAATAGCAAAAAAAAAAAAAAAAAAAAAAATCTTATGGAAAATGGCTGAATATATATAGATGAAAATTGATCAATCACAGTAGTTAGAATTTGATGCTTCATAGCACTGTAAACCAATATATATATTATTTAGATGACATTCATTTATCTTATGCTAATGGAAGCATCAGGTGTCTCATTCAGCTTACCATTAAATATATAAAGAGAGTTGCAATTTGTGAGTGGAGGTTCATTGCTCACTATCGACGGTGAAAGGAGCTTGGACCCCTTTCCATCT
The DNA here is from genome assembly GCA_022749755.1 of Azadirachta indica. Taxonomy (NCBI): domain Eukaryota; kingdom Viridiplantae; phylum Streptophyta; class Magnoliopsida; order Sapindales; family Meliaceae; genus Azadirachta; species Azadirachta indica. The sequence continues at coordinate 1,068,759 of CM040449.1, forward strand.
TCACACCTTCATTCTATAGAACAATCAAATTCTAATAGAATAATGATGAAACAGGAAAAGAAGAAAAGGCTTCTGCTTTCACCCCGGTTCCTAACTTATGTAGAGACAAAGATGCTCATCAATCAATTAGGCCATTTATCTTTTTCCAGTGGATAGCTTGGGTGAAGTGTGGGCCTTTCCCATGGGAATAATGACTTAATTATTAAAGTCAGAATCAGGAACCCACTTGAATGCAAAAAAGAAGCCTCTGGCAAATCATACTCTTCCTTCATTCATCAGTATGAGTGCCTTTATTGTAGACTCTTCGCTTTGAATCACCTTAATGAAATAAAGAGCAAAGATAAAGAGGAAAAAACAAAGCTCTCAAAAGCTAGAGAATGATTTCATTTGTGGGTCTTCCATAAATATAGATGCCCTGCGTTACCATAAAGCAGTTATAGTGATTACATTTTTCAAATGCTTACAAGAGAGGAAAAAACAAAACAAGAAAAGAAGAAAAAGAAAAAGGGTTAGAGATAGAATCTACAACCTAATTAGTAAATAATTAAAAGAAAATAATAAGTTTTTCTTTATGACAAGTCCCTTCAATAATTTTAAAAGCAGTACTGTTCTATAGATCCTGTATTACTTCACCTAAACCCCAATCACACACCTCATGCTTTCATAGTTCTGATGGGTTCTTTATTTTAGTGGCATTGGCTGATTCCTTGGTCTTATTTGAAAACTTGCAAGAATCAAATCTACAGGGATCTGCTTCAGCCAGCAGCTGAACAACCTCATTCATGGTTGGGCGCATGGCTGGTGTCTTGCTTATACAACGGATTGCAATCCGTAGAACCTGAATCATTTCATCCCTGAATGATCCAGATAATCTCTTGTCCAAGACTTCCATCACTCCTTCCATAGTGTCCACCTTTGTTGAAACCCAGTATATGATATTCTTATTCTCTCCAAAATCTGCCTCTACTGGTTTCCTCCCAGTTATCAGCTCCATCAACACTACTCCGAAGCTGTAGACGTCGCACTTGGTTGTTGCTTTAGACGAATATGCGTATTCTGTCGCAAAATATTTGGTTGATAAATTAATCAAAACTAAGAAAAATAAATGAACAAAATATAATCCATTTACTTAAAAAATAACAAATAACTATTAACAATACCAATAATAATATTTTAAAGCTAATGATTGACAGGATTTGTATATGGTATTAAGACTCAAGGTTCAACTTAGCATGCTCCAAAAGTTCTAGATGCCACTATGATTATAAGACACTTCTCTGTAACTCTCCAGTTATTATTGCACGCATGAATTTTAATCTTAATAATAGCTATTAGCAGCTTTTATGTTACATTGACTAACATAAGATTAATTTATTTATTTATTTTTGTTGCTTTAATTTTAGACATCAATTATCGATAATAAATTTAGATGAGAAAATTACCCGGAGCCAAATAACCGTAGGTCCCTGCAATGACAGTAGTAGTGGAATCTTTCCCGCCTCTAGCTTGGAGAACTTTGGCTATGCCAAAATCTGCAACCTTGGGCTGGTAATTGACATCCAGTAAGATGTTGGTTGACTTGATGTCTCTGTGAATAATAGGTGGCAATAGACCGTGATGGAGATATGCCAAACCCTGAGCGACACCAAAGGCAATCTTATGACGAGTTGGCCAATCCAGATGGAGCCAGCCTTTGTGAAGGGCGTCCCAGAGGTTTCCATTTGGCATGTACTCATAAACCAACAAACTGCAATCCAAACTTGAGAAATAGCAGTATAATTTGACTATGTTCTTATGCCTAATATTTCCCAATGTCTCAACTTCAGTTTTCAACCCCTTGTCCAAAAGCAACTGATCTTCTGTAGCAGAATCTTTTGTTCTTTGGCTCCACAACTTCTTCACTGCAACCGTCTCCCCGCTGCTCAATTCGATTTTATACACTGTCCCAGATCCTCCTTGGCCCACTTTGTTCTTTTCAGTCATGGCTTCAAGGATCTCACGTTGGTCGAAACTTAATCTATGGAAGCTCTTTACGTCGTATGAAAAGAATGATGAAGACAAGGTCTCATCATGTTCCATCATTGATCTATGTTGACTGAGTCGACGTTTTAGGAACAGAAGAAGGCCGATGAAAATGATAACTGCTGAAATTACGATTGCCCATACTGAATTTAGCCTCTTTCGGTTGTCAGTTTGAGAGCATAAAGGGAAATTTTGATCTGATGAGTTAACGTAGACTGAAACACAGAGGCCTGGGTTGCCCGAGAGACTTTCTATTAATCCCCCCTTAATCAAAGAGAGAGGAATTGGACCGGAAAGACGATTGTTTGAAAAATTGATGGAATTTGGTAACAATTCGCAGAGACTCTCTGGGATATTCCCAGTCAGAAGGTTGTTGGAGAGATCAAGAACGTTAAGAGATTTTAATGAAGACAGTGACTTAGGAATGGAAGAATTGAGCTTGTTGCTTTGCAACATCAGTAAATTTAGCTTCTTTAAGTTTCCAATTCCGGAAGGTATTGGACCAGACAGTAAATTATCACTGAGATCAATTTTGACCAGACTGACGGCTCGAGAAAAATTTCAGAAGGTATAACGCCTGAAATTTTGTTCCTCTGCATAAACAATTCTGACAAGTTTTTAGCATTTCCAATTGTACTTGCAATTGGACCGCTGAAATTGTTGAAACTCAAGTCAATGATTGACACATGGGGAAGACCCAGAATACCTTCGGGTATTGAGCCCTCCAAATGGTTGTTACTCACTCGAAACCTTAAAAGATTGATGCACTTTGCTAAACTACCAGGTAACTCTCCAGAAAACATGTTTTCCAAGAGAAGAAAGTATTGCAATTTACCTCCATTGCAAACCTCTGTAGGAAGTGGACCTGATAGGCGGTTCTCTGATAAGTCGAGAACAACCATGGGTGAAAACTGCCCCAGTTTCCGAGGAACTTCACCTGTCAGAAAGTTGTCATAAAGTGATAAGATGGACAGGGTCGTTGAATTTTCAATTACACATGGGATTTCTCCACTAAGGCTGTTGTTGTAAAGCTGCAAGACTCGCAGCTTGGGAAGCCTCCAAATAGATTCCGGAACTTTTCCAGTGAAGTGATTAACTGACATGTCCAAATCTCTGAGCTCAGTTAAATTTCCAAGTTCCTCAGGTATAGTGCCTACAAGCTGTTGATTGTAGTATAGTTCAAGCTGTTGCAAGTTCTTCAGCAATCCAATCTCTGGAGGAATATGGCCCGTGAAAAAATTGCCACTCAGTTCAAGATCTACAAGAGAAGTCATGTTTCCTATGGCTGCTGGAATCTGACCTTGCAGCACGCATGTGGTTAAGATCATGCTGCGGAGCTTTGTTAGCCTGGAAATAGTATTTGGCAGTTGCCATAACTTGAAACCTGGATTTTCATTAAAGTTGAGCACCTCAAGATCAGTAAGGTTAGTAACGGACACGGGGAACTCGCCTGTAAAGAGGTTGTATGACATGTCAAGTATCCGTAGATTTTTCATCCGCGAGAAATCCGGAACTGTTCCTGTAAGGGATATGAACTCATGTTGAGCTCTTCCAGAAGAGAGCAGTTGATGATACTATCAAGGAAGTTCCCATGGATATGGTTTCTGCTGAGACGAAGAACCCGTAATTCTGGCAGATATGAGCATATACCAGATGGAAATTGGCCAGCTAGTGACCACCCTGTTATGTCAATTTTGTCAACATACCCTTTGTCATTGCAGCTAATTCCTGAGAAATTGCAGTAAGGCTTCCTTCCATCCATATGCCAATCAGATAACGCATCTCCTGATAGAGAGGTCTTCATAAGAGTGAAAAACTTGGACTGGTTAACACTGATGGCTTGGGAAGGATTCCACACAAAAGTAAGTAACACAAGAAGGAAGAAAATAGATTGAAGAGCCATTTTAGATAAATGAAACAGAAAGAGTAAGCTACAGGTAGAAAGGTTTTGAAACAAAGAGAGAGAGAAGAGAGGTAGTTAAGGTAGTTGTTGCTAGGAAGAAGGTGAACAAGAGTATAAGTTTATAAATGGGTTGATTGAGGTGATCATTTAGTGCTAGCGGTAATAAGACCTTGATGATGAAAAAGCAAGGTTCCTGCAGTAGTACTGTGTTGGGTGAGAGGAAAGAGAGAGGTGTACACATCTCATCATAAAGAGGCTTTACGTTTATACCCACCAACTCATGTAGAGAATACCATCACTGCTACTACTTTATACTGACAAATATATTTGAATGGAACTGCATCTGATACTAATCACCATACGTTTTCTTGACCTGGACCTGCAACTCTTGATGTGATCATCTCCTGTCTCCTGGATAGCCACTTGTCAAAGTTCAGTTCATCATCTGCATCATCCACCATGCAGCCATGCCCATGCTATGTTTTCCTTATATAATTAAAGAACTCTTTTTGTTTTAGCATGTCCATGGATTCTATGATATTTCTATTGTATTTTCTTAATCAGGGTAGCTAGCATTACATACTGTATTCATGTATATGTAAATGTTATGACCCCATACAATCTCCTGTTTTGGTTTTACGTTAATTTGTATTCAACTATATACGCAAGTGGACTTCAAGACCGTGTCTACTGTTTCTAGCAGTAGTAGGTTTGTTTTGTTTGGGCCCTGGTCTGGCTTAAAAAACAAGTAGACTCTTAAACAAATTGGCAAAGGATCTCTGTTTTCCTTCTTAAAACAACAGAATTAAGCATCAAGCATGTGAATTCACATGAAGCCATTGGGCACAAATGGTAAAATCCTAGTTGGTTATTTTTAAAAGACATCTCTTGAATATATTTCTATGAACCCTGTTTGTTCTCTTCTCAACTTTCTATATCTTGATTTTATATCTGCCAATTTGATTGAAACCTGTCTATCCAAATTTGCTTAACAAGTGAGAGAAAACAGATTGTTGTGTCAAATATACTGTTGAGTTGACTTGTGAGGCCAATAGAATGTTAGCATTCCACCATCAACATCTGCAACACGTGTATGGAATTTCATATTAATTTTGTTCTCTGTCCCTCTTTGTTTTTCTTGCTCCTGGAGAATGGCTGATAGGCATTAGAAAATTCCTTTACTGGGTGGAGGAGGATAAAGTTTGAAATTTTATATATAAATATATATTCTATATATAAAAATCTTGTTGGGGAATTTGCACTACAGGCCAGGGACCATATTCCAAATTAATTGTTTATGCGATATTGAAGAATTAAATTAAAGGTACACAGAGTACAGTAATGCTTCCTTTCCCTTTTTTTTTTTTTTCTTTAAGCATTTGTTGTTATCCACATGACAATCATTGCTGAGATATGTGATCTGTCTCTACCAGACTCGTTAAAAAAACCCTACTATTATCTCACTTTTGCAAGCCTCCATCCGAATTATTTATCCTCTTTCTTGACCAAGACAGTGCGTTTGTGGGTTAATCGGATACTTGTTAATGAATTAATATGATTACAGTAGTATGCAAGTGACCAAAAACTTCTTCTAAATATATTATATATTGCTAAAAAACAAAATATAAATCATTTTAAAAAAAAATTTTATGAGATTTTAAATTTATTTTTTAATATGATAATCGATATAATATATTAAAATTAAATTTTACTGTTTAATTTTATAAATAAAAAAATATTTCAAGTAAATTTATTATATTACATTGACCTTATGATATTAAATTGCTATCTTCAAAAATTAGGGTATAATTAATATTAGCAATGATAAATTTTTTAATAAGAGAGTGATGGTATTTAATTTTAACTCTTTTTTTCCTTTAAACATTGATTCACATTATGGGCATTTTGTTTTTTTTTTTTTTTAATATAGAAAATTTCACATGCAAAACATGTATTGAATAATAAATTTAGATATGCATTTGATTTAATCGAAATGTGAATGTAAGCAACAGCTTCTTGATAATTATATGTATATAATTAATTAATTAATTATAAACTAGTTAGGACTTGGAAAGAGTAGTGGCTTTTATGAAAGGAATGATTCCATTCTTCTTGCACCGAAGATAAGGGCCCACAAATCACCAAAGATAAGATGGATACGTGTTAAATGGGTCCGATAGTGAAGCCCAAAGGTTTTGTTGAGCCCATGAATCATTAATTGGGAATCTAAATCTCTGCTGGATAGAAGGAAAGGAAGTGCTCAATGATGAAGAGCAAAGCAAAGCTAAGATGCCCACTACTACTTAAAAAGTATTGGGTGTTGATGTAGCGGATGAGAAATGCTCAAAATCTGAATTGGCAATCGGTTATTAGCTGCTTCCTACTTTTTTAGCCGACATTTTTTTTTTTTTTGGGTTGGTTGGGGGTAGCTAACAAGCGCCTGAATCATCGGCGCACAATAGAAAGTGCAAGCTGAAGCTGAAAGAAAAATTGCCTCAACTTTTGTGTTGAATTGGACAGCCATTTGTCACGCCCCGCGTGAATAGTGCCCATGAACAGTAACCGTGACCAAGACATTGTGCGGACAGAATTCGCGTGAGGGAAAATCCGGGACAAACGGGCACATGAGCTTTGGTAATATGACTCGTCGATAGAACGGGTTAAGTGGGGAAATAAGGCATTTGGGCCAAAGATCTATACATTCTTCCTTATTGGCATTATTGTACTTATAGCCCAATGTTAGCCCAACTTCTAGAATGGTGGCCCAATTAGCCCAAGTTCTAGAATTGTGTAGATAGCATTACCATTTTGACAATTGTGTAGATATTTTCTAGGACATTTCTAGAAGGCCAATCCTAGCCCTCAAAAGTGCATTGTGAGGTGCAATCTAGGCCGTCCATTTTATGTAAGTTTTCCTATAAATAGGTGAGGCCTCATTTGGCCAAACCAAGCAACCAAGTAATTAAGCAATTAAGCAATAAATTTGAGTTGTGTAAATCACTCTTCACTCAAACTCTTATTGCTCTCTCTTCTCTCTTTATTTATAAGTTTCCAATTTAGCGCATTGCGGGTGTCGAAGGCTTGCTTAGTGAGCGGAGTTGCTAAGCGCCGTACGGTCGAAGCGAGTGAAGAGAGTGAGGCCGTGACAGTTGGTATCAGAGCTCAAGGTTGAGCAACACAAGGTTGGGCGGAGACCTTGTTGAGAGGGAGCTTTCAAATCAAAAGTTGCGTGAAGGGAAACTCTATCAAAGGGAATGGCCAACGTTTCCGACGTTACCATTGCAGGTGAGGAAGCCCAAGTGCGGGGACGTGACGAGCAACGTCCTACCAAGGGTGGAAGCAAGAGGGCGCAATCCAAGGACATAGTGGCTGGCTTGGACGCTCGAGTAGCTAGCGTGGAAGCTTTTGTGGCAAGTGTAGACTCACGCCTTGACGAGATGGAGCAGCGCTTCGACGGGTTGGAAGCGGAGGACAATGCTCTTCGTGAGGTAGTGGAGGTGTCTACCGCCAAGCTCGAGGATGCCTTCAAGCAAGAGTTGCTAGCGGTTCACGACCGTTTAGGGACATCCGAGCCTACATTGATAGGGAACTCGCCACAATTAAGGAGGATGTGGCTTTGTGCAAGCGTGCGGCAGCAAGCGGGATGACTACCACACGTGAAGCACCAAGAGTCGATGTCCCCAAGCCCAAGTCCTATAATGGCTCGAGGAGTGCCAAGGACGTGGACAACTTCTTGTGGGGGATCGAACAATATGTCGAGGTGATGGGCATTACCGATGAACAAACCAAGGTACGTACCGCTACCCATTATCTAACCGATGTGGCTATGTTGTGGTGGAGAAGGAGGTACGGTGACATTGGTAAAGGGACATGCACCATCGAAACCTTCGATGATTTCAAGCGGGAACTCAAGCGGCAATTCTATCTGGAAAATGCCGAAGAGGAAGCACGAGGCCGGCTGCGATGCCTCAAACAATCCGGAAGCTTGCGGGACTACATCAAGGAGTTTACTAGCTTGGTGTTGGAGATTCCGGATATGAGCGACAAGGATTCGCTCTTTTTCTTCATGGATGGGCTCCAAGGATGGGCAAAGACGGAGCTTAGGAGACGAAGTGTGCAAGATCTCGCAACCGCCATAGCCGTTGCGGAGACTCTCACTGATTACTCAAGTGAGCGATCAAATACCAAGGCCAAGGACAAGAAGGGTGGCCAAGGTAAAGGTGGGGGAGACCATAGCAAATCGCAAGGAGACAGTTTCCGCAAACCACCTAGCGGCAAAGAGAAGCCGAGGAATGACAAAGAGAGGGATTCCAAACCTTCTCGAAATTGCTACTTTTGCGATGGTCCTCATTGGATGCGGGATTGTCCGAAGAGGAAGGCATTGAACGCCATGGTGGCTCGTGCGGAGGAACCACCAAGTCGAGAGGGTGACGCGGCGATGGGTTCTTTGCAACTACTCAATGCCATTCGAGCGGTTCCGGAGGCACAAGCAAAGGGGCTTATCTATGTTGATGTGGTGATCAACAAGGTACGTACAAAAGCCTTAGTTGATACTGGTGCCTCACATAATTTTGTGCAGGTTGACGAGGCCAAACGACTAGGTCTCAAGGTGACCAACAAAGGCGGCACCATGAAGGCAGTAAATTTGGTCGCTAAACCAATCAAAGGCGTAGCGCAAAAGGTCGAAACCACTATTGGAGAATGGAGAGGTCTGGTAGATTGGTCAGTAGCACCTATGGACAATCACAAAATTGTGCTTGGAATGGATTTCTTTGATCAAATGAAGGTTGTGCTAGTACCATTTGCCAACACCATGTGCATCCTTGATAGAGGCAAGCCGTGCATGGTTCCAATATCAAGATCAAATAAGGAGGAGAATAAGACACTCTCGGCCATGCAATTCAAGAAGGGCTTGAAGCACAAGGTGTCTCACCAAGATCGTCTTCCTCCAAAATCGAAGATCCACCCCGTCTTCCATGTAAGCATGTTAAAGCCTTACCATGGAGATGAGGAAGACCCGAGCCGAGGGGAGTCAAAACGGGCTCCAACTGCCGTGATAACCTCTTTTGAGAAGGAGGTTGAGTGTATTCTTGCAGATCGACGAGTTCGAAAGCGAGGAGTGCCGAACTACACGGAATATTTCATCAAGTGGAAGGGATTGCCCGAAAGCGAGGCTACATGAGAGCATGAAGATGCACTATGGCAATTCCAAGAGCACATAAAGAGGTTCCGTGAGGAAGACGCGATGAGGACGTCGCGCATTTAGGTGGGGGAGGATGTCATGCCCCGCGTGAATAGTGCCCATGAACAGTAACCGTGACCAAGATGTTGTGCGGACAGAATTCGCGCGAGGGAAAATCCGGGACAAACGGGCACATGAGCTTTGGTAATATGACTCGTCGATAGAACGGGTTAAGTGGGGAAATAAGGCATTTGGGTCAAAGATCTATACATTCTTCCTTATTGGCATTATTGTACTTATAGCCCAATGTTAGCCCAACTAACCCAACTTCTAGAATGGTGGCCCAATTAGCCCAAGTTCTAGAATTGTGTAGATAGCATTACCATTTTGACAATTGTGTAGATATTTTCTAGGACATTTCTAGAAGGCCAATCCTAGCCCTCGAAAGTGCATTGTGAGGTGCAATTTAGGCCGTCCATTTTATGTAAGTTTTCCTATAAATAGGTGAGGCCTCATTTGGTCAAATCAAGCAACCAAGTAATTAAGCAATTAAGCAATAAACTTGAGTTGTGTAAATCACTCTTCACTCAAACTCTTATTGCTCTCTCTTCTCTCTTTATTTATAAGCTTCTGATTTAGCGCATTGTGGGTGTCGAAGGCTTGCTTAGTGAGCGGAGTTGCTAAGCGCCGTACGGTCGAAGCGAGTGAAGAGAGTGAGGCCGTGACACATTTCTGTCTTCATGGAGTAATTTGCTTTATTGATTTATTTTTTATTTAAAAAAATAAATAAAAAGGTGAAGGAAATCAAAGTTGTAAATTGTGAGAAAGGGGGCCACACAAATTTGATTAGGCGTTAAATTTTATGCTACGGCAGGCCGCGTCGCAACGCATTAATTGTTTATTATAAAAGCAGCAGCATGCTTATTGATTCCCTACCTACTATTAGACCTTCCTATAATGATATCTCTTTTTAAAGTGCAGGGAATAAGGATGTGGCTTGGAGGATAGAGTCAATTCTCTTTGCATAATCATGGCTTCCCCTTCCCTATGATATTACTACTATATTATATTAAACTATTCTTTTTCTTTTTTTCTTTATCATTATAATTATAATTATTTTCTTAAAAAAAAAAAAAAGAAAAAATTAAGTCAAATGTCTCGAATTTAAGCTGAATTTTCAGCAATACTTACTGTTTAAAACTTGTTACAAAAGTGACCGATTTAAATTTTTTTAGATAAAAATACTCCTATTAAAAGTAAATGTTAATTATTTTTAAAAATATTTTTGTGAGAGTATTTTAGTCTAGTCGGATTATTTTTTATATAAATTTTAAATAGTAATTATTTTAAAAAATTGAATCTCAATTTTAGTTAACATAAAAAAAATCACAAAAAAAAAAAATGTATTCAACGGAATTTCCTTTAGCGTGGATTTATAATTGGGTTATTGCATTAATATTGTCTCATTCTGTTGAGATTCCTTTTTTTCTGGCACACATATATATGTCGTATAAATACTCATAATCCAAGAATTATCAAGATCAAGATGATTAGCTTTCAATGAGAAGAAGGCCATCTGTCAATATATAAAGCTCAGTGTAATGGGCCAAATCTTTGCGTGCTGGATTTGTCCCTGCAGCCGTGACTTAAGCGTCTGCCTCCAATCATATTTAACTGGTTTTAGTTTATTAGCCCTCCTCAAAATAATTGCTTCAACCTTTTATCAGTTTCACCTTATCAATTTTTTTTTTTTAATTATCGCATTTTAAACTTCAAACACTCATCATAAATTTCCTATTTTAACAAGCATACTCAAAATTTTCGAGACCTACACTTTGATAATTTGAGAACCTATACTTGATAATTTGATGTATAATGATAAATCTCTTTATTTTGTTTTATTAAAAAATTTTATTTACGAAATATCAATCTTTTATTTTTTATTATTATAAACTTGAGATATGTTGAAAATTTTAATCATATCCCAAATTACTTGAACTTTATTTAAAGGGTTGTTTATTTGTTATACTAAATTACTATAAAAAATTATATTTTTATTGTGATTTAAATTATATCCTCTCGTACCATTTACTCAGGTAAATAGTACATAATTCATCATCTCAATTTTTTCTTAATTTAAGGTAATGTTTCAAAGAGTTATCTATAATAATAATCCTTCCACCCTAGTGTCAACACCTTTTTTTTTTGTTTAAAAATAATATATGTATGTGTATATATATATATATAGAGAGAGAGAGAGAGGAACAGATAATTAAACTTTTAATTTTACATAATTTTTTACATTATATATTTTTAATAATTGAGATTAGATATTACACATTTATTAATTATGGTATATTAATTATATAAATTAAATTTTAATACCAACAATTAAAATATATTAATTTAATGATTTATAAATGATAAAAAAAAATGTGTGAAATTATATAGCTATTAATCATTCTCGTGTGTGTGTATATATATATATACATGCGCTTCTATAGTTGAGTGATCACGATTTTGAAGGCCCATTAAAATTGGGCTGTTTAACGGACAGATGCCGCGACACATTACCACTCATATGGTCCCAATTGCAACCCTGACATGGGAAAACCCTCTCATAGTTGTAATCACCACAAGATCTCGTAGTTCTAATCACCTAAACCACCTTGTGGTAATATTTTTTAAATAAGACATGTAATAATATCCGATGGTATTAAAGCTTTTAATAATTATGCGTTTATTCTAAATAAATAATAACATTCAAGTTTTATTTATAATTTTAATAATTTTTTTATATACACAATTTTTTTGGTTTTTCTATGCACCTTAAATTAAAATATAAATATATATGTATATATATGTATATATATAATATAATATAAAGTGAAGATTTGGAAAAAAAAATTTTTATATCAACTTTTATAGAAAAATTAGTTGATAAATATTTGTATGCTAGAAAATTTTTTAAGAAATCCTGGCTAAACAATCATTATATATTGTTTTTTAAAAAATATTTTTTTTTTTCCAACAAATATGAAGATAATATAAATAAAACTATTATTAAAACCATAACAAAAAAATTTTTAAGCGGGAGTCTTATTACGCAAAATGTAGCGAAAAATCCCCCACCTTTTGTTGGGCCTCAACTTCCTCCCTCTCCAGTCTCTAGTCTGGCATATGGAGAAAAGCCCAAAATACACTAGAATGGGCTACATTATGTGCTAAAGGCCTACTGAAAAAATGTAACTGCCTGTTAGGCCCATTACTTGTATAACTGCAGCAAAGGGCGATCTAACATTGCAACTTGGTCGACCCAAAGAACTTAATTTCCCCTTATAATCCTATTATACTGATCGGCCTCGTGAACACCTGTTCAATGTTGCAGGTCTTCTGCTGATATTTCATGCTAATTTGGGTTTTCTAGCCTTTTCCCCAAAGCCACACTGAAACTAAATGTTAACTTGGAATTAAAGCAAGGAACAATTAGTTGGTCTGATTGCACTGACATTCAATAGAAGATATAACAGATAGAAGAACCATTGATATAAATTAGTTATAATGGCTGTTGACCTAAACTGTAGTTTCATAGTTGGAGTATACGCAACTCTTTTCTTGTGTATTTGTAATTGTTTTAGTCATTTGGTATTATTAGTGATCCTGCTCATATCTCTGTTGCCATCTTCTAATTGTAGCATCAGCAATAAGAGTGTGTGTTCACATACATTAGGTTAAAATGCATAGGAGTCAAAGTCCATCTATATATTGGCAGCTTATTGTATCTTTAAAGATATGATATTGCTCATGTAGGGGTAATGATCCAAAAACCTGTATATGTAACCAACAAGTGGTACAGTATCATAATCTCAATTTAAAGTTTTTCTTTGCATATTTTCTAATTTTTCTGTTATTATCCTAAGTTTTTCATTAAAATTTTCTAATCTATGCAATAATAGAACACAATGATTCTCCTTTCCACAAGAAAGAAAAAAAGAAAAGAAAAAAAAAAAAAAGGAACACAACGATGCTGGTTAGGAATTGCAGATAGAAGCTCTTTTTCGATGTTGATAGTGACTAGTGAGCATTAGGCAGAATCTAATAAACTCTAAATTCGGAACTACTGCAAAAATCTACAGCCTGCTCCTGCATTGAGTCTACTGGCTAACAAACTGTCTAATGATTTGATCAAACGCAAGTAAGCTTGATTTATTTCTCTTCTGTCTCTAAGCCATCTTTAATAAGTTACAACAAAATTAAAAGACCACAGACAGATACATATTCAACTCAAAGCTAATATATTACAAGGTGTCCATCCAGGTCTGGTATCTTACAGATAACACACGTTAACAGCAGAGTGCTCCAAAAATCTCCGTCCCAGTTGCCCAATCTGCCAAGATTCTTAAGTATCCAGACAAATTTTCTCATTTTCCTTAACTTGCATTTTCTTAGTAGTACCATCTTTGCTGATGATAATTCCCAGTAATTTACATGGCTCAGCTTCCTCCAGCATCTGAACCACGCTTCTCATTGTGGGTCTCAGGGCTGGTTGTCTTGTCGTACAGAGAACTGCAATTCTCAATACTTCAACAGCATTTTCCTTGAAAGCTTCCGGGATTCTTGAGTCCACAAGGCTTAGCACATTCTGCTTACTACTAAACTTGCTGCATACCCATCTCACGATGTCTTTGCTCTCTCCAAATTCTAGCTCTATTGGCTTCTTTCCAGTCACTAGCTCCATTAATACCACTCCAAAACTATACACATCACTCTTCTCATCCACCTTGCACGTGTAGCCGTATTCTGCAAAAATAAAATTATAATATATTAACAATACAAAACTTAGATGTTGTCCCGTGTTTATAAAAGCTTCCAAAGATCTCATGAACAAGAAAATTCAAGAACAATTTTCTGTTTTTAACTCTTTCAGAGAAAACAAATAAAAGGAAAGATAAGTGAAATAATAGAAATTCGCTTACCAGGGGCAATGTAACCGTGCGTTCCAGCAATGACGTGGGTTGTATCCTTACCACCAGTGGCCTGAACAATCTTCGCAAGCCCGAAATCAGCAATCCTAGGCTTCAAGAACTCATCCAACAAAATGTTACTAGACTTCACATCCCTGTGAATAACCGGCCTCACGCAACCGTGATGCAGGTACTCTAAACCCTTAGCTGCACCGACTGCAATTTCGTATCTAGTCTCCCAATCAAGTTCCGACTTTTTCGACGCGTGTAGCCTATCCCACAAGCTCCCGTTTGGCAAATATTCATATACCAACAAACTTGAGTCTTCACTAGTAATGCTACAGTACAGCTTCACTACATTCACATGCCTTATTGAGCTCAAGGTTTGCACCTCAGCATCAAACTCCCGAGACTTTCCAGCACGTTTTCCAAGGATTGGAGTTGTACTCCGGCTCTTTTTGTGGACATATGGATCAGTGTTCCAAATGTGTTTCACTGCAAGTTCTTTACCGTTGGATAGTACTACTTTGTATACATTTCCAGACCCTCCTTTTCCTATCAGATTCTCTTGCTTTATGGAATCAAGAACCTCGTCTTCCCTGAATATTAATTCGCGGAAAGGCTTTACATTCCAAGATTCTTCCTTCAATGAACGGTCTTGATCTTTTTCTCTCCTCTTTAAGTAGAAGTAACATGGCAACGCGATAAGCAAGATCATTGTACCTAAAGAAAAACAAACTATGAGTGCGAGGACATCCTTTGATATCCTGGATTTCTGGGAACATCTTTGGAAGGAACTGACAGTCTGGCTGCAGAGGCCGGGATTTCCAGCAAAGCTACCGTTGTATGCTTCAATGGAGAGAGATTCTGGTATGCGACCAGTTAATCTATTTTCGGACAGATCAAGAATAACCAGTCTCAAAGATGATAGACTCTCTGGAATCTGACCAGAAAGCTTATTTTCCGATAAATTCAGAGAGTTAAGAGTCGGTAGAGACCCCAAAGATGGAGGAATTTTTCCAGAAAGTTTGTTTTGAGCCATGTTTAGGTCAGTGAGAGAATAACATGAGCCCAAAGACTCTGGTATTGAGCCAGAGAACATGTTGTTCTGCAGCTTAAGACTGCTCAATTGTTTAAGCTCCCCAATTGATGCTGGAATTTTGCCTGAAAACTGATTGTTAATGAGCTCAATAGAAACAAAAGATGTAGCTTTGGAAATCTCATCTGGTAATTCACCGGATAATTGATTGTTTGCAGCAAATAACTGCGCAAGAGCTTTTGCGTTTTCAATATCCTTAGTAATAGGCCCTTGAATTTGATTCAAGGCGACGTCTATAATAGTCACCTTTGGCAATCCCCATATGCCGGCTGGAACAGTTCCCGTTAGCGAGTTATTGCTAACTCTGAATCGCTCTAAAGTCGAGCAATTCGCATAAGTCGCCGGAATTTCACCGGTGAATCTATTCTGCAAAATGAGTAGCCCCTTCATGGTACCTTTTTTGCACATGTCAGGTGGAATCGAACCAGTCAAGAAATTCTCCGAAACATCAATGAAATTAAAGTCAGCCCAAGAACCAAGTTCTGGAGGCAGAGGACCTGTCAGCTTGTTTGTGTACAAAGAAAGATTCACCAGCTTTTTAAACTTTCCCAACTCAGCTGGAACTTCACCAGATAACTGGTTCTCAAACAGCTGAAGAGACACCAGATTGTTCAAGAACCTCACTTCGGATAAATCGCCTTCGAGAAAGTTCATGGAGGCATCGAAATTTTCAAGATTGGTTAGGTTTCTCAATCCAACAGGAAGTTTTCCCGTTAACTGATTATTGTAAAGCTCGAGCTGCCACAGTTTTCGAAGGTTCCCAATTTCTGATGGTATCACGCCAGAGATATAGTTATCAGAGAGCTCCAAGTTTATAAGCTGCGTCAACTGTCCTATTTCTGCTGGAATTCGGCCTTCAATGCTGCAGTTTGTTAAATAGAGCCAATTCAATTTGGTGAGCTTCACGACTTCATTAGGAAACGGAGTGCGGTCGAAAGGGTTATCACCGACACTGAGTGCAACAAGATTTGTCATGTTCTGGAGCGATGTCCATGGAAAAACGCCGGAAAACCTGCTGTTGTTCAGATATAGGTACCGTAATTCGCTGAGAGAGGATAAGCTTGGAACCGGCCCCGTGAAAAAATTGTTGCCGAGATCCAGATACTGAAGTTTCACACAGTTGTTTAACTCTTTTGAGATTGTACCATACAAAGAATTGGACCCGAGTGAGAGCTTGTCCAACGCCTGAAGCTGACATAATGAATCAAAAGGAAGAGTTCCAGTCAAATTCCGATTAGAAAGCTCGATTTCTTTAACTGAATTATCAGGGTTACAAGTAATTCCTGCAAAGCTACAAACGTTATTACTCGAATCCCAGGAAGAGAAAACATTCGTTTTTGAATCTTTGAGGGAGGTTTTGAGATTTAGCAATATCTGAAGCTCATCGGAATTGATACAGGAGAAAAAAGAAAGAGAAAGGAAGAGATACAGAGAAATCTTGGCAGTTGACATTTTGCTGGCGAAGGAGGAAGATGATACGAAACGGGTGTTTTAATTAAAGAAGAGCCATTTTTGACGAAGTAATTGGAAGGCTCTATCGGAAACAGAGTCAATAGTAGAGAGTAAGAGGCCAGCACTTACAGCCAAAGGAAACAGAGTAAATACAAGCTTTATATTCGTTGCTGTGGGTGGCTTTAAGACTAGACAATTATTAACATGTTTAAAAAGTTAAAATGGGTTGGGTAATATAATGTCATATGTAAATGCCTTTTACAATTCCATTGTTGTGGTAAAATCATTAATTAATGGATTTTGTACTAAGTCAAACATAAATCACCAGATTTGTTGGAATACAAAAGATTTACCACCTGAAGGGATATTAAAGAAACGAGGAAGATGTTTTAAGAGTTTTAAAAATGGGTTGTTCTTTTTATTTGTTTGAAATTATATCGAAATGATGAATTATTATTTTCTTTTTTTTTAAAAAAAAAAAAAGACTTTGAGTGGTACTCACAAGCTGTACAATGAATGAATGTACCACCTGCACGTACCTGAAGTTCCACAGAGGCAGTCATGAAGAAGAGCCCATTTGGCATTTTGGCATGCATTAGACTAATGAATTAAAAATTGAGAAAAAGACAAAAGGAAAAACAATAATATCCACGGAGAAATAAAAAACAACATTTTGTGTTGAAATTATAAAATAATCACTTTTAATAATTTTTTTAAATAATTTTAAATTTCACAACCCTGCATAAAAAATCAGGAGAAAATGATAATATTTCATCTCTTTAACATGTTTTTTTTTTTTTTCATATGAATTTTCTTTTGGGGGGTTTAATGATGGTTTGTGTATAGACTTGGCGATTCAATTTCAATATATATATTATTAAAACTTTACATTTATTTTTTATCATTCTAGAAAAACTAGCATTAGAAAAGTTACCCCTGCAATAATTTGCGAGATTCAAAATTGAAGATCAATAATTCATTGCATTGTTGCATGAGAAGTAGATCTCAGAAACTTTCTCTTCATAGTGGGCTTTTCAAGTCTTATGTAATATGACAAATAAAAGGTCTTTGTTAAAGTGCGATATGAGAAAAGGAAACACGTAGGATATTGCACTTGAAGCCAAACAACAAAGCAGACGGGCAAATATGACAATTTTCAATTTTATAGTACTTCATTATTTTCTTTTATATATATATATATATATATAATTCTCAAATAAAATATTCGTGTTAGGAAAAGAGAATATACTTAACGTACGTCAAACCCACATTAAAAATTAGATTAATGAATATGCTGTCCTCATATTTAATTCTTCCCTTGACACTGATTTCAAAATTTTAATAAAATCGAGTTTTAAATTTTTTATTGCCCGTATCAATTTTTTCTTTTTGTTATATATATATATATATACATATATTAATACACTTAAACTAGGCCAATCTTTATATTTTATAAAGGAAAATAATTATAGGGTCGGGTTTCCGGGTTGAACCCGTTTGAGTGGGGCGGGCAGCGAAGCGACTGGGAAAAGTGGGGATGAAAAGAGAAACACGGAACTGCGTCAAGCCGCCGACGTTGACTAACAAGATTGGGTTACGAACGAACCAAACCAAAGCAAACACAAAGCTAAAGTTGGATCAGAGCACGTGGATAATGTTATTGCAAAGCTCACTTTTACGATCAGAGAGAGAGAGAGAGAGAGAGTTGATAGATCCAAGACGCTCCAAGTAGGCGCGTGGAGAGATCTCCATCACACATTCGCTTAGACAAGACAAAACTCAGCTGCCCTGCCCCTGCATATATTTCTTAGTCTTATGTAACGATTTGATTCATTGCACTTGCACTGCGACATTTTCCCGCTGCAATACCTACTGCCTACAGAGCACACCCAATACACATTTGACAACTATAAAATATATATATATATTTGAGATTTTAATTTTTTAAATTATAATAATATGTCCAATCATTTCTTGTTTTTAATCCGAAGACCGACCGTGTGAAATTGTTTCATAATAATAATAATAATAATAATAATAATAATAATAATAATAATATTGTCATTATTATTTTAAGTCAAACACACTGTTCAGCATCATTCACCGAGACCTGGGCCCATAATTGCTGTGCTGTATGATTGATTCTTCAATAATTGTAGTTACCATGGGCGAAGGCGACGAGAAACTTGTAACCTGTAAGCATAAGATAGTCAAAATTCTAAAGAAATTAACGAGACTATTTTTGTGTTCTTAAGTAAAAGAATAGTTGAATTTTCAATTATTTGTAGTAAAAATTCTCTTTAACCTGTAGGACAGCTCATGGGCAGTGGTGTTAGCTTATGGGACAGAATATTTACAGATCAACGGCAAATAATTAAATATGTCAACAATAACAAAACTGCTACAGCCTACAAGGTTTAACAGGGGCATTTTATATATATATATATGAAAATAATTGGGATTCCATGACGAAAATGTTGAAAAATAAGGAAGAAAATGACAAGGTTTTATATTCTAGTGACCCACTTAATCAATTAGATTGGGGGGGGGGGGGGTACCCTTGACTACTTAAAGCCAATTAATGTGTTGATTTTTCTCTTCTTCTTCTGCTGCTGGTGGCTAGCTAGGGAGGGCATGAATCACGGGGCAGCATTCAAAATATTAAAATTTATAAAAATGAGAGCTTGCTGTTTTGTTATTCATGGAGATTGAGGTGATCTGAGTCCCTACGTACACATACATATGCATGGGTGTGGGCTCAAATACTACTAACAAATTGCTTAGAACTGGCTAACCAACATTTATTTACTGTCCGTATGAACACAGAACACAGACTGCTATCTGTCACTTTCTTCTTGCGTCGTGTGTCTCTTTTATTTAGTCTATCTTTTCTTGTTCCTATTTTCATTTTAAAGTACAGCTTTATATATATATATATATAAATATATATATCTATCTAGAAGGAGCTTCTAGATGCAGATGACTTTCTAGATGCCCATTTTAAAATTTAAATAAAAAGTTAATCCTGGATTAATTTATTTTATTGCATTGCATGTCGTTTTCTTGTCGGGATAGTTCTTTATATGACTTCATCAATATTATTCCTCTTCTTTTTCAATGCTATTGTTAGCCATTGAAGCAAATCCTGTATATGATCAGATACTTGTTTCAATCTGGCATAAATTTCTTCGTCGCCGGAAACATTGTGAGTAGAGAAAATGAGATCTCAAAAGCAAGCTTATTGGGTTTAGTTAGAAAATATTAATGAGCAGATGCTACTACTGATCTTAGACAAAATCCCAGCAAAGGCTAGAGATTTAGCCCTTTAAAAACGAAAAATTATATCGTCAGATTCCTAATTGAATTTTAACAATAGATCAGAAAATAACAATAAGGAAAAGCAAAAGCACAAACAACAGAGATGATCATTCAAAAAGATTCAGCAAACCAATAATTTAAACACTGTCGTTTTAAAGAGAAACATCACTTGTGATCCACTTCGAGGGTACTTTCTATCTAATGCACATTTCCTACACTTAACAATGTCTAGTCCTAGCCTATCATCACAACCCATTTTCCATCACTTTCTATATACCGACCAATTAAAGCTCAAAGACAAAAGATTAAAGAATCATAAAGGAAATATTTCCATTGCTAGCTTTTTTTAACCACTTCAATCGTGGCACGATGTATGAATGAATTAATGTGTAAAAGTGCAAATTATAATCTTAGAGTGCATGTTGTGTCATAACCCATTATAATTAATTTTCACTAGCTGTATTAGTCTTTTGCTAATTGAATTTTCCACTTACTTACCCACTTGATCATACAACTTTGAACGATCCCATGTTCTCATTTATTTTAATTATAAAATTTGGTGTAGCTTTCTCTATTTTAGATTTTGATGTGGTCTCTTTAGACTATAAATACAATCCATTCAATGTTATGATATGATTTTATATAAAAATAAATTGTGGGATAAAGTGGAAAGACAAATATAATGCTCTTCTTTTTGTCCATTTCCTCCTTGTAGACCAGCAGCCTTTCTAGTCTTCGGTCTTCACCTAGAGGCATTAGCTTTACATTATTAATTGGTATGATCTAACTGCTCCACTTAAATACGTCATAATGCCATTGCAACGATAATATTGTTGTCACTGACCATAAATTGTAACAAAAGGTTTTATTAATTTGTACCTTTGCCACTTTCATTGGTTAACTTTATGGAAGTGCAGGACTAAATTATTTACCAAATTCATTCAATGTCTAGAACAATGGTGATCGTGTAAGCAGCCAGTCCCTCGAATTTCCACAATCTCTTACCCAAATTTGTTGGGAATTGGTCAATCCATCATGACAAAAACTAACAATATAATAATAAATTTGTTTAATTAATAGTTGAAAACGTTATTCCTTTTTAATGTATATAAGATTATTTGTACAACATTAGTTTCATTATTAACTTAAAGCGAGTACTAATATTAGATTTAGTAAAATAAAAAGTTAGATTATAATCATACACACATCTCTAGTTCTAAAAGTACCGGAGAATTCTAAAGGCTTTTAGAAATCCCAAGAGAGATTCTATAAGGTGACTGAAAAACATCTCCCAGGATGCAGAATATGTTGATTGATAAGAAATATTAGAGAATTTTAGTGTAAGAAAAGGGTGAAAGAAATTAACAAGTGAGTTAGTATATACTATTTAGAGCTTCAAATAATAATTAGCCTTTTCTCCTTATAAAAATGGTGACCAAAAATCTTAATAGAAAAAATGGAGTACGGTCCCTAGATAGTACTGATAGAAGATACCACAGCTACGGCAACACCCTTCTTTCTCCATTATAGAATGAATGAAAATAGAGTATCTCTCGTCTTTTCTCTGCTACTCTTTTCCCTAAGTACTTTCTTTTCCTTATTCTACATGCTATCAATTTCCTATTGGAGAGCTTGTCAATGCATCTTTGGATATTGAAGGAGCATATTTATCACCCAAGTATTAAAGTAGAATTTCATACATTTGATCACAATAGCTAGCAAATTGGGAGGGTGGGATTCCCTATAGAATGCTCTACAGTACCTCTGCCTCCTTTTCTTTTGTAGTTAACAAGTGTCCTTATTAGGTAAGAGTTATGTCTTTCCCAACCTTTTAAAGAGCTTTGATGATCTTATATAGAATGTTTCTCCAACTGCTGACAACTTTCTCCATTAATGATTTGAAGTTCTCTCAATGCTTCTTTTACTATATTTTGTTCATCCTTTGTCATGGGTCTCCTACTACTACATAACATAACCTTTATATTACAGAGAGTGTGGCGTATTTCTATTATTCCTCTTTTTCTCTTTGACCAAAATGACCTTATTCACCTATTTAATTGTTTTTTTTTCTACCTATTAACCTTTTTCTCTTCTTTGACTTCTCTAAGATAGACTACCTATTTTGTGCTTAGAAGTTTTTGAATATAAACAAAAATTAAACTTGAAAGCAGAAAAAAAAAAAAAAATTTTCAATCATGTAATAGTTGTAGATAAAAAGAAAAAAACTGCACTGCAACTCATATAAAATGAGAAAAAAAAAAAATACCAAGGCATGTGAAGCATTATTCTAAAAACTAATAGTAAGATATGATAAAAATACTTCAAATTCATATCCGCATGGTTAAAAAATTTTAAAATCTTGCTTTTACTGGATCCTCTAGGAATTTTAAAATTCCTAAAGATACCATATCTTCTACTAAGCAAAGCAAAGATTGATGATTTATCTTAAAAAATAATTGGAGTAAAAGATATATATATATATATATATATACACACAAGTGGATATTCGCAAATACTTTACACTAAATTTAAATCGAGATTTACCATATCCATTATTATATAAGCATAATAAGAATTGGACATCCGCGGATATATAAAATCGTCATCCTCAATTTCTACCCTTCTAGGATTTTATGATAGGGTAGTATATACATTCTCCCTAATAGTATTCTACATCTGTAGGTATTTACTATGACGTAGCAAGATTTTTAGGGAGTATAACCTCGAGATAGAATGACCCAAAAATCCCTCGATATAGCCCTCTAAACCCAGGATACATATAATATATATATATATATATATATATATATGATCCAAATGGACATCCGATGCGAACAATTAATATATCAAGTACGTACATGCTTAATTCATGGTTTTCCAATTAAGCTATCGAAATTGGCTTTAGGCCAACTCCGCTTGTATGCAGGTGCATCCTCTCTCTTAACTTTAACTTATTAATCAATCTACTTGAACAGTACTCCTCTATATATCTATATGTATTACAAATACTTTGCATTTATTCCGTCTGAAATGGTTATTAAACCTCTTAATAATGTATAGAATGATGGAAACTGATATATATTAAGTATCAACTAATCTATATTGAACCATATTCATATACCTCACGCATGTATTATGAAATGGTTTTTAAAAACCACTTTTTAATCTTATTTCTTACCTTCTAGAGTTTCAAAATTGAAAATTTTGTATTAATCTACAATATATGCTACTTATGAATTAAAATATTTTTCAGATAATAGAAATTATCAATACCAAAAGTTAAACAAGCATGACACATGATTCTAGAATCCAAAAATAATAGGTGATTTCAGTTTTATTGTGAATGGGAATCATAATTTAATAATTTAATAATTTAAATTGAATAATTTACGAATTAAAAAATATATATATTTTTTATAAAATGCTAGAATTTTGTATACATCATGGGGATACATATGGCTTAATTTATGTTATTGAATTATATTTAATTAAAACATAACTAATCAATATCCAATTATTAATCGTGCAAGGAGGAAGGAGGAAGTCAAGATTGCTTAGTCATGTAGAATTTGAGTGTTCAACAACAAATTTACTTAAATATACAAAATTATTCGATGACTTTCTAGATGGACACGAGGAACATAACCTTTCTAGATGGACACCTAGTGCCTTACTAATTTAATGATATTTTATTATAATTAAATGTTCATCTAGAAGCTGAAACATTTTGATTTCAGTTAACCTCATTTCACTTCTGAATTCTGATCGGATTGGATTGGATTGGATTGGAGTTATCGTTAACACCCATCAGCCCAGAGCTTTGTGAAAAAAAAAAAAAAAATGGAAAAAGGGCCATCAGCTCAGAGCTTGGCCAAAATTGTCTCAGTTGGGCCTCTAATTCGATAGAATTTTTGCGACCCAAATCACCGATCAAGTCTTCTTTTTGCGTGCTTCAGTTGTCCGCATCTGAAAATCAAACTGAAGAAGGAAATGAAAAAGAAAATTACTTGCTTTCAAATTTAATTGATTGGAAGGAAAATGGTTCGAGAAACCAGACATCACAAACTCAAACTGGCTTGTGGAGTAGCACTTAAGCCTATAATTACCCAGTAGTTTGATAGCACTTGCGCTGTTTGGCAGATATTTCTGCTGCTTCGTTCCAAACAACAGAAAGTTTCAAAAGAAAAAGAAAACAAGCGAGACCTAATGTCTGATTTTGGATAACGATAACACATGGATTATGGAGTATTCAATTGAGTTTTTGGCTGCTAAGCTTCTAATTCTCAAATGAAAGAGAAGGTTTGGGTCATTTTGATGAGGCGGTGAAGGTGAGAGGACCCCCAGGAATTGTGAAAGGAGACACGGAGACAGACTGAGACAGGCATAGTGATAGAAAATACAGCACCAGCCACCAATGCCAGTGTTGAATTCCAGAATTATTCGTGAGCAGACACCCACAGAAGAGAAAATCAAGTCCCCTCACAGATACCGACACGGGCTGGACCCGCAAAATCCGGTTCTCTAATCGCCTTATTATGCGAAGATTTTTTGTCACATGAACACCCACATTCCGACCAATGGCCATCAGCAGGGCCGCAGCCGGAATTTAAGACTTTTGGGGGGTAAATAATAATTTAACTTTTTAATTCAAAAAAATTAATAAATAAATATTAAAATTAAAAAAATATTAACAATAATATTATTATTTAACGTTAATAATATATAAAAATAAAAAAAATTATTAAGAAATATTAACTTATTTAAAATTAAAAGAAAAAATTTTACGCTCAATTGAAGAAAAAAAAAATTAAGAAAATTAACAAACTTGATATTTTTTTTATTATTTCGTAAAGGTTCATGGTATACATATATATAGTTAGAAAAATTATTTTCTGATAACGAAAAAGTTTTTAAATACATAATTTTTTTACAAGAAAAAAGTTTCTAAAATTATATAATTTTTATATGAAAAAAAGATTTCCAATTATACAAAGAACAAAATTAAATAAGTAATTTATTAAAGAAAAATTATTTTATAAATAAAGTATCAATAAATAAGTTTTAAATTTAAAAAAATTATGTTTAACTAATTCATCATTACATAATTTAAAAATAAATGATTAAAAATATAAAAAAAGATATTAATTTTCAATATAAAAATATATCAAACTTAAAAAAAAAAAATTAGGAGAGTTAAAATAGATATTTTACATCTCTATTTAATATATAAAATAAAAAATTAATATTTTATTTAAAAAATTTTAGTGGGATTATTTGGCTACCTTGAGAGAGTCATGGTTACTCCTGCCAATTTAATTCGTTATTATCATTTAAGCCTCTTCCCATATATATATATATATGGCCCATCATTCTTTCCTGATCTTGTAAGCCTGACATGTATTTAATTCGTTTATTATCTTTTATTCATCTTTACCATGTGCGCCTTATTAGTACATAAGATGTCTCTTATATTATAGAGAATATGACAAATTTCTATTATTCCTCTTTTTTCCTTGACCAAAATGACCTTATTCACCTATTTAATTATTTTCTCTACCTGTTAAGCTTTTCTCTTCTTTGACGTCTCTAAAATGGACTGCCTATTTTGTGCTTGGAATTGTTTGAATATAAACAAAAACTAAACTTGAAAGCAAGAAAAAATTATTTTTCAATCATGTAATAGTTGTAGATTGAAAAAAAAAAAATTGCACTACAACTTATATTAAAAAAAAAAAAAAAGGGAATTGTCAAGGCATGTAAAGCATTATTCTAAAAACTAATAGTAAGATATGGTAAAGATAATTCAAATTCATATCTACATGTTTAAAAATTTTTAAAATTCTTGCTTTTACTCTATCCTTAAGGAATTTTAAAATTCCTAAAGATGCTATATCTTCTACTAAGCAAAGATTGATGATTTATCTTAAAAAATAATTAGATTAAAACATATATGTACAAGTGGATATTCGAAAATATTAGTGTATGCCCATATTTATATATATATATATATATATATATCTCGAGTACGTACATGATAAATTCTTGGTTTTCCAATTAAGCTCTTGAAATTGGCTTAGGCCAACTCCGCTTGCATATTCTCTTTGACTTAACTTATTAATCAATCTACTTGAACAGCTCCTCTATATATCTATATGTATTACAAAAGCTTTGCATTTATCAACGCGAAATTTAATATTTTTAGATGCTCTTCGTATATTCACAAATATATATATATATTTTTTAAAAAATATTGCATACGCAAAGATACAAATTTAAATGCATTAAAAATTTTGTATTAGAAGTCATATACGTACATACATACATATATATATATACACACATATATATTCGTCATTTTTATTAAAAGCATGCCACATTTCATACTGGAATTAAGTAGATAGACCTCTTAATAATGTATAGAATGGTGGAAAATGATATGTATATACTAAGTCCTAATTAATCTATATTAAAACATATTCAAATGCTTCATGCATGTATTATGAAATGGTTTTTTAAAACTACTTTTGAATCTTATTTCTTCCCTTCCATGGTTTCAAAATTGAAAATTTTGTGTTAATCTACAATACAATAGATATTATTTGTGAATTAAAATATTTTTCAGATAATAGAACTTATCAATACCAAAAATTAAACAAGCATAACACATGCTTCTAGAATCCATGAATAATAGGTGAGTTGTATGGTGAAAATATTAGTGATGGGAATCATAATTTAATAATTTAAATTGAATAATTTGCCAATTAAAATATAGAAAAAGGATATTTAAGTCCCTAATATTTGACCTATTGAACTTGTTAGTACCAATAATTTAAAAAATGTCCATAAAAATCCTAACTTGTTAGTGTTAACCGTTAATTTGAACGAAAAATTGAGTTCTTATTATATAATGACTGTTAGTGTTTAATGAATTTTGAGTGAGAATAAAAGAGTCCACATCTTCTTAAAAAAATCTGTAAGTTTTTACAGGTATGAAAAACTGTTAAGCTTTAAACTAAATAATTTACTGTCGCTGAAACAGATGTGTAACAAAGAAGATGTCTCTGGATTTTTTTTTTTTTATTGAATGAATCTCTGCGAAGTTCTGAAAGTTTTTGCGGCTACAGCCATACCATGCCATTGCTTGTCTAATTCAACTTTGCGGCTGCTTTGCTATGACGTTTTATTACTTGGAAGAGCGGCATGTCACGCGCCCAGCGGAAAGGCACGTGCGGCACCCTCGTAGACCCCCATGTCGAGGGTAAGCCTTGTTATCCCGTCGCATATTTAACTGGTTTCGGCCTACCTTGGCCTCATCAGGAGGACGGCTTCAGTCCCCGACCAGTTCGGGCAGGGGTGGTCTAAGTCCCCTCTACATGATAGCCCT
The DNA here is from genome assembly GCA_022749755.1 of Azadirachta indica. NCBI lineage: Eukaryota > Viridiplantae > Streptophyta > Magnoliopsida > Sapindales > Meliaceae > Azadirachta > Azadirachta indica. Next base: position 1,096,083 of record CM040449.1, read on the forward strand.
TGAGACTGAAGCCGACTTTGCACCATGAAACATCAATGTGCTTGAGTTGTCACACCCCAGCACACCCAGCCAACATGCGATTTCTTGTGCCGTGACATTCTCCACCACCGAAAATCGTGCACGTCCTCGTGCACGCGGCCATCTTCAAATTTTTCGCCAGCTCAATTGGTAGACCATCGAGGTCCTACCCTGCATACCGCTCCACTCCATAACACCCATCTCCTCCGGGCTAAGGAGACTCCCATAAAGAGAACACGATAACACCACGTCGTGCGGGCACGCCATCCTCGACGTACGGTGGTAGCAGTGCTTGGCGTAGATGAGGCGCTATGCGGTTGCCTTTCAAACCACTATGCTCATCTTCCCCCCCAGGAAGATCCCCATACCGCAGGACACATCATTGTGCGAGCACGCCCACATTCGAGGCTGCGTGGCGAAGGGTCACACACTAGACACCTCGTTTTCCCTCGCCCAATCTTACGGGCTAATATCCTCGGCCATCTCGGTGGATTCCCACAGGAGTCAGGAACGTAGCGAGATTTTGCGGAAATTCTCGTTCCTGCTCTGATACCATCTGTCACGCGCCCAGCGGAAAGGCACGTGCGGCACCCTCGTAGACCCCCATGTCGAGGGTAAGCCTTGTTATCCCGTCGCATATTTAACTGGTTTCGGCCTACCTTGGCCTCATCAGGAGGACGGCTTCAGTCCCCGACCAGTTCGGGCAGGGGTGGTCTAAGTCCCCTCTACATGATAGCCCTTGAGACTGAAGCCGACTTTGCACCATGAAACATCAATGTGCTTGAGTTGTCACACCCCAGCACACCCAGCCAACATGCGATTTCTTGTGCCGTGACATTCTCCACCACCGAAAATCGTGCACGTCCTCGTGCACGCGGCCATCTTCAAATTTTTCGCCAGCTCAATTGGTAGACCATCGAGGTCCTACCCTGCATACCGCTCCACTCCATAACACCCATCTCCTCCGGGCTAAGGAGACTCCCATAAAGAGAACACGATAACACCACGTCGTGCGGGCACGCCATCCTCGACGTACGGTGGTAGCAGTGCTTGGCGTAGATGAGGCGCTATGCGGTTGCCTTTCAAACCACTATGCTCATCTTCCCCCCCCCAGGAAGATCCCCATACCGCAGGACACATCATTGTGCGAGCACGCCCACATTCGAGGCTGCGTGGCGAAGGGTCACACAATAGACACCTCGTTTTCCCTCGCCCAATCTTACGGGCTAATATCCTCGGCCATCTCGGTGGATTCCCACAGGAGTCAGGAACGTAGCGAGATTTTGCGGAAATTCTCGTTCCTGCTCTGATACCATCTGTCACGCGCCCAGCGGAAAGGCACGTGCGGCACCCTCGTAGACCCCCATGTCGAGGGTAAGCCTTGTTATCCCGTCGCATATTTAACTGGTTTCGGCCTACCTTGGCCTCATCAGGAGGACGGCTTCAGTCCCCGACCAGTTCGGGCAGGGGTGGTCTAAGTCCCCTCTACATGATAGCCCTTGAGACTGAAGCCGACTTTGCACCATGAAACATCAATGTGCTTGAGTTGTCACACCCCAGCACACCCAGCCAACATGCGATTTCTTGTGCCGTGACATTCTCCACCACCGAAAATCGTGCACGTCCTCGTGCACGCGGCCATCTTCAAATTTTTCGCCAGCTCAATTGGTAGACCATCGAGGTCCTACCTGCATACCGCTCCACTCCATAACACCCATCTCCTCCGGGCTAAGGAGACTCCCATAAAGAGAACACGATAACACCACGTCGTGCGGGCACGCCATCCTCGACGTACGGTGGTAGCAGTGCTTGGCGTAGATGAGGCGCTATGCGGTTGCCTTTCAAACCACTATGCTCATCTTCCCCCCCCCAGGAAGATCCCCATACCGCAGGACACATCATTGTGCGAGCACGCCCACATTCGAGGCTGCGTGGCGAAGGGTCACACAATAGACACCTCGTTTTCCCTCGCCCAATCTTACGGGCTAATATCCTCGGCCATCTCGGTGGATTCCCACAGGAGTCAGGAACGTAGCGAGATTTTGCGGAAATTCTCGTTCCTGCTCTGATACCATCTGTCACGCGCCCAGCGGAAAGGCACGTGCGGCACCCTCGTAGACCCCCATGTCGAGGGTAAGCCTTGTTATCCCGTCGCATATTTAACTGGTTTCGGCCTACCTTGGCCTCATCAGGAGGACGGCTTCAGTCCCCGACCAGTTCGGGCAGGGGTGGTCTAAGTCCCCTCTACATGATAGCCCTTGAGACTGAAGCCGACTTTGCACCATGAAACATCAATGTGCTTGAGTTGTCACACCCCAGCACACCCAGCCAACATGCGATTTCTTGTGCCGTGACAGGCAGCTCAGTTTAGTAATCTCCCCGAATAAAAAAAGTTCCAAGGGACCTTTTCTCGACAACTCCGCGTCACACTCACCCACTTATCTATCGCGAATTAACCGCTTCCATTACGGCCGATCTAATTTCATAGCTTCTACACCTGTTCATTTGGGAGCATCTCCCAGACAAAGACAAAGAGAGGGCATGGCCTAAAAGGCGCCTTTAGCCTTTATTAGGGTTGTTGCTTGTTTAGTAAAGCGCTAAACGTGCATCCGTTTTTCAACTGGGTCCATCCGCGCCAAGGTGATGCACAATTATGCTAATACATGATTCTATAAAGTAAAAATTCTGCTTATTTTGCCGTGTTTATTTACAAACTCATACTAATCAAATAACTAGAGGACCTAAATTACCTTTCCTAATTAATGACTCTTTTTTGTGTCTTTATGCAACAATTGGGTCTAGCAAAAAAATCTGGAAAATCTCACTCGTAAGATTTGCTAGGTCCATTCTAAAAAATGGTCGATCACTATATGATTAGAAAGCTTACAACAAATTAGCTAAGATTTACGAGAGGAAATGACTTCTCAACGTCATATACTCTCCTAGTCTACTAAAAATGCATGCCTGGAATTTAATACAAATGGCATGTGGTTTGTTTTGAGTCATAAAATAGTAACACCCACCAACTGTTTAATAAAATGAAAATGAAAATGAAAACTATAAATCGAAATATTATAGATTATTAGAGGAAATAGGCACAAGATAGGGAAAAGGATGTTATAAGTTTTAAGAGCATGTTTGTCATGTTTGTTAAGCAAATTGTCTGGTATGAGGTATGAGGCAGTCTAGTGTAACTATTTTATGAAATATGCTAAAATTCATTTAATCAATTCTTGGCTCTTAGTTCAGGAAATAAGGTAATATAACTTTACTTGAGTTCTATATGAACCAAGGAAAATGGAAAACTTTTAATATTTATAATAAATTATTGGCTCTTGGTTCAAGCAATAAGGTATATAATTTGACTTTAGTATATCTGAACCATGGAAAATTTTGAAAACTTTTCCAGTGCTGCAGTGGTACGCTAAAATCTGGCCAACTTTGCTTATCCAGCTAATTTATATATATATGTATATATATATATATATATATATATATAAACCATCAATTTCTTCATTTTCTCAAACATAATAATTTTTTTGGTGGAGTCCATTGTCCAATTTACTCTTTGACTTGTAATTATTTAATACGAAATAATATACGATTATGTGGAATGTTGTTGTCTTAATCATTGGTTTTTGGACAGGAAAAAGAGACAGGTTAGATGGTTCATAACTTCCACGTGAAAGACCTATATAGATCATAGTTTTTGCATAATATAGTATTATTGGGTGAGTCTGTTAGCTCGGTGCCTTAACACCATGAAGTAACACTTAGCCGCTAGTATTCAAGTTCAAAAATAATTGGTAAGTTATTTTCTTTTGCTGCGTTTTAGGTTGAATTTTACAAATTCTAAGAACCTTAATATAGTGAAATCCAGCCAACAATCAACAAACAAAAATTATTCAACAGATTTCGAAATTTTAAAATATTCAACGTCAAACAAATCCCATGTTTATGCTGTAATAAACTAGTAGCAACTAATTTAAGTATCACTGACAAAATAACCACAAAAGAAAAAAAGAGCACCAAAAGGCTTTCACTTATTTTCTTTAAATGTCTTGTATCATCGCTTCTGTAAGTGAAAAAAAAAGAAAGAAAGAAAGAGAAAGAGAGAAAGAGAGAAAGAGATAGAGGAAAATAAGTTTTATATGCCTACAATCTATCCTATTCATAACTTATATTATTGAGTTTGCAAAAATTAATTAAATGTTAGCTTAACATGAGTACAGGTAATCAAATGTTCGACAATGGGCGTTGGCTTGAAGAGGTTTGGTGCTGCATTGAGGAGCGTACAAACAAGCCTAAAAGTTGGGTACGTCTTCTTGAAATATTTCCTTGAATTGGTAACTAGAAATTTTCAGTTCTAGAAAATTTTACAGAAGGCTCATTCCTTTCAATTCCTGTGACACAGATAATTTGTTAGTAAAATGAGCAATATAATGCCAATACTTGTTTAGGACAATAACAAGTGCATTACTCTAAGCTTGAAGGAGATGTGTGGTATTTTGAGCCTGACAAATCTTGTGATGCATTATTGGTTTGAGAAACCTATAAATAAAACATTGAACTGTAAGAGCAAATAAAATAGGATATTTAAATAATCTCAAATGTGAACACTAATAAGAAGTACCTCTGAATATGGCGCATTCTTGCAAGATTTTTTGTTGTGGCCAAATTGTCTACAGTTCCTACATCTAGTAGTGACCTTTTTCCTTCCTTCAATCTCTCCTTATTCTCTTATCCTTGAAAGTTTTGGCCTACCAACTCTAGTTCTCTTTTTAGGAGGGTCAATTTTAGGGCCTTTAACAATAGACCAAATAGACTTATCAGGTAAAGGGTTTATCGAATATGAATATGTAGCCATATATGCATCAATTGTCAACTTAGGATCCACATAATCGACAGCATCTTCACGTTTGCTTGCAATGCATGGTATGACATGCTTGCAAGGAATCCCACTGATTTGGTATGCACCACAAGCACAAGTTCTTATTTGCAAGTCAACAATAAAAGTGGTGTACATCTCATCTATCACCTCAAATTGAAATTCAGTAGCTTCTATCACCTTTACATATCTACCCTCTTCTCTAAAAACATCATACTTTCTTTTTACATTCGGTGGAAGTCTACCAGTCCACTTTTTGGATTGTGATAATCATTTTTGCAACCATTTCATCACTTTTTTTCGAATGAACTCCAACGAAGATAACACAGGCTTGTCTCTAAAATCCTTTAGCCAACTATTCCACGATTCACTCATGTTGTTAGTTACATGATCACTTTTCATATAATGCTTAAATGTGTGCCTAGCCTATTCTCTTTTGTCAATTTTTATTAGATATTGAAATGCACCTTGACAATTAGTCTTTGCTAGCCTAACCTGCTCCATGGCATTATTCCAATCTTTCTAAGAAGTGGATCTAGCTGCTGTCTAAAATAATGACCTATACACAACATCAGGATGTTTCTTTCTTAAATTGGCAAATATATGCCTTGCGCAATGCCTAACTGTCGCCTTTGGCCAGAAAGTATTCAATGTAATTAATTTTTATTTCTTTTTTGTCTATCAGTCATGAATGTCACACTACGATTGTTTTCTATCCCAAGCCATTGTTGCAGCATATCTAAGAACCATTTCCATGTGTCAGCACACTCAGATTCACATACACATATAGCAAGTGGGAAAATTCCATTGTTAGCATCTAAGGATACTGCAGATAATAATACTCCCCCAAGAGGTCCCTTTATTTGGCAACCATTAAGCCCAATGAAACATTGACATCTTTTAATAAATCTATCCATTATTGCTAGGAAATTGAACATGAACCTCTGGAATTTGATTGGTCTACCATCCAGAGCACCAGAAAACTTCATCTTCACAAGAACCCCTGGATTTTGTTGTCAAAGAACCTCAGCATAATCCCTAAGTCTCTGATAAGAAGTTGCATGGTCTTCTGCTACATTCTCAAAAGCTTTTCTTTTGGCTCGATATATTTTCTTCTTATTAACATGTACCCGAAATTTTGTCCTCAACTCTTCGTTCATTGCTTTAGGTGGCATTTGTGGGTTATTCTTCAATGCAGATTAAAACTGTGAAGTAATCTATAAATAGGAAGCTTCTTTGTTAACTGTCATTCTGTCACAAGAATGAACGTCTTTAAATTTTTGTATCTTGAACACAGTGCCACTATGTACCTGAGTAACATATATGAACAAGGGTCAAAATATTATTAATATAATAAAATATAATTTTAAACTAATATAAAAAAAAGATTATATGAATTATGTAAGAGAAGAAAATTTGAAATTTGATTATGCAAGAAAGTTAATGTTTACCTGGGCAGCGTATATGAACCAAGGGCATTCTTTCTCAGCACAAATAGCTCTAAATCTCATTTTGTCATTCTTTATTCTTTTTAGTTCAAAACCTTCTTCAACACAATATTTTTTTAGGGCAATCCTAAACTCTTCTACATGGTCAAACTCTTGGCTTATGTATAGATTCACCTCTCTGTTAGGACCCTCTTTGCAATGATCCTTCTCAATTAAAGCTGTCTTATTGGCTGGATCTTCATCTTCAGATGATGATATCAATGTATGACCATGATCACCTGACTCAGTAGTTGGACAAGATTTTATCTTCAGAACATTATAACTCGCAATCTTTCGCTTCTCCTATGCCACTTACGATGTGGCATTAGCATCATCTGTATTGCTAGGTTGACGAGTCTCATCATCATCAATAGACCAATGTGCCTCATCTTCTTCAAAATCACCATAATCATTATCAATTACGTATTGTTGTTGTTTTCCATACTGTCGCTTCTGTGGAGTTTTATCTTGCTGTTGTTGTGGTAAAGACGCGGGAAGATGTCGTTCAACTTGGGATTGGGGATCTTCTTCAATGTCTAAGTTTTGATTTGAATCATTATGGGTTGGCATCTGGGTAGACATCTGCATCATGTACAACAATTATACCAATTAAATACTTAAAATTTTTATACCGAGTTATATCATATCTTGATAACATGTTATTCTATAATGTCATAAGTTTAATCCGTAATATTAGTTAATTTCATCAAATATTATAGATAACCTTTTTAATCATGTACAAACGGTAATGTTACAATTAAATGTACGTATAAATATCAATCTAAAATAAATAGGAATTACAAAACTAAATAAGCGTTAATGTTAAATTACGGATAAATTAAATTTTAGCTAGCTTTAATTGATACTGCTTATTAACTAATCCAGAACAAAGAGAGAACAAAAATACAAAACTTATTGCTATATAAAGAGTGAATTTTGGTGTTATATTTGCCATCAAATTTATCTTAAGTGGCGGCTGCATATGAATACTGGTAGTATAAAATTAACGCATATATAGCCAAGTGAAATATTCATAATTTTAAACAAATATTCCATCATCAACAACACTCTCACATGCCACAATTTCACCAATCAATGAGTACATACAAACCTTCAAATCCTATGCATGGCAAAGACCCACCGAACCACTGATATAAATTTATATATTCGTGAACTTTTTATACTAACCTGTTTTCTCCTCGTCTATCGTCGCCAATTGTTGGAGCAGTAGTTGCAAAACCCTGCTTTGATTTAAAAATAAAATATATTTTTATTAATCTTTTAGTAAATTTATTATTGAGTCGGCATGCCATGACAGCTAATATTAATCGTAATTATCAAATTAACTAAAAATACCATAATACCCTTATTCCATCCAAATTTACCTTTGACAATATCAGGTTAAAATTTTTATAGACATTTTTAAAAATTAATAGGCCAAATATTAAAGACTTAACCCGTCCTTTTTCCCATTAAAATATATCTTTGTTTTTTTAAAATGTTGAGAATTTTGTATACATCATGCCGATACATGTGGCTTAATTTATGTTGTTGAATTATATTTAATTAAAACATAACTAACGAGTATCCAATTATTAATCATACAAGGAGGAAGTCAAGATTGCTTAATCATGTAGAATTTGAGTGATCAACAACAAATTTACTTAAATATACAAAATTATTCAATGCCTTTCTAGACACGAGGAAAATAACCTTTGTGAACACCTAATGCCTTACTAATGTAATGGTATTTTATTATAATTAAAATGTTCATCTAGAAGCTGATACATTGTGATTTCTGTTAATCTTATTCCACTTCAGATTGGGTTGGGTTGGATTGGATTGGATTCGATTGGCGTTGTTGTTGAAACCCATAAGCCCAAAGCTTAGTGAAAAGGAAAAATGGAAAAAGCCCAACAGCCCAAAGTGTGGGCAGTGTTTGTCTCAGGTGGGCCTGTAATTTCATAGCATATTTGCAACCCATCACCGATCAGACGTACTTTTTGCCTTCTTGAGTTGTCAGTAACTGAAAATCAAACTGAAGGAGGAGATGAAAAAGAAAATTACCTGCTTTCAAATTCAATCGATTGGAAGGAAAATGGCGCGAGAAACCGAACATCACAAACTCAAACACGCTTGTAAGATATCACTTAGCCTATAAGTACCCAGTAGTTTGATAACGGCATACACTAGTGCTGTTTAGCAGATGTTGTTCTGCTACGTTCCAAATAACAGAAAATAAAAAAAAATAAATAAATAAAAGAAAAGGCGAGACCTAATGTTTTATTTTGGATAATGATAGCACATAAATTATGAGTATTCAATTGACTTTGTGTATTGGGCTGTAATGCGTCATAAGCAGTTGGTGGCTGCAGTTCTGAGTTCGTCTCGTTGCAAACCCAACCTTCTAATTCTCAAATGAAATTGAGCAGCTGCCGCCAAGAGCTTCACTGTCTGCACCGGGTGCAAAACATGCAGAACCTTTCTCACTGTAGTTCCACGAAGTGCATCTGCGGCTTCTAAGGCAGCAAGCATTCCTGTCTGCGCGTCTTTCATTGCTGAGTCTAGTTCTGACCCCTCTCCGTCAATCAAATTTCCAGCACGCCTTGCTAAATTCATCAATGGCGGTGATGGTAAGCTTTCCTGAACCCTCGCCATTGTCTCTGCTAGCTCTCTCTCTCTCCTTTCTTGTCTCGGCTTTTACTTGGTCGAGCACACGTTCTTGCTCTGCTGTTAAGTCATGAACTGAGTTGTTAATTAGCTTGAAAACTAAGGTCGGTCTAAACCCGCCAATCCAGAGGAAAGTTCTTTCAAAAGAAGTGAACCAGGGAGGAGAAAAGAAGCGAAATACGTCTTCTTGTGCTGCTACCGATTTCTCTCCATAGTATTGTTGATAATGAGACAAAACTTGGTCAATCAAGCTCAGGTGTTGCTCATTTTTGTCAAACATTTTCTGGTGTGATTTCAAGGAGGAGTTGATCGAGGTAATTTTGTTGACGATTGAGCCATCCACTGAAGAATGCCTCGAAATTGACTCGAATATTTCTCTCAGTTGGATGAGCCATGCGATATTTTGATGTTGACACAGCCAGACACCAGCGTTTATATACTTTTTGTCAATGGGAAAAGGGGGTAGATATGCTAGTGTCATACAAAATGAATGGCTTAGTTGTAAAGGTACAAATTTTATCCGTGTTGTTATTCATTTATAAGGATTTTGCTTAGTGGGTAAGCTGGTTTTTCCGGATGAGTAGATGTTGTGATGATATACTGCGTGGATGGTTGCATCAGCTTTGCTTCCCATACAAGAACTATTTTGTAGCTAAAAAAGAGAAGGGTTGCGTCATTTTGATGAGGCGGTGAAGCTGAGAGGGCCCCCGGGAATTGGGAAAGGAGACATGCAGGCATAGTTATAGAAACTTACAGCACCGGCCACCAATGCCAGTGTTAAATTCTATAATAATTCGCGAGGAGACACCCACAGAAATAGACTCGAAAATAAAGTCCCCCGCCGATAACCGACACGGGCTGGACGCGCAAAATCCGGTTCTCTAAACACCTTGTCTGCGAAGATTTTTAGTCACCACGAACACCCACATTCGGACCAAGGCCCATCCGCCTCTTCCTAAAACATATATAGAGAGCCCATCATTCTTTTCTTATATTGTAAGCCTGACATGCATTTAATTCAGCCCAGATAGAAATTTGAAAATAATTTCAGCCCACTATGTACTTTTGGATATCAGAATAATTCTGTTGTTGGTTTCAAATACTGTGAGTAGCTTTTTCCTTGCCAGCTTGCCTGCCTAGCTTTGCTCTATATATATATATATATACACAGATGAATGAAATCTTGGGGCAATCGCGCGTGATTGGTGGTCTTGCTCTTACGTAAGGAAAGAGATCTACGATGAGGAAAACAGCAGGCCAAATTTAAACCACTCTTATGGGTGCCTTTATGTGAAAAAGGCCATTAGTAACCCATGGATGCCAAGGGAGGTCACTGGGCTAAAAGGTTGTCTTGCTCTCTGTGTACGCACATCGGCGTTCTTGGTCCAATTAACCAAATATTAAGGAAAAGACGCATGGATGAACTGTTTTAGTCTCCTAGTGTAGTTGCTTATCCATCTATGCACTGCTTTTCTTGACTTGTTTGTTTCTCCTTTTTTCTGTTAATGCAACCAAAATATCTATTATTTGTTATATATTATGGGGTAAATAATGTGTATTCCTCCCTCAATATTCAATGGCACATACTTCTGGACTTCAACTTATTTTTAAGGCCAATATAAATGTTTTAACAATGGATTTTAACGTTAATAAACCTAATGTGATAGAAATTTTAAAATGTTGGAGGCATGAAATATTACAACTAAAATCAGACGAAAGCTGTAATTTTTTTCTAAAAAATAGAGGGAAGGAAGGGAGTAAGAAATGTTTAAATTACGTTAATAATGTAATAGTAAAATTATATGCACAAACCTTAAAGAGTATGTTAAATTTTTTTTTTTTTCTCACTTCTATAATTAGTGAATTTTAAAATAAATATTTGTGTGGTTAAAATTTTTAAGATCTATATATACATGATATAATAATATGTTTGTCTCATTTAAGATAGTTTCTTAAATTATAACCTAAAATTGTAACACAAAGGTTATAATTAGAAATTTATAAATTTTTTATACGAATATGACATATTTAATTCAAATTTTATACTTTTGGTATCAAGTTTCTTCTATTTTATTTTGACCAAATTTTAAAAAGGAAATTGTATGAAGAAGAGTTTACAAGTCTTTTCTTTTAAAAAAATCAAAAGATCATGTGTTAAGAAAATGGTTCTTTTCGAGCTCATAGAATTAATTTAGCAATATTTAAGCCCCAATTGGGTTGCTGTAAAAAAGGTTAAAAAGAACTTATTTATAATATTTCACTAAATTAGTGTGTATTTTTTTCTGTCTAAATCTAAATATAATTAAAGTATAAATTTGATTGAAATTTGAATTTAATTAATATATTTATTTTTTTACTTTAAATATATGAATATAAATGTTACGTTATTTTTTTTTAAAAATAAAAAATTTAATATTGATATATTGATATATATGTCTTAAAAAATTTTAAACTAATATATTAAGTTGTTGACATATAAAAAATATTAAATAATAAATTAAGAATATTATTGACAAATAAAATATTTAAATTATTCAAACATTTACCATTCTAATTTAAGTCAAATTTTTTTTAATTTAATTATATTAAAATATTTTTAATAATTATTCATATATAAGTTAAAAAACAAACAAATTTTAGACGTTTAAATAATTATATTCAGATTTTAATTAAAAAAATAAACAAACCCTAAATTTGTATTTGGTTAAAATTAAAAATTAACAACTCATTACATAATTTGATGAATTTTGATAGTAATTTTCAAAAGTAAATTAATTAATTTTAATATTATATTTTTATAGTAGTAAATTATTTATTATTGAATCTTAAATAAGTTATATATATTTTTTCATTTGTTATGAAATTTGTTGTTAGAAAAATATAAAGTGTATTTCAAGTTATAACTACTAATGTCGTTATATATATTATCATTGCAATCAAATTTCTACACTTTATTCTTGAAACTCCCAATTTTTTTTAATAATATAATTTATAAAAATGCCTATCTATTTTTTAACAGTTAATTATTATTTCAATATAAGATAAGCAAATTACTATTAGGTAAGTCAGACTTCAAACTGGCCATTAGGGGGAGCTAACTGTGAATTTATAAAGATTCGATTCTTCAAATTCTCTTATTTCCCCAGGACTCAAGTCCCACAGTCTCCAAGTGGGCATGAGGATATGCCCGTTAAAGCTCTTCAACAATCTCGCCTTACACCTTAAGTTTAAGCCAGCCCATGATTAGAACAAATTCAATGGCCCGATACTGGTGCGACCAGCTCATCATCTCTCCCTTTCACCTTTTATTTTATTTTATTTCTTTTTAAAACAACAACCAGATGTGATCTGTGATTATCTTAATGAAGAGACTTTTATAATGCTGCTAACCCCATGAGATAACCCCACCACTATTTCTAAAATCAATAACACAAATGATTGTTCCATGCCTTTACGACTTGGCGTATATTTGGCACAACAGCATGCCGATAAACATACGTAATACGTTCTCGATACCCATTAAATTATATATAACATGCTTTCAGATTATTAAACGACAATCAAAGCAACCCATCAGTAAAATATTTGTTGAGACCTATGAACACTTTTAGAACCTCTTAACAACGCCGATTCCTTAATTAAACATGCCGATTAAAATAAATCTAACATCGTGCTAAAATAGAGACGCGTACCTAAAAGTCAGCCGACCTCGGACACCTCAACCTCATATGGCCAAACATCATTTGACACAGCCACATTAGCCTCCTGTGTCCTTTTTTATACTAAAATGATTGCACCTATAAACAGCCATTACCGAAAATAACCATCCGTTTGGGTCTCTATGAGGGCATTCTAGTCATTTCATTCAAATTAAAACAGTCGAGCTGAATGTGGCAGCTGCCCTTGCCCTTGCCCTTGCCCTTGCCCCTCCAAAACAAAAATATCTGACAAGTATTTACCCCTGTTTCGAACGCAAATTTCCCCTCGATAGCTTCCCTATGTTCTCGCTATTATCCACTTAAGGTTAAATCCGTAAATAATTTGAAAGCCAAGGGCAACTTCTGCCCATTGCTTGTCCCGCCCGTCAACTCCATACTGATGATCGCCGAAACCGCCAACTTTCTTTGATACTCCATTCTCAACTCCCAAATTCCGAATTATACACGGCCCAACTTCAGAAAGGATGCCTGCAGATGAACGGCAGCGCGCCAGGAGCCGACCGTCGTCGTCCCGGGCTGCGGCCCGACAGCCAGTACGATCGAAAGTCCAACTGCGCAAGCTACTCAAAGTAGCTTCCGTGGCGTGCGGTATACAATTCGGCTGGGCTCTCCAGCTTTCGCTCCTAACTCCGTACGTGCAGGAGCTCGGAATCCCGCACGCGTGGGCTAGTATCATCTGGCTTTGCGGTCCTCTCTCCGGCCTCCTGGTCCAGCCTCTAGTTGGCCACTTTAGCGACCGCTGCACCAGTCGCTTCGGCCGCCGCAGACCATTTATTGTCGCCGGTGCTGTTGCGATAGCTTTTGCAGTTTTACTAATCGGTTATTCCGCCGATGTCGGGTGGTTGCTCGGCGACAGGGAGGATTATCGGCCGAGAGCGATCGCCGTATTTGTCTTTGGGTTTTGGATTCTTGATGTCGCCAATAATATGACTCAGGGTCCTTGTAGAGCTCTCCTGGCTGATCTCACTGGTATGTTAATATCATTTCTTAAAAAGATTTCATGATCTAGTGTTCTAAGAACTAAAATGAACCCTAATTGATTCCAGTTCATTTTGTTTCAGTAGATTTTCTTGCTTTCGTTTTTTCTTTTTATTTTTTGTTTTCCAGTTTTAGATGCTAAAACAGTGAACAAAGATATCTCGCTTTCTTGGGAATATTGTTAAGAATAAAAGCAACGAGTGATCTTGGCTTTACCATGTATTTTAAATGATTTGATGCTACTTTTTTGCTTTTTTAAATGTTTTCTTTTAATTGCTCAACGAGTGTCTCACGGAACTTTATTTAGCTATATTCACGATTGTGCCCTTCATCCTTTATTTTCGTTTCTGTATACTTCTGGGTGAAGTTGTTGAGTGATTTAACTTTGTTTGTTGCATACTTGTTGTCAGCTTATTAGGTTCCACCTCAGTTAATTGACATCAGTGATTCATAATTTGCTTGAATTTTGGAATAATTAAAATGGCATTTTTGTGAAGCAGGAAGCTGGGGAATAGAATAATATTGAACACGATATTGCATAGAAGCATTCCCTATACCCTTGCATTGACATCTTGTTGAGATGATTGACAGATTTGATATTAGGGAAAAGAAATCTTCCATATTTTCGTATTTGTATCTAGGCAATTCTAATGATCAATGTGGAATAATAAGTGAAGTAACTTGTGTTATTTAGTAGAAACTAGTTGGCCATTTTGCATCTGTGACTATGAATAAGGGGCAACTGGGTGTGGTGTCAAGTTTTATTTTGATACAATTCTCTATAGGCATCAATTTTTGTAGTTATACAGAATACTGTTTTCATCTTGCTTAAGGAGGTTAGTAAGTGGGGAGTTTCACAACCAATGTGTTAGTGTGGCTAAGTGTCTTAATTTTTTTATGTAAATTGTAACTCAAGGTAATTAATTACTAAATGAAGAATCCTAGACAAACAGGAGAGAGGATAATTAACGGAGACAGGTTCTAGTTTTAGTAATTTGGAAACTGAATGAGGAATGTACTTAGAGTTGAACATGTTTTTTCGTTCTACCTATACTTAAAATGGTAATAGCACAACAATCAGTGTCAGCTCGTACACAAGCACATTCCACTTACAGATCAAACTTGTCCAGCAGAAAAGCAAAATATCAAAATTACAAAATCAAGCAGAAGATTGACATTTGGCTTGGTAATTTTGTGTCATTTTAGGGAAGGACCACCGGAGGACTCGAGTTGCAAATGCTTACTTCTCATTATTTATGGCTGTTGGTAATATTCTTGGCTATGCCACTGGATCATTCAGTGGTTGGTTCAAGATCCTTCCTTTTACTCTTACCTCGGCATGCAATGTTGATTGTGCCAATCTCAAGTCTGCTTTTATTCTTGACGTTATTTTTATTGCGATTACTACATATATCAGCACTTCAGCGGCTCAGGAAGTTCCTCTAGGTTCAAGTGACAGATCCACACCATTTTCCGAAGAAAGGCCTGAACAGTCAGGTAGTACTCAAGAAGCTTTCCTTTGGGAATTGTTTGGAACTTTCGGATATTTCTCAGGGACTATATGGATAATCTTGATTGTCACTGCTCTGACATGGATTGGATGGTTTCCATTTCTTCTTTTTGACACTGATTGGATGGGTCGAGAGATCTATGGTGGTGAGCCAAATGAAGGGCAGAACTATAATGCTGGTGTTCGAATGGGTGCGCTTGGTTTGATGTTAAATTCTGTTGTTCTAGGAATAACTTCAGTGCTCCTGGAGAAACTCTGCAGTAAATGGGGGGCTGGTTTTGTATGGGGTATTTCAAACATTTTCATGGCTCTTTGCTTCCTTTTGATGCTCATCATCACCTTTGTTGCAAATCATTTGGGCTATAGAGGCCATGATCTACCACCAGATGGCATTGTAATTGCTGCAGTTATAATCTTTACAGTTCTTGGTGCTCCATTGGCGGTAAGTTACTTCATCGTAAAAGGTGTGCATATTCTCTATTCATTTTCCCCCATGATTAAAGGGAGAAAAAAGATATGGAGATTGAAACTGCTAGGTTCCTTGACTCTGCTTTATCAATAGCTGGATGGTGTATGCATACATATGATCAACAGTTAATCTCAACTAGGTGATCACTGATCACCATAGCTAAAAGCTCAAAATATGATCCATTTTATATTATGATCCCTCCAATATGTGCTTTCTGAGGAACGTAAGTGCGAATTACTAATAATCTGAAGAATGGCCTGTTGACTTAATTGTTATACTGAAATCATCTTGGTACTGACCAAAATGAGTGAGAGCTGACCATGATCCAAAGTATTTTTGTAGGAGAGGAATGCCAGTTCTGTTGGGCATGTTATCATATTGATTCAAGTTCTTTTTGACTTTCACAAAAATGCATTTTATGCATGCCATATGTAATTAGAACCTTTAATTGCAGATCACTTATAGTGTTCCATATGCCTTGATTTCCACACGCATTGAGTCTTTGGGACTTGGCCAAGGTGAGCATTTCTTTGGTTTTACTTTTAAAAAAAATTTCTACATAGTTGTAGCCATGGACTGCTTCTAATGATGGTTGATACATGCAGGTTTATCATTGGGTGTTTTGAATCTGGCCATTGTGATTCCACAGGTATCTTTGTGTTCATAGTTTCTTTTTGCAAAGGCATTTACTGATTATTCTTTTTTCTTTTCTTTTAGTGCAATACTAAGCAAAGGTTGACATAGAGTTCTTTCATAATAGAAGTAATTGTCACACTTTATGTAATAGTTGGCTAGTAATGAGAGCAATTAATGTACATTCCCTGATGGCCAGGAATTTAGGGGCAGAGGTGAGTTTTATCCTCTGTGATTATTGTGTTGTAATGTAAATGATTAGGGAAAAGATATTGTTTCAAATTAATTTTTGAAAAGATTTAATTGGAATGAAAACTTCTCGTCTCTCCCTTTCTCCTGCTTGCTCTTGCAAGTACAAAGTTTTATATACCACCAGACTTTCTTCCAGGAAGTTCAAATTCCTAGATTACCCAAATCCTCAGACAAAAATTGACAGCATCAAATAGAATTCAGATATCTTTAATTGTAAATGAGCAAAATGAGTAAATGTTAGTTCCCTACAACTTTGCTTTTAGCCTGCATTAGTTTACATACAAGGCTATATTAGTGTCACAGATAGTACAAGTATTAATTGTTTCATAAGCTACTAGAAAGACAGTGATGTGTCAAATCTTGACTTTCGATTATGATGGTTTGTATTTCTGGGTTTCATAGTTGAGCTAATGGATAGTTCTGTTTTCATGAGATTGTTGATTCTCCAACTTGTAGTTTCTTCTTTCTCATTAACAGATAAATTAGTTTTGAAATGAGAATTGCAGGCTTACAGGACCATAAGTGAAAATTCTATCTGGATATCAGTACTTTCATGATCAAAACAAAATTATGTGATAAAAATCTGTATTAGTTCTATAATTGCAGAACTGAATATATGGAGGTTCAATTAACAACTCAAAAAAATTCTAGTAGGAACAGGCGGCTTAATTATGGTTTATACAAAAGTTAGGCCGAAAGCTGATTGTCATCAAATTGTTTTAATGTACCTGTCATGTGAATTGTGGGCTACTGTTTTGGTTCACCTCCTTCATTTATGTTTCTTTCCCTTTTCCTGAAAGAGACCTCACTTTTGATGATGGGCAATATTATGCTTCTGAACCATATCTGTTCTCTGCAATAAAGAACCTTATTTACTTTAATGCTCTTGGAGTACAAATGGCTATTATTACAAGTATCAATTATTTTAGAAACTCTAAAAATCAGTGGCTAAAAGATACATGCGAGTTGCGTGTCTTCTGTGGAAGCTTTATATTAGTTGCAAAATATTATGTTTCTGTACCCAATTTCAAATTTTATCAGGCTAACATCAAACTGTACCTCCGGAACCATTGATCACTTTGGACTTGTGCTCTGATGGCTGTGGATTTAAGAAGCAGTGCATTATGAGGCATCATGAATTTCTACGCTTAAAATGTTTCAGTTCTCAACAATATGCTTAAACATTTCATGGCATGTTGTTAAAACTATATGTTTTAAGCTATTTAGGCCACACGATTTTGACGTTTGACAACAGGTTGTGGTGTCCTTGGGAAGTGGACCGTGGGATCAGTTATTTGGTGGTGGAAACTCACCGGCCTTTACTGTTGGGGGAATTGCAGCCTTTGCTGGCGGACTTATAGCAATCTTAGCTATTCCTCGATCTAGTGCTCAGAAGCCGAGGATCCTCACATGAGGTATTGTGTTGTACCTTTTTTTTGTATGTCTTTCTATCAATAGACAGTTAAATGTTAACAGGTTGGGAGAATTTGTAAATAGCTCTTATTACTTCTATGATCAATAAAAGTTATGGGCTTCTTTTTCCGTACAGGACAATTGTTTACTTATGAGGTTTTCCTTTGTTTCTAGTTTGTTTCTTTTTTGTTTTTATATTTTTTATCCATATTACTCAAGGGCCTGACTGCAGTTTTGTTCCATCTTGTTGCTTGTTAATATAGTCATTTGATTGAAGTGCAGCTGATTCTGCTTGAATTTTGCAAATTGTGTGTATCTATGGTACATAAAATTTCATGAAGCTTGAAGCTTTTTAAGTTTTGAGAACTTTCTTGTTGAAGACTTGATAAAACACTGTAACCAAACAATACATTGAATTTGAAATAGTGAGAAAGTGGAATTGAGTTATAGTCTCCATTTTTAATGGCAACGGTGAACACTACGAGCATAAGCAAGAAAGAGAAACAAGAGAGTTATACATATAATATATAACCATAATACATATCATTGCTATCACTCAGTTAGGCATGAGACAAACTATCTAAAATAGTGGAGTATTGCTTTAATCAAAATCAGTTCTACCTCCTAGAAATGTTGCTTTATGGGCTATTGTAATGGAAAAGTAAGTGAAGTCAATTATAGATCCCAGTGTTACTCTCAAGAGTACTTACCAATCAAGATAAATTGCTTCTGTTTGGGATTATTCCTGATGAAAACATCTTATTTTTTAAAGACAAAGTTGATTGCCCATTGGTGGTCCAATCATGCTGTATTGGAATCTCATGCCTTTTGTGCTTGAATTTGTTGTATGAATGTGGTGAATTGTGCTTGGTGGCCAACAGTTACTGCGTGAGTTGTGCTGATTGAAACCTTGATAGGGACATGTCTTTATGCTCTGATTTTTCATTTTCTTTTTTGAAAAGCTGGAT
This sequence comes from Azadirachta indica, assembly GCA_022749755.1. Lineage (NCBI taxonomy): Eukaryota > Viridiplantae > Streptophyta > Magnoliopsida > Sapindales > Meliaceae > Azadirachta > Azadirachta indica. The sequence continues at coordinate 1,115,088 of CM040449.1, forward strand.
TGATTTTTATGGAAGGCGTCCTTTATGATTGTTCTATTTTCTTTTCTTGCTTGCATCTCAACCTTGGAATAAATTCTGATGTTTATTGCACTTATCAGTATCTATGAAAGCCTGGTTTGCTTTAAATGCTCCCATACAATGCTTTCTATCAGTGCCTGGGAAGCATTTAAATGGCCTGTGTCATGGGTGCAACTTGTACATCAGCTACTTCCAGTTCAATTTGTTCAAA
>CM040449.1:1115416-1199911 GCA_022749755.1 Azadirachta indica
TATCATTTAATTCTTTCATCTATGCATACATGCATGATACATATGTCAGGATTATTATGTAATTAATCAATCATCTACCATTATATATTAATTTAATTTAAGCAAGTGTTTTTCTTCATTCAAATATCAATTGCAACTTGTTTTTTCGTCGTGGAATATTATGTAACTTAAGAGCCAAGTACTTACTTCAGTCACATGGATATGAATATGATACACCGTGTACATTATTTATTTTAATTTTAATTAATTAATTAATTAATTAATTAATATATAAGTTGTATTAATGATACTATATATATATATATATATCTATGCATGATTATTATTTTTTTATATCTTTTTTTTTTATTAAATATTAACCGCAACATTATATTTACTCGATGAAATGAGAATTTTGATTACTCGTATAATTTGCAGGAAATGATAAATTCAATATATATTTTTAAAAATACTTTGGATACTCATCAACAAAACATAGGAAGAGTATTGTTGATTAACATGGCTCCCAATTATCCAACTAGATTAATTTATTTATAAATAAACTTTCAATTTCCATTGCGCGTTGAATAAAAAACCAACATATTTCATAAATCAGAATGGAGATGATGGCCCCCTCATCAAAACCATTTTATTAACTCAAAAACAATATTTAATTATTATATAACATTTTTCATTTTTAAAATCTGAGTGTACTTTTAATATATATTTTGTGGATCAAACATGTTGATTATCTTATTATCATATTCATAATTATTTATTAAAGAGTTAAACAATGAAAACCCAGTTATTTTGTATTAACATAATTAACTTTTATATTTTTAGTTTATTTATATTAAATTGATTTTGCGGTTATATAGCCCTAAGTTTTGATCCCATAAAGAGGACGATACTCTCAAAATTAAATTTCTCTTCAATTTTAAAGTATATCAGTGAAATTTGAATTCTAAATCTCTTACTGATGACTTTAAAAAAAATTATTAACGAAGCAATTTTGGTTTCGAGGATAATGAAACCAAAAATTGTTATGTTTGTTAAGTGGAGAGAAGGCAATCATGATCAGAGCAATGAATGACTAGTTTTGGAGAAAATGGAAAAAAAGAGACTTAGTAGAATTGTAGGGAGTTATAGCCCAATCATTATGGATACTTGCATATTCCAAGAATTGTTATTGTAGCAAGTATAATTACTATTAATTATAATGATTATTACAACTAAAACCAAAGAGTACGTGTAAATGAAAACGACATATCACTTTGCTTAACAACGTGAAATTCGTTTAATAAAAATGTCATGAGATGAGAAGTTGCGAGAAAATGAAATTTTTGCGTGACATCGAATTGGATATATGAAAAGGCACCAATCTCACCAATTCTCATTCCCTTACTTTTTGGGCTTTTTAGTTTTTCAAAAACATTTGATTTGCTTTGCTGCAGCTGCTGACTTTGTCTTCCTCTTTTCTCTTTCCCTTTCTCATTCTCATTCTCATTCTCCTATAACACAACAAAAAAACGCATTAATTCTCTTACAACAGAAAATCCCAATTCAGGGAAAGCAATTTTGTTCTAAAACTTTTCCTGTTATGGAAACTCAGAAGCTCCAATGCCTGCAGCCTCCCACGAAATCAAGATTCAGACGTGTTTGTGTCTTTTGTGGGAGCAGCCCTGGCAAGAATCCTAGCTATCAGCTTGCTGCTATTCAGCTTGGCAAACAACTGGTACTAACTTTGTCCCAGTTTGTTCTGTTCTGATTCTCGTTTTCAATTCTTTCTGACAAGCAGTTTCTTAAACATCTGATCATGAAGTGTTCCGTTCCAAACCATTCTGGTGATTCCTGTAATATTTAGTTTAATTTCTATCCGGAATCCAGGCTTTTTTCAGCCCCCGACTACAATAAATTAGAACTTAACTGATCCTATTCTTTCATTCTGATTCTGTAAGCTCTGTTTGTTCTGTTTTTCCTGGATTGAAAGATGGACAGAAACGGAGAATTCAATAATAATAATAATAATAATAAAATTAATGAAAGTGTCTGTACGTTAGTTGTATTTCAATGAAAAAATATTACTTGCGGGGTTTTGTTTTGAATTAAACACGTAAGTGTATAAAATAATTGCAGGTAGAAAGAAGCATTGACTTGGTTTACGGAGGAGGGAGCATTGGTTTGATGGGTCTTGTTTCCCAAGCTGTATATGATGGTGGTCGCCACGTGTTAGGGTATATACATATATAAATATGCAAACTTATTTCATCTTCTCTCTGTTCTTTCTCTGCCAGTGTCACCCACACCATTTTTTTCATTCTCCTTTTTTTTCTTTATCCGCAGAGTAATTCCCAAGACCCTCATGCCCAGAGAGGTAATTTATCAACTTAAAAATGCAACACGAATATTAATAAGTTCAGTTTCTATGTAAAATGAATCCTGTAATTTTATTTTACATATAAGCAAGCATCTTTGTTGGGGGGTGTAAAATATTTCAGATAACTGGAGAGACAGTGGGAGAAGTAAGAGCTGTATCAGGCATGCACCAGCGCAAAGCTGAGATGGCTCGTCAAGCTGATGCATTTATTGCTTTGCCAGGTGTTTAAATCTCTACTTTCAATTTTTAATTACTTAATTAGCCACGCTAAATCTAATCCCATACTTTAACATAACTGTAGTTTTAAAGGCTGATTAAAATTCAATCTACAGGTGGATATGGAACTCTCGAAGAACTCCTTGAAGTAATCACTTGGGCTCAACTCGGAATCCATGATAAACCCGTAATTATTTAATTAATTAATTAATTAATTAATTAATTAATAGTACTTCGAAAATTAGTTTAGCGTAAAAATTAAATTATTCTTGACACAGGTGGGTTTGTTGAACGTTGATGGATACTACAACTCATTGTTATCGTTCATAGACAAGGCTGTTGATGAAGGTTTCATAGCACCCGCTGCCCGACAAATTATTGTTTCTGCCCAAACTGCCCAGGAACTAATGTGCGAGCTTGAGGTACGTTTTTCATTTACCCTTGTCAATTATATCTGTACACGTATGCACACGCGCAACACACCACGTTAGGATGGTAATCAGTTAGTCGAAAGCAGTGACATAATCAGAGCCGTTGGATTTTAATCAGGAATATGTTCCGAAGCACTCTGGGGTGGCCTCGAAGTTAAGCTGGGAGATGGAGCAACAGTTGGGTTATACAAATAAGTCAGACATTGCTCGTTGACTTGATCATCAAAATGTATAAAAAAATTGTTATGGAGGATTAATGACCGTAGATTTTAGCAAATTTCGAACTACACACATCCCTTGTAGATGCGAGCTTCACACACAGAAAGTCAGTTGTAGCTGTGAATTATTACTATTATTATTATTATTATTATTATTATTATTATTATTATTATTATTATTATTATTGGAATTTACTTTGTCAAATAGAAAACTGACCTGAATAAACCAGGCCGTTGATTTTATTAGCAAAATTTCTAATGTCGGCATTACTAATTGCGTACATTTAATATTGTTTTCTTTTCCTTTTGAATTGATGGGTTGTTATGAATTGCTTTCATATCAAAGGGATTGATCGGGACAGAGAGAGAAAAATAGAAATACAAAAAAGAAAAGGCAAAAGGGTAACTACTAATTGATAAAGAATTTTTGCATCATTATTCCATTTCTTGGTTTTTCGTAAAATAATTCATACCTAAATTCATAACGTTAGTTATAATAGCTACGATACAGATTGATATATTCATAGATGCTACTGATTTTTATTTTCATTTAAAACCTAATTTTAGATGGGGTTGGGACCATGCAAATGAAAAGGATTGTTTTGAGGAAAAAAAAAAATAAAAAAAAAAAAAAAAAAAAAAAAAAAAAAAACACCCGACCTTGAATGCACCGCAGGGACCATGGACAAAGTGACTCGTGTACAAGAAGAGAAATGAAGAAAGAAAAAAAGCAACGGTGGAGGGAAAGTGGCCCTTGCCTATACTATTATTATACCTTATGAAAAATTAATTAATTAATTAATTAGATAAGAAAGCCTAGGTCTAGGCCTAGGTCGATACACAGGCATTGTGCTTGTGCCGGTCACTTGGAGTGCTAATGTGAATGACTTTCTCCTTTTGTTCATGAATTGGGCTAGGACTGGAAATTAGGAAACAAAAAGAGCTAAACTTTATTCAATGTCCCCATAGTTATCAGTATTGCTCCCCCATTTTTCCCATCTTAATTCTTCTTTTGGATAAGCATGATCTTGAATTTCCCCATGTGGTTGAGATTTGAGGGTCGTGTATGCATTCATCTATCTGTACTTTGCTTAATACTGTTGATGACGTGAATAACAACCCACCCCGTCTTTGTTCGGAGGATAATGTGGAAAGCTATTCTGGTTTGAGCTTTGCATTTGCTGTTTTGTGGATGTTCACCACCGATAAACGTCCCACCAGAGTTTCGTTGTTCATGAACAATTCCTTTTCTCCTAATTGCCGGGTTCTGAGAATTGATCAACTAAACTTCGGGACTGATTAAAATTTAATCAACAGAATAAAGCAAGAGCAGGTAAAAAACAACCCACAATTGTAAGGGCACGACAATACTTACTGCTACAATCGGCTTATGCTTACACAAAAGGTTTATCCCCTTAAAATACCAAGAACCCTGAGTAGAGCAAACCATTTAAGAACAAAATTTTACAGTCACACGTGCACATATATTTGATACAAAAATAAGCTATATGTACTGCGGCCATTTTAGGTGAAGGATTTTACTGCAGAAGAAGTGGTGACCAGACTTGCTAGGAGGCCGACAATGATAGCACTGTTGTATGTGGTTGGTTCTGCTTGCATGGAGTTGTTTCGAGAATCAATGTATGTTTCATTTAGGAAAGGCCCCCCAACAAGTCCTCCGATAGCTACATTCGGGTTGGGTTGGGTTGAGTCAAGCCACTTGAAGCCATCAGTACAACCAGTGGTTGCATCAGCAGGAATTGAAGCCCCCCTATGGTGCACATATTGTGGGAATTTCTTTCCATAGCCCACAAGAAAGCTCATCTTCAAGGGATTGTTACCCAGAGCATAATCCACCTGGGAAACAGAAAAAATTTACATGATCAGTTTTGGAAGGAATGTTACTTCTTAACAAGAGTCATTTATCACATCTTAGCATTTGTTGCACCTCTGCGACCTACAGCTCATAGAGAATAAATAGAATACCTGATCTTTGGCAAAGGCCCGAAGATCTTTTGGTTTGAAAGAATGTCCATCACAAGTTAGCTCTGCAGTTTGTGATGTAAGCATGTAGTCACCGTACAGAGCAGCCAAAAAAGCTGAAGCAACAGGATGCTGCAAAGAGTTCCATTGACTGACCCATATAAGACCACCTACATCAAAGAAAATATGACAATAAACAAAAGCGAATAATTAAGCAATCCTAAGAATAAAGTAGAATGACAGAACTAATGACTTCATTTAAGTTTCCATAAAAGCATATGCCACCCTGCATGGGATAGTTAAGTACCCTAATTTCTGGCAATAAAAAATATAACATCCAGATCAAGAGATATTCATATACAATATCTCTGCCTAAATGGGAAAAGGTGGTTCTCAATGATGGAATGGAAGTGCAGGGTATAAGTTATTTGAAGTGTACAGTGAGCAATAAAAATAGTAACCCAGAAAGTTATAAAAGCAAATAAGTATTTTACTTACTGTCTGTACGGCTGGTTGTGGCTGACGGAGATTTTGGTAGAAGATTGCACATAACAGCCTCAGCTGTTTTCCTATACATCTGAAGGCCAGAGTTGCTAGAGGTGTCCTTACCACCAAAGAAGCTTAGCCTGGATAACAAGACCTGATGCAAATTCCAAAATTGATTGATGAAGTTCAGAAGTAGAATAACAAGTAACATCGTGTACAGGGATTCTGAAAATTATAGGCTACAGTCTTAATCAAATTTGGGAAAAGAGAGTCACCTAGTGATCAAAAATCACACAGAAAGGAAGTTCTTAATAAAGGGACTGCAACATCACTAAGCCAAATTGGAAAATACTTCTGACTAGGTCAACAATATTTACTTTTGAATGTCACTGAAAATTTTGATCATTCTCATGGTTAGCAGATTTTATAGTTTTGAACACCAACTAAAGGAGTCCCATCAATGTAAGGCGGTCTGGTCACAAACTACTACTATGAATAAGATATAGGAAAAAACACGTCTTTCCTTCAAATTGATTTGACATGAACACTTCCAAGATCTAATGATCTTTCAATTGATAGCCATCATTATGTGTTTTACAATCTAATATACATAATTCATTTGGATGCGCCACAACTAACACATAAAGATAATAATTAATAAAGGCTAAATATTATTAGCTAAAATGCAAAAGTGATGGACCAAAGAGTGAGCCATCGATATTGCTATGAATTTCAGCATGCATCCCAAACATTAGCCATGTAGATATTCACTGAAAAAAGTTAATCATAAAGTCCACGGGTTTCAAAGTGTGACATCAGCATCTGGATATTATGTCTGCAAAAAAGGAAATTTACCTGTGTTCCTGCAAGCTTGTTATCCCAACTAAACCAGGTTGGACTTCCCCAGTTAGCAAATGCTTTTCCATTTGGTCCAGTCACATATTGAAGGTACGATTGATCCCCTGTTGCATGATAGAGCCAGCTAGCAGCCCATAAGAGCTCGTCTCCATAACCTGTTGAGTTGTAAAAGTTCTGGACTTGGGGAATGCTGACACTGTATGAACGTCTGTATTTGTCAGCAAAGGTAAACAACTGCTGAGCATGCTTAAGAAGTGTGCTTGCATATGTTGAGTCACTCTTCTTAAACACCAGAGAAGCTGAGGCCATGGCAGCAGCAGTTTCAGCTGCAACCTCTGTTCCAGGAAAGGATGTGTTGACCTGAGTGAGAGGTCTCTTCTCAGTCATGCTTTCAGGTCTTTCCCAACATTTATGGTCCTTATCAGGATCACCAACCTGCCAAAAGTTTGAAGTTATGCCATAATACATACTTCACACACTTCATCGCTATGACAAATGAATTCTGCAGTAGTCATGAAATTGGGGATGTACATGTTCATGCAAAATTTAAACAAGGCTAAATCACTATAAACAGTAATCCATTTAACAACTTTTCTGAAAAAATTAAGATATATTTTTTACATTATGGTTCAATCTCATTCCAGGCTTTGACAAAATGGAATTTACAAATACAAGAGATAACCACAAAAAGCAGTGATAAATAAAGAATTTGTTGATCTAACCTAAAGCTGCGGATGTTGGTCAAATTTTATCACGATTTACCATTAGTATTTAGCAGAAATCTAATAACGTAAAAAACAAATGGAGACACAAACTCACATATACATAGAGACTATGAGAAACAAAAATAAGTCGGTGGATAGGAGCAGAAGAGCATAGCAACCTGAATAATGAGCACATTCTCAGAGAGATGGGCATTGATAAGGTAATCAGTAATCCATTTGAGAGAGCCCTGAGCAGGTGCCAGTTGATCCACTTCCTCCATCTGATCTCCATACTCAAGGATGGCCCACGACAACACTGTCGCAGTAAAAGCCATCGGAAAACCAAATTTCATGTGATCCCCAGCATCATACATGCCCTTTGAGAGATCCACACCTGCTTCACTTCCATCTTTAAGGGCTGAATCCCCTCTCCACGATATCTTATTATCCACCAACTTCCCCGCTGCAGCCAAAAAATCCAAGGAATTGGCATAACGAGAAAACTAAAATAAAAAACTAAAGGAATAATATGTTATGATTTTTCACATTATAACTTGTAAATGCCAAGAAATCCAAGGGGTAAACTATCAATCCAAAGCTAATAATCTAATCAGCAGCATTTCACGTTACAGGTATAAACAAATTTGAAGGAATAATATACAATTAAAATGTTTAAATTTAATGTGCATTGGAAGGAATAACAAGATTAAGAAAGTACACTTTTGTACGTCCAAGAACTGCATTGCGATTTTGAGGGCATCGGAATACTTCTTCTCGACAGCGCCTGGGGGACCGGGAACCGGGGCTGGTTTATTAGAGTGACCAGATTTCTTTTTAATGGTGTAAACGACGGCGCCCACAACCAGGGCCAAGATTACTAGTACCAAGAACCACCCGAGACAACCCTTGGACTTCGGTTTCTCTCCCATTTCACCACAATGCCGTTAATTTTTCAGATCTAAATCCAACTCAAAATGATGTTGGCATGGATAGACAGTGCAATGAGCTTTGCGCTTAGGGTTTTGAAACACAACAGAATGCAGCGCCGTTATTTAGTATTGGGGTGCTGAATTAGTTTAACAGAGTATAATTGAGGAATACGGTAGCTGGATCTAGGACAAAATCAGATCACAGATATTTTTTTTTTTAGTGTGTAATGAGGAAGTTCCTCCGACACCGACAGTAGTATTCACGCGGGATAAAATCGTTGATTTTTGGCACATAATGACGGAAATGGCCCTGGAATTATTTGTGCGTGAGGAGGTGATTTGCGACAGAGGCAACGAATGTTGACTGCTTGGAAAATGGAAGGTGAGAGGAGGACTCATTATCTGCCGTTGATTATGAAGTGGGTCCCAATCGATTTTGACTGTTAAACGAGCTGGAATGAGTTCTTTAAATTTAAAGCTAACTAGTATTAGTGGCCAATATCAGTGGGTGGAGTGCGCTGTGTAGCGGGGAGTGGTTGGTCCGGTTGCAGTGTCAGCATCCGGGACCACAAAGCAAGGACCCACGTTTACACATATTAATTCACCGTCATTGGGCCTAACGTGATTCATTCTCACGGAGGACTATGACCTCAGCCCAACCCAACCCACACTTGGGCTTAATGATATTTTAGATTATTATTTATGGTCCGTTGACTTATGGGCCTCATTTTAACTAGTCTGTAAAACAAAATTATTATACATTTCGAATAATTATCCTAACTCCTATTTTAAGCGGCGAGAGTTTGGATGACAAATTTGACAATATTTTACATGACCCACATCACTTAAAATACAGACAAAGGTATAGTTTGGGAAGTTTACTATTATCCTAAATAATATTAAATAAGATTAAATGATAAGGTAGTAATAATTTAAAAACTATAGAATTCGATTAATAAACATTATATCATTCAAAAGAGAAGACTTGACATAATCATCTAAAATTAATGTGCAATGTTATTTTCATTTACAGATTAAATCTTATAATAGAATGTTTTTAAGAGTGGAGGAGTTTTGTAAGAAACAAAACTTTTTTTTATTTTATAGTAACAGTGAATTCAAATCCGCAACACATAAAACTAGATTTTGCAACTAAATATTTTTCTATGAAAATATCTAATTTTCTATCTAATACTAGACTGCAACTGTTTACAAATCATCACTCTTTGTTTGACCATCCATTTTAAAGATGTTAAGATTTTATTATTAGAACAGAAACAAATAAATTAAGCTCAAAATTAGATCTTATCAAGGACTGTGATAGACCCCTTTAAAGCAGATTCAAACAATTGAAAAAAATTTGACAGAGCTATTTTCTTCCGAAGAAAAACGCTGTTGACAATCTCACAAGTCAAACGAAATAAACAGCTAAAGCTAGGTTTAAGGGAAGGATTTCTCTACAGACTGAGAGCTAGTGACCAAACTTGAGAGGAGACCAACAAGGAGAGCACTGCTATACGTGGTTGGTTCGGTTTGCTGGGTATTATTCCGGTTATCATCGTACGTTTCATTCAGGGCTGGTCCCCCCACAAGTGCTCCAGTTGCTTCATTGGGATTTGGTTTAGATGACGCCAGATACTTGAACCCGTCGTTGCACCCAGGGTATTCATCAGCTGGGATCGAAGCTCCTCTGTGGTGCACAAATTTTGGGAATTTGCTTCCATACCCAACGAGATAGCTCATTGAATTTGGATTGTCGCCCAAAACGTAATCAGCCTGGACGTCAAGTTATATGTTACAATACACGCACAATTTAGTGTTTAAAGCCATTTTTAACATATATTATTCACGAAGATGGTGGAATTTGGGCATGGTGTACGCGCACCTGTTTCCGGGCAAACTCACGAAGATCTCCTGGTTTGAAAGTTTTTCCATCACATTCAAGCTCCTTGTTATCTGATGTTTCCATGTAATCCCCGTATAGAGAAGCCAAAAATGCAGCAGCAACGGGATGCTGTAGAGCGTTCCACTCGGTGATCCATATAAGACCACCTGCGTGTTTTGATTAAGATTAGAATAGAAACAAATTAAAAGACGTACACACGATGAAGCTAACTGAAATGTCAATAATAATTCTACAAGCAGAAATTAACTAATTACCCTCTGTTCTCTCCGTAGTAACTGATGGAGATTCTGGTAGAAGAGTGCACATGAGACTCTGAGCTGTTGCCTTGTACTTTTGAAGTTTACTATCTGAGCCATCCTCTCCACCAAAGAAGCATACCCTGGATAATAAAACCTACACGGCAAATTCAAGATTGTTCACAAGTTAAGCAGCAGAAAACTACTCGGATGTAGTTTTGCAAAGCTTTTAGCAGCTTATAATTTCACGGCCTCAAAAGGCTAAAATATACCTGGGTTCCTGCGAGCTTGTTATCCCAACTAAACCAGCTTGGTTTTCCGAAGTTAGCATAATCATCTGCGGCTGAGCCAGTCACAAAATCTATGTAATCTTTCTCCTTGGTTGCGTGATACAACCAGCTAGCTGCCCATAAAAGCTCGTCCCCGTATCCTGTTGAATTGTAATATGTCTTTACTTCGGGAATGGAGACACTATAAAGTTCTCTATATTTGTCAGCAAAGCTAAACAATTGTCTAGCATGCTTTAGAAGCTTGGATGAATATGTTGAATCAGTTTTTTTAAAAACCATAGATGCCGAAGCCAAAGCAGCGGCAGTTTCAGCCGCAACATCTGATCCGGGGGCAGTTTTGTTGATCTGAGCGAGTGGTTTCTTTCCTGTCCAGCTTTCAGGCTTTTGCCAACACTTATGGTCCTTTTCAGCGTCACCCACCTGAATATAGAGCGTATTTTCATTTGGATGGCAATTGACGAGATAATCAGTTATCCATTTTAGAGAGTCTTGAGCGTGTTTTAGCTGATCCACACCATTTGAATCCATCCGGGAACCGCGCTCTAGGATTGCCCACGACAACATCGTTGCAGTAAAAGCCATTGGAAAATTAAATTTCACTGCATCTCCCGCGTCATACAATCCTTGCGAAAGATCCAATTTTGCCTCACTTCCATCTTTAAGCCCTGAATCCCCTCTCCATGTTATTTTGTTATTCACCAACTTACCGGCTGCATATATGCAACAGCCAAATGATCGAACATTTAATACAAGGACATTACATAAATTAATAAGATGAAGGTAAGAAGAAGAAGAAAATACATTTTTGAATATCGAAAAACTGCATGGCGATTTTGAGGGCATCGGCGTACCCCTTTTCCGATTTTCCGGATGAGCCATTAGATTTACTTTGTTTTTGTTTCACAACGTAAAGAACTCCACCCACAATCGCAGCCGCTATTATCATTACCAAGAGACAAACGCCGCATGGTTTGCAGGCCATTTTACCAAAATTTTGTCTTTCTTAATCTAATCCGATTCAAAAGGTACTAAGATGCATTGAGGTTCTGAAACAGAACCCAGTGCAGCGCGTTGGTTGTTTTGTTTGACGAGGAAATGTGCCGGCCAACGTGCCTCATTTGGCTTATAAATTTACGTAAAAATGGTCTAATTAGGGAACGAGGGCAGCTGGCTCTTCGCCAAAATGTGACGGGCTTTCACGCGGGAAAAAACAACGGTTTTTTCTGAAATTTTCTTCTCTTATTGACGGAAATGCCACTGAAAACTTATTTTACGGACTGGATTTGCGCCCAAAAGGATTGAACGTTTGACTGGGTCAAACGTGAGACCGCTCTTGTCTTGTATGCAATTGCTGGGCCCAACTCAGATCAAGAGCTCAGTTTAAACCCAATCTATGTTTACTAAAAGTAGACCCACCATTTGAACAAGCCCATTCTTTTTTTTGTTGTTATTTTTTTCAGTTGAGAAAACAATCGGCTACTCTTTCAAACAGAAAATGAAAACAACCTGCTGCCTTAATTTGCAATTAGAAAACTAATCTTCACATTTGATATAACAAATAGAAGAAATTCGGATTTGATAGAGCATCTTTTTCTGTAACCACATATATTCATGTAAGTTGTATCATTTTTTTTCATTAATGATAAAATACTTGAAATAAATCCTATTTTAAGGATAAAGTAGAAAAGATATGAAAATTAGATATATTTTTAAGCTGTATTTTAGTTAAAAAATGCTATATTTTAAAATTAATTTTATAAGATATTTAGTATTTACTTAATATTTGTCATGTTTTTGACAAGGCGTTACTGACGTGTTCCCTCATTTAAGTTGCGCAATAACGATTATCGGGTAAGCCTAAAATTATAAATGCAAGATTGAAACATTATTATAATTATTAAAATTTTATTTTATTGAAGACGGAACTGGAAGGCGGTTCAGCCGTTATCCGGTTTCCTGATCAACTCTCCGATCAGGTGAATGAACCTCCATCGCCGCACTTAGACAATTATCGACATTATTGTGTAATCATACTCTTTTCTTTTATTGGAAACTATCATATTTATCTTCTCCGTGGGAGATTAGGCGTCAAATACTTTTTTCGCATCTGTACTGAAATCAAATTAAGTATTTTTTTTTTTTTTTTTTTTTTTTCCGCATTAGGGTTTTAAAGTGGGTGAGCGGTTGGGTATACTTATTCCGTTTATTTTCGCAGCTAAGAATTCTGAATTTAGCGAAGGATTTCACGCATATCGAGAGTGTGTTATTCGGTTTGGATAGTTTATCAATCTGTACTCATTATTTGCTCAAATATCCAGGTTAATTTTTTTCGTGTTGGTTAGTTGTCACATTTGATATATAGTGAAATTGTTGCTGTTATTTGCAGTTGCAGAGGAGCACAATTGATAGCCACATGCACCCAGTAAGGAAATGATTTGGGTCGAAAATTAACTTAAGGTAATAAACTTTCACGTGCGTTTGTTATATTTTGATATCTAAGCTTTCATAAATTTTGTTTCCCCATTGAATTAACATACATGTTAGCCACATATTATTTTCTTGTTATTGAACTTGTAATTTCTTCAAATCTTAGGGAATGTTTTAAGCTAGGCTATTTTGATAACTTCCTGCCAAATTCCTTAAATTGCAAGTGTGATTGACAGAGTGGTCGGTTTTTTAGCAAGATGTATTAAGATGATCATGTTGACTGGTGTTTTCTTGATTTTTTTTTAATGCATATTATTTAGTTGTGGATGGATAGTGAAGCCACTCAACAACCCAAGCAAGAACGTTCTAGAACAAGGTGGACGGCATCATTAGATAGGATTTTTGCAGACCTGGTAGTCAAGCAGATTCAACTGGGAAACAGACCAAACAATGTTTTTGATAAAAAAACATGGAATCATATTCGAGATGAGTTCAACAAGCAAACAGATCTCAACTTTCAATAACAATCAACTGAGAAAGCATCTGGATGTTCTGCGGACCCGCTTCAACAATCTGAAGTCTGCTTATAATCAAAATGATTTTACTATTGAGGATTCTTGTTGCATTGGATTTGACTTGTGGGAAGACATTGCAGTAAGTTTCTTTAGTTCTGGAACATGATTTCCGTTTTCTTTTTCATGGTTGTTTTCTGCATTCCTAATAGGTTGTTCTTGCAGGCACAACCTAGGACTGACACAATTAAAGTCAAGGACTGCCCAATATATGACCAGCTGTGTGCAATTTTCGCAGATACATCAGCTGATGGGAAATATGCTCAGTCAAGTCATTTTGAAGGACTGGACAAATCTGTTGGGAATAATACTATGGCCATTCCTTCATGCCTTGAGGATGAAACCCAACATCCCGAGAATCCATCATGTTCAAGATTAGTGCAAGGAAATGGTTCAACGTGTGAAAATGTGATCAAGAATATAGCCGAGAGAAAAAGGAAACGGTCATCTGAGAGACATTCTTCTTTGGGTCAAAGTAGAAGAGATCAAGAAATACTTGAAGGTATGGCAGGAGCTCTATCAAAGATGATTGCAGCGTCAAAATTGAGGTCAGGGTTAATCACACCGGTTGATGACAGATTTACAATAACTAATTGCATTGCAGCACTGGATGAGTTAGAAACGCTAGATGATGGGCTCTACCTTGCAGCTTTGGACCTCTTTGAGGACCCTAACCTGAGGGAGACATTTCTTTCTTTAAATGGGGAGAAAATAAGATTGACTTGGTTGCAAGGAAAGTGTGGGAAAACTCTCACCACATCCAGTTAGGTGATGGGCTTTTTGGCTTTTTGGAAGTGTAAACATCGGTGGTATAGTTTAATTTCACTAGTTTGTTCATATTATGGCTTTAGGATTCTTGGCAAAATGTTTGAGCAGTCATAGTACAGGTGCACATGGGGAACCGTGAAATTTTTTAAAAGTGCATTTGGAGAAGCAGAAAATTTGATATGCCAATGCATGTCTAATGCTAGTTTTAGCTGAATCCAGAATTTAGTTTTACATGAGTAGGACAAATTACTCCAGAGCTGTATGGCATAAATATGGGAAAACGGTCAAGACTGCCATATCTCACATTCTAAGGTTGCTACAAATAGGGAGTGAGCAATCCAATTCAATATTGCTAATTGCTGACAACAATGAATTTAGTTTCTGACATGTAAATGTATTCCAGTGAGAGTTGTTTCGTTTTTGTCTAAATGCTTTGATCTATTTCAGCCCGTTATTTTCTTTCCAGTGAACATCTCCTTTCACGACAAACTTCTTTAGCTTTATGGTCATTTGATTCAGTTCCTTTTCTTCCATTTTATTATATTCTTGTTGAAGGATAATTCAACGTCAGGAACGGGTTGCCAACACCACGTCACGGAGTCTATTTACCAGTTTTGTTTTACCACATGAAACCGTTCTGCTATCTCACGGGGAGGGTGGAGGTATGCAGTTTAACAATCACTATATAATAATAATAATTCAAAGAAAAACACAAAAGGAATAATTGGCATTGTTTTTTGTTGGTATAAAAATGGGTTCCTCTTGACACTCGACAATGATTTGTGATCTAATATAAGCATCTTGCACCATCCTTTTGCGACTAACTAATACGACCAGCAACCGGAAGAGAGGGCGAATTGAAATTAAACAATGAGCAAATTTGGTCCTCGAGCATTTTTTAGAAGCAAATTAGATTGAAACATTGACCTACCCATTGAGGAAGTATCTGCATCATCGAATTCAAAATATTATGCAGTCTCACTATCATTTTGTCTAGGAACACCATCTGTAAGCTTGTAAAAATCCAGCATTTCTTCTTCCACTGGATGGGTCTCCCCTACTATAACTAAGCAATGCAAAGGAGCTCCAAAATCAACTGTCAGCAGTTGCCTCATCGTACCGGCTACTATCATCTGGTCCTCACTACCAAGCCGAGCAAACCCCACACAGTGAGTATCTTTGTTGTATATACTTCAAGGAGATGCAACAAGATACCAAAATTTCACAGTTAGTACCAATGGTTCATATTGAGATACAAAAACAATGGAACCTGGCATGTTGGCACTGGGAAAGTAGAAGGCAGTCCTGATTGATTATATTCTTGGCATACCCGAAGTGAATCTAAGGTCCACATGGGGCCCCAGCATGAATACAGTTGAAACTGACACTAAAATCTGCCTTATCAGACATGGTTTTGACAGTAAAGATAAAATTGCATGAAATTATCAGATCAAAAAGATAAACTCTGTATCCTATTCCTATCACTCTTGTTAGCATCATCATGTAAAGTTATTTGACTAAAGTCTGAAACTAATGCAGGCAACTAAGTTTTGGCCATTTCAAAAACAATCTTGACAAGATGGGAGGCCCGAAGATTGTTTTTAACTCACGAGACTCACCAGATTCTCCCTGCAGTTCTTCAACCTCCAAAAGCTGCTCAATAGCAGTGTTGATTTTCATATATCTTGGGGGTTCGTATTGCTTCCTTCCTCTGAAAAAATTCAATGGGTAAAACAGGAAAAGTAATTAGTGCATGCAACACTAGAAATGCAGAATTTAAGCATAGATAGGAAATGTGTAAAATAATACCATATTGATTCAATACTGACCTGCACAAAGATTCCAATGTAGGTTCCTTAACTCGTATATCTGTAGTGACAACAATGTGATGGAAAAGAAATAATAAGCTTAACGGATTCAAAAGTTTCTGTGACTCTGGAAGTTTCTTAAGAAGACTGAGGATGAAACTATAGCACTGCCCTATGCGAGAGTGTGTAATGTATGAGTAAGGTTCACATGAATTTTAGGAACATGTACAGTTGCTTCCTGGTTAGCAAAACTAGTTCATATATTTCACCACAATTCTACGATGTTGTAAGCTGTAGGCTGAAGTACAGTTTCCATACTTAACAAACTAAAGACTCAATCTACACAGAAAGTAAACTCACCTAACAAGCAGAGTGTGTGCAGTCCAAGCGAACGATTTTTTTTAATTTTCCCATAAAAGCTATCAGGTCTCCAAGTTTCAGTAAAAAATGGAATTGAAACTGTCTCTCCATAGCGGTACAGTTGTAACCCACAAATTCCAATTGCGTTCATCACTGATGCATTAAATACAACCTTCACCTGAATATCCAATTTCTTGGCTCTGACGACCAGGTCAGTGTGTGTTGTAGCTCTGTATGCCAAACCAAATGGTAGACTTTAGAACAATGGAGGAATATGAGTGATGACAATGAAAACAAAAAAAATCAGAAAAACTTACAGCAGACAGAGATCTTAATAATTCAGGAAACTATTTACTTTACAAACTATGAATCAAGGAGACAAAACCAAATGAAAGAATCATAATCTCATCCCAATTCCCTTTCAAATTTCAGCTCTGCACTCAGATAGAACGATTCCGCATACAAGCCATTTCGAAAGCTTCTCAGCTCACAATCTTTTCTTATTTGAATTCAGTAAGTATGATTCAAAAATGAAAACCTTTAATCATTATTAGCAAATGTCAGTAAACATCCATAAAAGATGATGATTTCCCAGTTCCAACACCATAACAAGCAATTAGGTTACCTTAAGAGCATAAAGAAAAGGAAAACTAACAAGAACACAGAAGTATGATCAATAAAAGCCACTTAACAAAATGTAATTAGCCAAAAGAAAGAAGATTCAGAGTACCCAAATGGGTCACCGACGACAAGAAAAGCCACATCAGACTCTCGTGCTTCAGACAGAATTTGGTCAGCCTTCTCTTCTACCATTTCTCTATCAGCAAGTGTAATCGGTCTCCCATACAGCTTTTCCTGTAGAAAATAAAATCCAAAAAATTTAAAATAAAAAAGAAAAAGACAATTTTAAGAAGTGATAAAAATAAAAATAAGTAAAGAATGAAAGTACCAGAGTGGAAATGCCATCTGTTGATAGACCAAAAGAGAGAAGAGAAGTGTAGGCTTCAATGTAAATCTTCTCGGATTTCTTCACTGCCTCCAATCCCCTTAGCGTTATATCTCTTTCGTCTCCCAGTCCCAAACCTATAATGAATAACATCTCTCCCTATCTGTCTCTGTTAAATCCCTAGCACTTTGCAAGCCAACCGCTTTAAACCCTAAACGAATACACCTCAACGACCAAATAACTAAATGTGTTTTGTGCCCCATGATTCTCATTCATTGAAAATAAAAATGAAATAACATTTAGACCCCTGATTTTTTATAAAACAACATCTAAGACACCTTTTGATCGTTTCTAAAAAATAAGTTGGCGCCGTCATGGGTCCTTTAATAAACTAGTAGATTTAATGGGTACACAAAAGAATTGTTTTTGTTTATTAAGTTATCCTTTGCTCTGTTCTTTTCTTCTCTCCCTTTTATTCCAGTAGATTTAATGGGTACACAAAAGAATTGTTTTTATTAATTTATCCTTTACTCGGTTCTTTTCTTCTCTCCGTTTTATTTTTTGGAAAATCCTTAAAACTCTAAATTAACTCGAAGCAAGTCCCATTATGAAGCAACAACCCTTGAATGAGACTTTCAAAGAAAGTGTATCTCAACCATATTGTTGTCTGGATTTTGGACTGTGGAAAACCCACTATCCTCTCGGATCCTGACCTGCAGTGGCGCTACTGCTCATCACTCGTGATGGCCATTCAAATAACTTAACCAGAATATGCCCGATACTCCCTTTTTTATTTGACCAATTTTTCATTACTCTCTTATTATTTTAAAAATATTGAGGGGATTTTTATTAGTAAAAAAATTAGTGGGCTGAGGATAATATAATAATTCATTCCTAATTGCTTGTGTTAGAGACACAATACAATGATCATTAAATGCTTCAATTTAAAATTAAAAAATCATATTAATAAAAAATTAATAAAATATTTAAAGTTTAATTTTTTACTGATATTACTTTCTTTTATAATTTATAATAATAAATATAATATGTTAATAATAATAAAATATAATTTAGTATATTATATATTTTCTTTTATATGTAATAAAATATAATATTTATAAATATATTATAATATATTATTTTATTAATATATTTATTATTTATAAAAGAAAATAGCATATTACATTTATTTTACTATTATTAACATATTACATTTATTTATAAAAGAAAATAATATATTAAATTATATTTTATTGTTATTAACATATCATATTTATTATTTATAAAAGAAAATAATATATTAAATTATATTTTATTGTTATTAACATATCATATTTATTTTTTTTATAAAAGAAAATAATATATTAAATTATATTTATTATTATTAACATATTACATGTATTACTTATAAAAGAAAATACTATATTAAATTATATTTTATTATTATTAACATGCTATATTTATTATTTATAAAAGAAAATAATATTAATAAAAAATTAAATTTTAAGTTTTCATTTAATTTTTTACTACTATAATTTTTTAATTTTAAATTGAAGGGCATTATGTATGTACATATATTTTTAAGTAATACCAATCTATTCCAAGAAAATTTAAAATAATTAAGGGTGTTAAAGTAATTTTACTTATTTATCGGAGGTATTAAAATAATTTGACTTATTCTCGTTCCAAAATATTGTGGGCCGACTGCGATTAAACAATTTTTGTAAACTTAAAACACAATCAGAAGGATAAATGAGTAATTGCACAAAAAACTAACCTTTTTCATTAACGGAAATAATGTCGAGAGAGTTTTCAGATATTTTCAAAATAATAGAGGGATAACAGAGAATTAGCCAAACAAGAAGGGGCATCCGACATATTCCCAACTTAACCCAAAGAAGAACCAGGAAAGCAGAATCTAATCAAAAAGAATAAATTTCTTAAGAGCGAAGTAGGATACGGAATTCATATGAAAACTTCAGTTTACAATTTTACATCACATGAAGGCATCAGAAGCAAGGGGCAACAAAACTGAAACTACAAAATAATGAAGATGAAGAATAAATAATGTATTACAACAAAATACAAAGAAAAAAAAAAATGGTTTGTTCATCTCTTCTCCTTCAATTCCACTTTATTTCAGCCTTTTGTGGCCACTGAAAATCCACAATCATTGCCATTATTTCTTGATGAATTTCAGTCATCATCTTTGAATTCTCTGCACAAACAAAATGCACACTCCTGTTAGCAATACTTTCATACAATTTGATTGTCCCTTTCAGTATCATTAATGTAAAATATCAAGTCTTGAATTTGATTGCTTAATAATTTGGTTGTATAATGAGACAATTATAAAAATTTTATATCAAAAACTGTATGATAGCCATATTCGATTATCTTCCACATAACTCCATAAAATTTACTTTTCTGGAAAATTCTTGATTGCTTGTAAAAGGAGAAAGAGAAGCAACATTATGCAGAACCTCATACCTGCGGTCAAGATATCGAGGTTGAATGCCGCTGCCTTGACAAGTAGTGCACGTCAGTGAACCAACTCCATCACAGTTAATGCATTTTGAGACTTCTTTTTCACCCCCTCCAAGCTCTGCTGTAATATTGCCCGTTCCCTTGCAAAATCTGCATCTCTCTAGAAGCCAAAGGCTTGAGGTGGTGAACATATTATCCAAAAGTACCATACAAGGGAATTCCTTAAGACATGTCTCAACACAACATGAGAAACATATATCCAATAATCCCAGACAAAGAATTTCATCAGTAGATTTATTTGCTAGATTAGGCAATGGAATGAATCCACACCTTTTTTTTTTTTAAAGGCAATCCATACATTAAAATGCATAAAAATTTCAATGAATAATTATATGCAATGAAGTTGTTCGCTATGAGAGAAACTAAGGAAAGTAGGTCATCCCTACAATAGGTGTTATAAACAAACTAGTAACTCAACCTAGCTCCGTTTGACAAATTTAATTAAAAGAAATGCAATTCAAGAAATTTGTAGTCTTTCACTGCAAGAACCTGAGAGCATGGCCGGGGAACGAACAAGTCTATAGAGATATATGTTACTGTAACTGGATGGGCACAATGAGTTCTTCAATAAATAGACATTTCAACAACAAATGCACCGAGAAGCAACAGCAAAGCATAATCTGCAACACATAAGAATTGCTTAATATGGCGTCAAACCCACATCCTAAAAACTGCCTCACCAAAGAACTTTCATTAACAATTTTGCTCCCCCAAATAAACCTACAAAATCTACAATGGGTGAAGATTTCATGTGTTCTTCAAGCACAACAATCAAAGCAAACTTTCAGCTAAATCATTAATTTAACGTAGGAACAGTTTCATTGAGATGTTCTACCACCAAAACGAAAAAAAATTTCATCGTGGAGTTCTACCACCAAAAGGAAAAAAAAATCGATGGTGCTTATATTAACAGGAGAAGACTGAAGAGTTACTTACGAGCACCAGAGCCACTGCAGGGGAAGCATAGTTGAGTATTTTCTCGCTTGGCCTACACCGAAACTTGGAAAATTATCCACAATTTGAAATAAATCAACTAAAAGATCGAGAGAAAACAGAAATTCAAAAAAAGGAAAAGAACGGGTTTTAAATAGAATCTTACAGCATTGTCGATTTGGGTTTCATAGAAGACTGGAATGCCTATTCCAACGGCAACACTCACAAGCCCAACTGATATTGCCACTACCTGCTAATGTTCGTAAAAATTACAACACTCGAATAGGAAACTATTTGAACTCATCGGCTTAAATAGAAATAAGGATGCATGTAACGACCGTGTTTTGATCGAGTTCAGCTCTAATGCACGGATAAGACGCCGGCGACCGTTGGTTTTTTCTGTATAATAAAGAAGTACTCGAAGATGAAGAGAGCTTAACTGGGCAACAAAGAAATGGAGAGTGAAGACGAGTAACAGAATTCGCTATTGACATTTCTTCTGCTTTCCACTTCTTCTCCAACTTCGACTTCAGTTAATGTCTATTTTCGAGGCAGAAGAGCAAAGCGGAGACTGGACTATTTGGATATGTGAATGTTAACAACCAGACAGTTAGATTCTTTTACCTCCACGTGGCTCTCATCTTCTGGATTATTTTTTGGGCTTGAGAACTCTGCAAATTGGAGCCCAAATTGCAATTGGATTTTTTTGGACCTCTCATTTCTAGCCCAAATGATATAAACGCGTAATATTTGTTTTCCTTCGACCTGGTCGATGTCCAAATCTATCCGGCCGTCAACTTCGTATAGGACGTGAAAGGAATCAAAAGTGAAAACGGCCAGTTAAATTACGAGGTGCAAGTTAATTGGCCAACGCAGTGAATCCAAAACACTAATCATGACGAACGGCTTACAGGATATAACAAATCTATAATTTCATTTCAGTAATCAATGTAATTTCTTAGACTTGCTAAACTGGCGCAAATGCTCTGCGAATTTTTGAGTCGGAGAGAGAGAGAGAGAGAGGAGGATATTGCTGGGTAGAGGAGTAAGAGATGAGAGTGACAGGGCACCAAACATACATGATTGAAATCATGTGAAAAAATGACATTGCCTTTGAAATTGGTCTAAATTACATTGGACGCTTGTCCCCCACCTTGAGGCCAATGCTATGGACCATTCACTATACACTATTACTTTGATTTGAGAAACGTAGAATCCAAGGCTTTGGAACCTCCCCCACAACCACATGCATGCCTCCTCCTCTTTTCATCTCTAAACGTTCCTTTCTTCCCTTTTTTTTTTTTTTTTTTTTTTAAGTTTCCTTGCAATTGACACAACGATCTTGTCAAGCTACATATATAATAGAGAAAATCTCCAAAGGTTATTAGTTTGTTTCACGGTATCTTTCTAATTGTCATGTTAAGCACATATTATTCCTAAAGTTGAAATTTCTGTTCAACTTTCTTTTTGGTAAAGCTAAAGTTATGCACATGTATATCATATCGGCTGCACAGGGCTCTAGCCGCTGGCATTATTCCAAAAGCTTTTGGTTTATGGCTAATTCCACCGTATTGTCAGTTACATGTATATCAAAAGTGAAACGTACAGTTTATATATAGCTACATCTGATGACATTCCAAGCATATATATCAACGTCACCCTCGGCTTGCATTTAAAGATGAGAATCAAAATTATTAGACTGATAACTTTATAATAATAGCCCACATTCATCCGAAAGCTAACTAATTATTAATCTTACCCTTTTGCTGTGTTATTGTACTGTTACTTAATTACTCAAGAAGAACGCAATAAAAAAGAGTGGACCCTGATAATATTGCGGGTTAATATTAGTCACCCATTGTTACTAGCAGTTGGCTAATATTGCGGGTTATTAGCCCAAACCTTTTAGGCTTTTGCCCTTCCTGATTCTTCCTTCTAGATGGTACAGAATTTTCGAAATTAGTTTATTATCCGCAAAATAAGGTAGCAGCTACAGTATCCTGTAACAATAGGACGTTGGTGTATTATTTTCCATGCGAGGGTGATTAAAAAAGTGGGATTGAAGCCAAAGCAAATGGAAGGAATTCTAGTCGAGAGTGGGAGTCCGTCCGACTAAAAGTTTAGGAAAAAAAGGCGCACACCGCCGTGGATGATGGTTGGTTGCGGGTTAATAAAATTATACTAAAAACCCCACCTTCCAATTTTCTACACTTTAGGGCCTATGATGTATGATGTAAACATTGCTCGTTATCCATAACGATCGCACACTTTACTGGATGAGTCTACGCTGGGCTTTTGCTTTATTACACATGGCGTTGAGGAAGTTAGGTGACTGTGCCAGATGAGTTTCCAATAATGCCACTAAGATTTGAAAAGTTGTGCGCTATTTTCTTTTGTTGTGAGGTTAAATTTGTCCATTAGTCAGGCTTCAAATGGCTCTGTGACTCACAGGTGGCATGCTTTATTATCAAAATGTCCAACCAACTCACGGCAGGGATCCCCTGGAACCAGGAAGCTTTTAAACCGGTCCAGCCATAGGTGACAACGGAACGTGTGATCCGTCCGTTGCATAAGTATACGGTGATTGAACTATAAGATGCACACCAATCCTCGTGTTCTCACTGCACACAAACTTTTCTATAGTAGTTACGGAACTCTAAATCAGATTAAATTACACACTTTAAAAGCAAACGAAAGGGAAAAAATTAAAAAAAAAAACAAAATCCGAAATAAAAGAGCAGGATAGAGATACAGTCCGAAGGGAAAACACGAGAAAATGAATATTTAAAAAACGACACAAAAGACCGCTGCTATCACTCTCTTTCTCTCTGTCTCAATCTCTTTCAACGCCGACTTCGTAACGGCTAGCTGTGGCATTTCGGTGGGGGCCGATTGCTCCGTTCACCGCCGATCTTTTCTCACTTATCGCCGATTTTCTGATCTCTCTCGTTCTTTGGAAGAACTCTCGTTTTCAGTGCCAAACTGATTTTCATTTTCGTCATTTTTTTTCCGAGATAATAATCGTCACCGGAAGGTACTAGTTCGCATTTCATTCTGTTTACTTCATATTTTGCCTCACTTTGAATGATTTATCATACTTCAATATTTAAATCATTTTGGTATGATTCTCGGAGTCGTAGTTTGATAATGGTATTATTTTTATGATTTTGGTGGTTGGGAGTAACTTTTAAGGCACTGTTTGGCCCTAGTTTCTGCGACTTATTCCAGGTTTTAACCTCGCTAATGTGACTGAGGTTTAGTAACTGATTTTTTTTCTGTTTATAACATTGTTATTTGTATAATGTTATGAGTCGGTTGTTGGTTAAGCTCAATCAATATGGTTCTCCATTTCGTTATTATGGCTATTATTTTAATTATTTTTGCAATCTATAGTTCCTATCTAATTTTGAAATTGTACAGTACATTACTAATTTAGAACATTGTTTGTTTGGTGAGAAAATTGAGTTGAAGTGAAGACACATTGATTTGCACGAATTTTTTTAAAGATTTGTGTAATTATCTTCCAGCTGCTAGAATAACTCTTAATAATATTTGTTTTTTGTTCCGTGTTTTTCTGCTAGTTCTTTGGTATCGCATTACTTCTGTCAGTGAGAAAATGATTGGATCATTCCTTACAAGAGGGCTAGTGTAAGTTGCCTGCAATTTAATTTTCTCTTTTTCATTTGCCTTTGTGTGGTTATATTGTGTTCGTTGAACCATATTATTTAAAATGTGCTTGTAGGATGGTTTTTGGCTATGCTTATCCAGCTTATGAGTGCTACAAAACTGTTGAGAAGAATAAGCCAGAGATTGAGCAACTTCGATTTTGGTGCCAGTATTGGTAATTGTTGATTATTGTTTGTGCTATTTAATGTAATTATCCAGTAATTTTATTGTTGAAACAGCATTTTAACGTATATGCTTTGCTTTTGGTTACAGGATTTTGGTTGCAGTTTTGACTGTTTGTGAGAGAATTGGTGATGCTTTTATTTCATGGTAGGGAATGTTAATTTGAATTTGGTGTCAAATCTTAAGTTTGTTGCTTCTGTTTTCCTCTAATTATGTTTATTTTGCTTTCTTGAAGGGTTCCAATGTACAGTGAAGCAAAGTTGGCATTCTTTATTTATCTGTGGTACCCAAAAACTAAGGTATGCATTTTTATTGGAGCAGAAAAATTACCCGTATATTGTGTGTAACCATATACTATGAATTATTATGTTCAGATTTATTGTAATTGGTTATCATCGTTTTACTGTGTCAGGGAACTACGTACGTGTATGATTCTTTCTTTAGACCATATGTGGCAAAGCATGAGAATGAGATTGATCGAAACTTGTTAGAACTAAGGACTAGAGCTGGAGATATGGCAGTTATATATTGGCAAAGAGCTGCCAGTTATGGCCAGACAAGAGTTTTTGAGATTTTGCAGTATGTTGCTTCACAGTCAACACCAAGGCCTCGCCCTCCCCCTCCCCCTCCCCAGGTAAAAGGAAAAAAAAAAGGAATTTATTGCGCCATAGTTTTATCATGTATTCTGCATAGCACAATGGTACTTGTGAACCACAGTTAGATCAGACTAGACTTACCACATTGTTCAACTTCTAGTGACAATTTTGCCCTGTGCATAGATTTTGTGGAATGCCTGGAATATTTGGGTAGTCAAGACACAGGAGGAATGCACCCTATTGTGGCAACATAATCATGTTGGCCACTTCAATGATTTTGGTCTTACTGTATCATGTAATTTTACAATGAAGCCACTAAGATTTTTATTAAAGACCAGTGAGAAGTAATGAACACTGTCAATGCAACTTAAGAACACAGCTAAGATTTTCTACTGAAATGCGATGATTTGGTTATTGCAATTGGGCGTACCATTTTAACAAAGGGAAGGAATACTTTGTCTGCTATTCTGCTTAAATTAGCTAAATAGTCCCTTTGGACTCATAAACAGATGTATTTTCTATAAATGTTAAGGTTTATGTCCTCCTGTTGGTTGAGTGGTACGGCATTATCAGGAATTTTTCAGATCAATTTGGAGTCTGCATCCCAATAAAGAAGTGGTTTAACCAAAATCTTTGTAGTTTGTATAATAGCATCTCATATTCTCCTCCTAATTTATAGCACCACTAATGCTACTACTCTCTTGAGCTTACTATTGGATCATTCACCATCGTTGAATGGAAATTCAGTACTTTTAAGGGATTTGTGATCATAACTGCATCTAGCAATGATTGACTCAAGTGGAAGATTTGTTGAAAGAAATGAGCTCTTAGTTTGTCTTCCTTAATATTTTACTCTTGACATTGCAGGCCCGACATAGTGCAAAGGGTCGCCAACCTTCCGTTCCCAACTGCCAACCAGCAACTGCAACACATTCAGAGAGTGAAGAACCATCTTCTCCTACATCTAGCACTTCGTCAAGTCAGCACCAAAAGGAGAAAGTTGAAGAGGTAGGTCCTTTGCAAGTGCCTGAAGTAGCTCCTTCGGCAAAAACAACAAATCCTCAAAGAGCAACTTCTACAGCGTCAACCTCGCAAAAAGCCAATTCTGCAGTTTCAACCTCTCAAAAAGTCAATTCTGCGGCCTCAAATCTCCAAAAGGCCAATTCTATACCAGAAATTACCAGTCAAGACAGACCAACTGAGGCAGAAGGAATGCAGATTGATCCAGTATCTTCTCCTGCAAATGAAAGCTCAAACCCTTCTCCGAAAGAGAATGTTGTGGAAGAACGCCCTGTAACACGCAAATTGAGGAGAAACCGTTCTGCACCAAACAATTAAAGAATGGCTTCAACTCTTTCCGAATTTTAGTTTACAAAAACTAGCATTTAATCAGGAGGTGAATGATGGTAGTTATTGTATTACTTTCGTAGACATTGATGTAAATTTGTGCCTTTTCTAGTTTCAATTTCATTTTTTGCTTTATTTTTTGAACAGGAGATGTCAGATAATTTTACATGAAAATCCAAGGCTTTAAAAATGTTGTCGTCAAAGTGCTGGTTGTGAAGAGCGTTTATAAGCTGCCAACGAGATGTGCATTTTCTATTCAGCCGAATATGATCAAATTCTGGGTGAAATTTGTGGATAAATAACACAATTTTGGAAAGCATGAGTATCAAATTCGATTAGGCTCCGAGTCAAACTGCGCTGGGAAGTAACACTGCACTTGATTCCTCGCTATATAATAGAGAAGAATCTGAATATTTCTATTTTGTACTGGGTAAAAATGCCACAAAGAGTACTCTAAACATTTTCCCTATTCTTATTTTAGAACCAAAAAAGTTTGTTAATCAATAGATGTTTCTTTTTTAATTAATTAGTGTGAACTAAAAATAGTTTTTTATGTGATAATTTATTTTATTTTTAAAGTTTTCAGTAAAAGCAACAATATTTTATTTTGAATAATTATTACGCGTTCTAAAGATTATTTCTGTACGCTTTAATTAACAAAATGATATTCTATAATTATATGTTTTTATGAATTTTTAAAAATTTAAGAAGTAGCTGTTTAGAGACTGAGCAATAGCATCTTGTAGAAGTTAGAAATCAGTCACAAGATCTTAGATGGATGACGAAACCTAAACCTATTTTTTAAGGTCTAGAAAGGTAAAGGGTATGCTAAGATTTGGTTGTTTAGACTAATTAATTTAAATAGTTTTAAAAATAATTACTAATTTTTTTAATTTATTAAAATTTATCTTAATAATAATAAAATATTTATTATTTATTATAAATATATTACAATTTATTGTAAATATGTTGTAAAATAAATAAATTTATAAATTTATATTTCATTAATAAATTATTATTTATTTATATTTTATTTTATTTTATTTAAGTGCACCAATCCTTTGAATTCGGTATCAACGAGTATTATGCTTCCCAGAACAACGTTACCTTTCAAGCTTTTCAACCAAACGATGCAATCTAGAGAGCAGCTTTTGCTAAAACTTGAAAAATTTGTTATATCGTAAATATATCGTAAAAAGAATAAATTTATATCCTAATTATAACAAATTAATAACTATTTATAGTTATTAGTATATATATATATATATATATTTGTTAAGTTAAGAGTTAAAAATAATTCATTTTTTAAAATAATTATCATTAAACAAAAATATAAAACTATTTATAATATATTGATATTCGAATAAATATTTTCAAATTACTTCGAACTAAATATTCCAATGCACCAAACTTTATGTATCCGTATTTCCTTAGGCCTGCTTCGGAACACTATTTCAACCAATTCCTATCCGCAAGACGCATAGCGTCCGCTCGCAGTGTTGTCATCGTCTCCACGTGCCTCTTTCAGCTAAAACAGTAATGAAATTTTCTTTTGACTTCCGAACTACTAACTTATACTTTTTTTTGTTTTTGATGATCTGTTCATGGTTTGATGTGCATCTGTTATGTTACGGGTCTAGTAGGTATAGAATTTGATTGATGGTGCATGTGCAAATTATTATAATGTGTAATAATTGAAGATTTAGGGTGCAGTGGTGCTAATGAAGTATGCTCATTGTGATATACATCATGCACTTTGAGTTCGTGAGTACTTTCTCTTTGTTTCTTGCTCTTCAGGGGCTTTTAACTTGACTTCACTTGACTCAGTAATGATATTGCATATTAATTTTCAGGCAATTATAGTATTAACGTGAGAGAGGAATTGAAAGAGAAAAGATTATCGATTTTCTTTATCTTGAATCCTTGATTTTATAAATCAATGGCACCAAAAGAAAGAGAGACGATTGAGGCAGTAGAATATAGTTTAACGTTAAATTGCTCCTTGCAAGGAGAGGAGAAAGCCTTGGTCCTATTCCTCCAGTTGAATCTTTTATTTATTTCTTAGATGACAATTAAGGCAAGGGCTCATTTTACTACTTGGTAAAATTGTTTCTTTCCATCAACTTATGTTATGCAAGCAAAACAGAATTTATTCGGTGACTTCGCAACAATACAATTATAAATAATAGGTGTCGCGAATCCAAGTTTGGCCATTGGAGCGAATGCCTATGGATTAGTCGAGTTGAATCTGAAGGTTGTGTTATGTATGCCTTATTTTTTTTTGTTTCGCCGACTCCCTCTCAACTGTTCCCCATAGAGACTCACTAGGCATTATCTTTTAATATTAATTTACACTTGAAATTGCGGTTGCGGTTTTCTTTCCCGTCATCTGAGCTACCTTCAAACGACAAGATCTGAATTGCTCTAGTTACTCCACAAATCTGTAATGCTGACTTCAGGATCTGACCGGAGCCAATAATCATCATCGATCTGCAATGTTTCAGACACGGCAAAATTTTACGTAAAATTGACAAAAGCTGTGAGAATTGAGACTGCTGCTTTTAAACTTCTCAAAAACCTACATCGCAATCTGATGGAACTATCTTCTGAATCCCAGATGTTTCAGAGCTCATCAAGTCGAATGTTCCAAAACAAGCTTTTTGATCATCGTCATGTTCTGAAACCAGCCCGGGAGTTTGCATTCCACATGGTCCACAATTACAAGTAGATGCATCCACTGATTTTGTCTGCTGGATACTAATGTCCTCAGCTTGACATTCATATTTGCTGCAATCATCATTTAGATGGCCATTAAGATGGAAAACCACAGTGAAAACAATGAAAGCAGGAAAATGAAATAACAAACAACAAAAATAACAATACCTCAGAAGGTACAAATCAATTGGTCCTGTGGTGCTTCTAACAGTCATTTTATATTGCCTTTTGAGGAAGCTAATTTCCTGCTCATGTTAACGGGCAAACAATCAGATATCAATCGAATTGGAAGGGTTCAAACCCTATCCACAACTCCACACACCTCATCAGGATCAGGAACTTCAATATAACTAGCTTGAGGAGCTTTTATTGCAATCAATGTTTGATTCTGTGAAAAAAATAGCTTGACCAAATCAACTGATCATGCTTATCATCCACTAAAATATGGAATGAAATTTTCATATTTACAGTAAATGACCTGGAAGCATGGAAGGCTAGAAATATCTTCCTCTGTCAAAAATAGGTACCTAACATAATAAGTTGGTAAATTACATATATACAGAAAGAGAGAGAAGTAGGAGAACTTTGATGTAGAAAAACAAAACTTATAATGGATATCATCGGAAACATCAGGGAGAAGAGAGCGTACTTTTGGTGATTTTCATTTTGCTCCAGGGTCCTCAGAAGCTCCTGTTTTTCCCTGAAGAAAGAACAAGAAGACAGCTTTAATATGCGAGGGAGTTCAACAAAAGGAAAACGTCTCAGCAAAATCATTGATAACCAACCTTATGGAATTATCAATCCCGCATTCTTCAGCATATAAACTTCCAATCTCAGCCTGAGATGGAATCCAGAGATAGAGGTAGTTAGTCAGATAGACCAAATGCTTGTCTAGTGTCTACAACAAAAGGGAAGCTGAAATTCCACTTAGACGGATCCCTTAACCAGAGTGTTTTCTTTTTTTTTTTTTTTCTTTTAAAGGACATCAACATTTTCAAACAAACAGAACCCCATTATAATGTTTGACACCATTTTTTCTTATTTGCCTGCCCATCAGTTCATCTGCATAAAGTAAATATTCAAGAAAGTGAAACAAAACATTCACTTATCTGCAGAATGTAAACATTCTGCCACAGAACCCCAAAAGTAACTTGCCAAACACAATGGTCAATGATCTAGTTCCTTGTAGATATTATCAGTTGCCTCCACCACAGTAGTATTTAAGTTTTAGTTAAATACATCAGTAACTCAAGAAATGAAACAACAGTAGCATAACTTTACAAGGAACACGCAGATAATGTGGCTTTGGAGTCTCAATTTTGACCAAGAGTAAGATTTTCTTATCCTTGCCAGCATATATGAATAAGCAAGATGACAATTGACCATTCAATAGTCCTTCACAAAATATTAAAAAGTAGAAAACACACAAAATTATCTGTGCATCGAAGGAGATGCAGTTCAAAATCTACACCTTTAATCTGGCAACTTGATCGTCCAGCTCCCTTGGCCCTGAACAGTCAGATCCCCTGTTTATCAAGCCCATAAGTCATAATCAATTAAAATTTTCAAAGAAGTAAACACAAAAACAGAAAAGTAATAAGAATATAATAGATTACTTCCACCGTATGTGGTTCTTTGATGTTTTCTCTATTAATCCAATTCCTTCAAGAACATTTGTTATATCGTATATTCTCCTCTTTTGGACCTGTTCAGAACCAATATAACACATATAGATGGAAAGAACATAAGATAGTTATAACTCAACAAGCCAAAAGACTAAATTTATGGCAGGGGAAACATTTATAAAATGTTTTATCTACTTTTTCACCGCATAACTTATTTTAATAAAATAAAAGGCGAGAATTAATTATATCATGAAGAAAACCTTTCCATAGCTCCTAATGCCAATACTAAAATTTTGAAATGGAATGGCTGGAATGCACTTTACTTTACCTCCAACACTTCAGCAGTACGGTTGAGATCAAGGGTTCCATCTTTAGCCTCTTGGATCAAATTGACGAATTTCCTTGTTAGCAAGCCTGCCATGTGCAACATCACAGTTAACCATAGGCCATGACAATAAGAATATCAAAGTTGAAACCCTCCATTCAAAGATGCATACCAAATGAATTCACATATGTGAATTCTTTCACACATTAGCAAGACAGAAGGTTGCAGTAACTCAAACGGATTTTTATTTGTCCAAACTTACCTAAAGAACTGTCATAACGACAACTATTAGCTGGATTCAAACCATTAGGAGCATCTGGTAACAAAAATCAGAGATGGTATAAGGGTCAATGAGCCCATGAAGAAGGGCTGAAGACATTGACGTATGCAACAGTTTGCAAATTGGCCAAGCGGAAGGACATACCATCATTTGTTCTTTGGGTTCCAGATTTGGTAAATTTTAAAACCTTTGGCTTCCTATTACTTTTACCACTTGCACAAGACTCCGGTTCAAGCAAAGGATCATTAAGAACTTTACTACGTCTGGGGACGGGAGCCTGTCCACTATTTTGAGCCACATGATTGCCTAAATCATTTGTTTGCTTCAACTGCAAAAATCATTGCACAAATCACAGTAATATGTTGCAAAATGATAAAATAACAAATATCTACTTAACATACAACCTTTACGCATCGCCAAAAAGAGACCCCCTCTAAGAGGTATCAAATGATAAAATTTAACGTGCCAACGCAATTTCCCAGCTCAAATGAACAATGAAGCAAGAAGAAGTTATTATAGTAGCAAAAAAATACGTTCTACATATTCACAGCAAGGAAAAACAAGCACAATTTGAATTACCGATCAGACAGTATTACCCTTGAAATAAAACCCCAACTCAACCAAAAATTACAAAGCATCGTAAAGCAAGAATTTGAATGCATTGGCAAAGAGAGAAATGGCGTACTACGCATTTCAAGTTCTACACAGGGCGAAGATTATCAACAAACGACACTTGGAAATACAAAATTAAAATAAAAAAAAAAACCGGGAATTTTAAACACCAAAGCTGCGCTTAAACAATGATAACAACAACGAACGAGTGACATGCAGAAAAACAGAATATCAAAAAGAGATTGAAAAAAAAAAAACAAAGACACAAACTCACCGCAAGCCTTGCAAAAGCGGAATGCGTGTCGTCCTTGTTGATAATATGTTTAATATCAGTAGAAGTATCAACATTATCATCAGTATTATTGTCTGATGAGTGAGTTGAAGGGAAAGGCAGCCGACCAAGGAAGGAATGGAGCGTTGGATTAGCACCAATACAAGTAGATGAAGATGATTGCGTCTGATTGCGATTTTGAAGCAACTGAAATTGAATTTGAGACGGGTGGCTGTGGGGTCGGGTCGGATCTTCGGCGGGATTAGCCATCACTGAGAGAGACTGGAAGCGTGAGGGAGTTGGAGGGAACAGGAAGTGAAAGAAAAAAAAAAAAATAAGAGAGAGGGAGGATTGATAGTGAGTGTGTGAAGAGGGCGGCAAACAGGAATAAAAGAGAGAACCAAAATGGAAAGAGGAAGTAGAGAAAGGGAGAGAGGGAGTGAATAAACCGCGCAGGCGAAGCGGTGAGTTCGAATGCTCGCGGCCCGCCTTTTGGCTGCCACAACAACAACTGCTTCCCATTCCTCTTAATTTTCCTTTTTCACTCTTTTTCCTCCCATTTTATGACTCTTTTATTTTTACCCCGAATGACTCTATCATCTACTTGGGCTTGGGCTGCCAACATTATCGCCCATGAAGACCAGCTCATAATCGCATTCATTGCCCAAGGCCCAACATGGATTTACAGTTCACAGCTTTGAAATTTAAGAGATCCTTCCTTTTAAATTACTGAAGTCTGAACTTTATTTGTATGCATATATAACTTAAAAATTATTTTAAATTTTAAGGAAAATGGAATTATTAGTTGTTATTGAGAGAAATCAAGGAATCAAAACGACTGTAACTAGTACCGGTTGATGGAGGAGAGACTTACGTATGTTGGAATATTTTAATTACAATAGTTGTAAAAATATTTATTTAACTCCTAATTTATCATTAATAACGTTATTTTGGATGGAACAGAATAATTGAGTCACATAATGTTCTGACTTGCAAAGAACATACAATTTTATAATTTAATGGAATACAATTTAAGCATGATATAATAAGAATTTTCATAATCAAATACCTCATATTTTAATAGAATAGAAAGATGTTAACAAAATTTGATCAAAAAAAAAGATATAACAAATTTATAAATGATGATAAAATTACTCGATTTTATTTATATTTTATTAGAATAGAAAAATATCAACCAAATTTCATTAAAAAGATATAACTAATTCATAAGTGCTAATAACATTACCCAAGTCTAGTTGAATTTTTTTTTAAAGAAGGCTTCACATATGCTAAGAAGAAAAAAATGAGAAGGCGCAACTAGAAACTAATTTGGCTTATTCAAATGAACAAGTCCCAAATTGGCACGTGTAAAAATAGAGAATAGAAGATTTGCTTCATGTGAAAGGACGGTTTATATTTCACCAACGGAGGGATCAAATATAATATTCCTTCGAGAAACGCACATTACCTGTCGAAAAAGAAAATAAACCCTAAGAAGAATATTTTCAATTTCTTCCAATTTTATACCTTTACTCATAAAGAAATATATTTTTAGTTATGTTACGATAAAGATGCACACAAAAAAATAATAATAATAATTAATATTATATGGTATAATAGATTTTTAATATATATAATGATTTAATTAATTTTATTTTTTTAATAAGAGATAAAACTGTTATAATAAATAAAAAAAAAAAAAAAACGTGCGATGTTTTTAGACAAAAATTTGGGCGTTTAAGTCTGATAAAACTCACTAATCAATATTAGGCCCAAGCCCATGTTAGAAACACCAAATCACTATATTGGAAAAAGATAAAAACGGATTCAAAATTCGAATCATACGTCCTATTTCATCTAAAAGAATCACTTCCCCTCTCTCTTGATTCAACCTGTGGCGCTACCGTTAGCATCTCCTTCAATGGAATCTTATGATTCGCCACCGTCAAAGCAACACTATATTCCAGAGAACGCTCCTTCATAACGCCGTCACAACTTCCGAAATGCCACATGCTGTCGTTGAGATGTATAGACGATCTTCTTCAAGTTACTCATATCGTGAATTATCGGAGTCTTTCATCAACAAATGTGTTCATCAATTTTTTCAAAAGAAGATGGATATTAAAGGTAATTCAATTCATTTTTAATCAATAAATATGTTAACATTTAATTTGAAGTTTAATTAACTATTATTTTTAATGTTTGTTAATATTTTACCGGCATGGAGCAAATACACATATGGTAAACATGTTAACCGTACTGCCAAAGAAGAAATTGAGTTTTATGTCTACTACTGTTACCAGTGACGACTGTAGGCTGTAGCACTTATGAACATCTTTTTAATTAATAAATATGTTAACATGCACGATGAAATCTGCTCCATGGATATCTAGAAGATACATAAAAGTTTATCAAGGTAAGGTAAGTGGTGTCACAAAGTTCTTTTTGTAGTATTAATTTATTACAATTTTACGATGAGTTAAGCATTAGCATACTTGAAGATTCTGCAATTAAGGTTACTCTT
Source organism: Azadirachta indica (assembly GCA_022749755.1). Lineage (NCBI taxonomy): Eukaryota > Viridiplantae > Streptophyta > Magnoliopsida > Sapindales > Meliaceae > Azadirachta > Azadirachta indica. The sequence goes on from CM040449.1 coordinate 1,150,535, forward strand.
GTATTATTTTCTATACACGAGACTAAAGACAATGTACCAATTATTTTATATAGGCACTGCTGAACTTTAATATTTCTTATTAACTCAAAAAAAAAAAAAAAAAAAAAAAAAAAAAAAAAAAGAAAGCACAATACATAGATAGACTCTTGTTGTCTTTGAAACTCACTCACTTGTTGTATCAAGCACGCATATTCTACGAGATCTTATTTATAAGCACAATATGCAATGCAACCAATATCCTTGGTTTCTTATAAGCAAGTGACGCATATGTATACTACTACTTAGACCTTTACTAAGTTAAAAGAACAAAGTAAGGAACTACGTACCGTAATATATCATGGAGAGTGGTATCTTTTTCTTGCCACCTTAAGGAGAGTAGGTTTAGACGTCATTCTTTTCTGGCCTTTCCAATTTCATCCTTCACTGTTTTAAAACCTTTACTTTCATAATCACCACATTAGTCTGTTAGCCGCCATCCATGGCACTGTTTAACTACTGCTTGCATATGCTCGCTTGCCGCCATAACATGAGATTGTTGTATAAGTATAAGTTCCAATGTCGCCGTCTATGCACGTTGTTTTCCAAAAACACCTTTCAGCTCAGCTGTTACATATTGTTCGCTTCTCTGCACGATCTTATGGTAAGCCTGTAAGTTCCAAAATATACAAAATTACCTTACCTTCATATTGCTTTCGTAAGCCTATGTGAGGCCTTAAACCCAAGTCTTTTTGTAAATTTTGAAATTAAGGGTCTAACAAGATGCCAGGAAATACGATCTCTAAAGTATATCTCAAAGATATGGTGAAGCAGAATTTGCTCTATGTATATCCAAGGGTGCTTTGTTGCATTCCAATAGGCACGAATTCTATGGGAGCTCGTGTTAGTTCGGTATGTTACTTCTTCTATACTCATTAGAGACTTCCATATTGCCACACATATGTAGAACCAGAATGACCGCGGTAGACAGATGTTCTCAGTGTCAAAGTGAATTAACTACAATCCCAAGGGAGGATAATCCACCGATGACTTGAAACACGTAACAAGAAGCGGTTTGCGTTAAAATCTAATCATTGTAAATGCATTAAGAACCAATAATTTTACGAGAATATGGGAAAGGTAACAAGTTGGTATGTCAATAGAGCTTTGTTAGCGAAATTAGAAGAGTCGGTCACTTCGCGGATGAGACATGGTCATATAATTTAGAAGAGGCTTTTTCTCACTAAGGGGCTATAAAAGGTAATGGCAATCACAGGTAATCGAACTCTCTTTCTCTCTTCTTTAGCTAAAATTTTGTCCACATCTCTTTTCATTTTTCTCTCTCTTTCTCATTCACCTGACTTACCATCGAAGTGTTTCGGCTTGTCCGTCATGCGATTTGTTGCAAGTCTTATGTTACAAGTCTTTTCATGTCATGGTTTAAGGGTCTATTTTTCATTAGTCTTATTTTATTTGTGAGGGTATTTTCTTTAATGTGGATACTTCAGTTATGAATAATAATAATCGAGTTTCTGATTCGGTAGTCTAGTAGCGCTCCCTCTAGAATTAAGGAAGCAGCTGCTTTCGCTCTAATGGTTTTTTTTCCAATACATGTCCTTACTTTGTTTATCGACGTGAAGGTGAATACAGGTAATCAGTTGCTAAGGTGACCTTATTATAAGAAAGCTGTACTTATTTTTTACCATCTACACTCTCCACTTTATATATATATATATATATATATATTGTTATATTAATTGTATTTCGTAAATTATTATGTACAGAAGATGTTATATCGAGTTTGTTGCAGCGTTAATACATTTCTCACATAAACACAAATTTTTTGTTTGTTGCTCCACATGTTAAAATTAAGAAACCGTCCTTGAGTTAAACTTGATTGCAGTGATAAGAATTCCTGTCAAAATCTCAGTTCCCTTTTCGTAGTTAACATCTACGCCATCAGAAATTGTGACTCGTGGACGCCGAAAATAACAATAATAATAATAATAATAATAATAATAATAATAATAATAATAATAATTACAAAAGTTGCTTGTTTACAGGAATGCGGATGGCATGGATTTAAGTCAAGAAAAATAAAAATAAAAATAAAGTAAAAGAGAGAATTTAATTAGTCAAAAGCTAGTGTACATTCTCAACCCCAAAAAATGGGCTGCTAGTATATGCTCTTCAACAAACAATCGACATCGATACGCTATTAAAAAAATTATTTATAGACATAGTTGTGGGGGACTGGCATTAGCTGCTATCCTGGTCCCACTCAGAATGTATCCACCGCATCCGCTCATTTGCACGCAAGGATGAGTTCTTGAGGGAAGAACCTGTCCACGATTATCAGAAAACAAGGGAATCAAACACAAACAGCCAAGCTTCTTTAGAGAAATAAAAGGCACCAATTTTCATTTCCACATACAAGTCATATATAGATCAGGACAAACTTCCATAAACAAACAAATAATATTAAGAAACCAAAAAAAAAAAAAAAGACAAAAAGCAACCTGATATTCACGTAGCCAAGGTTCTGTAATTTGCAAATTAATTGCTGTTTTCCCAAGCTGTAAGTTGTGCATGCATGTTGCAAGAGGCTGCAAGTGACCAGAGGAAAAACGGAGTGTATAAGTTGATCACTCCCAACTAACAGGAAAATCATTCAGAAAACTTATAAAGCAAGATGACAGTCCATATGTACAAATCATAATAAAATCGTTGCATACATGAGATGTAGAAGATAAGAGAAGAAGATAAGAGAAGACTTAATATCGCAAATTTTTTAAGTCAAATTTTTGTCCCATCAAGTTTGAAATGTAGCTCAAACCATTTGGGAAAAAAAATTAGGTACCACGCCAGTATTACTGTACTGGCTTTTTCATAAAAAGAAAAAAAAAAATTAAGCTCTACCTATTTTTAAATAATAGTATTCGAAAAAAATGACCTGCAAATACTGGTGATAGATTGCAAAAGGAGCTGAATATGCTAACAGCGGCAGGAGATCTTTAACTAAGTTCCAAGGATCAACGTCTGGCGCAACAATTATTAGGCTGCAAAATAATTTGAAAGTAAGATGAAAATTGCATGCTACTTTCCAATATAAGTCACTTACTCAGCAACTGTAGCCACCTAGAAAAACCATTTTCTTTCCACAACTTGAGGGTTTCTCGAGATGCCTTCTCTCCTGCTTTTGGGGCTTTACAAATCTTATTGGCTGGAGAAAGAGTGGCATCAGTAATAAGCCCTGAAACCCCATTTTCAGATGAAAGAGGTACATCTTCTGTGCCGACCGATGAAGACACTTGTCCCTGTACAAATCAGCGGTCCAATAAAATTGATGAAAGTAAAACGAAACTCTTGCAGACAATAAGGAAGAAACACTCACATTTGACAGGATTTCCATGTCACATGCATTTTGATGCTGGTCAATTTGCTGAGAACTTCCATTCTGAGATAGACTCAGATCAGTCAGAGAAGCCCGCACAATTCTACACCAAGGAAATATTGAAGTATCATCATAAGTGGATTTGATATTAGATTATGGAGCAAATGGGGAAGAATAGAAAATTATATTATGTCTAGCATGGCCAAGAAATCGTATATGACAAACTTTAGGAACAAGAGCATTAAAAAAGCCCACTGCTCCTGAAAACTTGTTCCACTGCTAAAAAGTGATGTCTTGAACCAGGTGCAGCAATGGAAGTATGAGGATCTATATGAGTAAAAGACACCCAAACTTCAAAGAAACGACTGCTTTTACAGTGTCCTAAATTCCACAACACAGCTAACTCTAGCAGAAATACAAGCATTCAACAACATAGGTGAACCTCTAAAATCCAAAAAAATGAAAATTTAAGCAGATATTTCTATATGCACTAGCTTCTTGAGGTCTGACAGGTTTTCAATGTATTACTAACCAGCTTCCAAAGTCCTGAGAGGAACCACGGAAATAATACGACTAGTGAAGCACTTATGAATATGATAATGGTAAAGAGTGATGTACCTCTTGCAAATTTCATTGCTGAAGTTAAATATCCTCACTACATCCATAGGATATGGTGAATCTCCAAAACATGTATTGCACACATAACCTCTGCCTGTTGATCAAAAGCATTATTCAGAAATCAGAGAGTGCCGAAAACCCACAATAGACGGAAAAATATTGTCTGCTTACGAAGAAAGTTGAACCTAAAAGACCACTACACTTTCTTATGTTTCATAATCACAGCAGCACCAAAACCACAATCTCTCTTCTCTTAAAAAAATAATCTCCAAAAGTTTGTCTTTCATTTCAGAAATCTACAATTACAATATGCCAGATAAGAATAAAGAACCCCGGAAATAAAATTCACTGCAAACCTCCTAAGCGTTCTGCCACAGCACCAGTCAGAAGGCCGCCAACCATATCCACCACAAGGACATCAGAATTGGCAGCTACATTACTCATTGAAAGCAGAAGAGATAATGTATCTACTCGCAAGAACCTGCACAACAAGCAAACAAGTAACAATAAATTCATGCACAAGACGGAATTAGTGATTGTATCAAAAAACGAGAAATCAACCAACAGTTTCACACCATGAAGAGATAAATTCTTTGTGAAGATGAAAAAAGTATTCAACATAACTTCTTTATCAAGGTGAAAAAAGTATTCATCCACATAAACCTGAAGTAATGTTACAAAAAGCTTGGTCTGGAATGAAGTCTGGAGGAATCACTCAAAGATCAACTGCAGATATAACAGCTGGGGAATAAATATAAGGTATCTAAATCCAGCCATCAAAATTTTCCAATCCTTTGGTTATGTTAATTGACTCACATTAATGTCTTGCTCCAACTTGTATTCTCAAAAATCTCATCAGAAAGGTTTGACTTGAAAAGAATACACACTAACAAAATCATAACTCAAAATAATGTTATTTAAGCAATGCGTAATCATAACTTCTATAAACAGATAGCTCAGTTTTTTTTTTTTTTTTAAATTTAAAGATGTCAACCAAATTTGATCTTTAAAAACATATAACAAGTTCATAAGTGATAATAGAATTACCCAATTCTAGCTGGATATTTCTTGAAGTATGCCTCACATATGCTGGGGAAAAAAAAAAAAATGAGAAACATAGGCCATGAAACAGAGGAGATCATAAAAAAATGGGACATAACCACAAACTAAATCAATAAACTCCAAATGGGCAAGTGTGAAAATAGATTTAAGAGCACAAGAGTAACCTTCGTGAAAAAGGACGCCTTAGAAGGACTTTGGGTGCATATTTCTTTTGCTTTTTAAGCTTATATTTCTCCTGTAGATGAATTAAACATCAGGTCAACTGCAAATGATTACAAAAATTCACATTTGCCTAACATAAACAAACTTACCTGTGAGAACAATGTTTTCTTCTCAAAAGTTGCACTGTTAGCAATGAGAGCTTCAACAATTTCATTGCCTGTTGCACCCTGTCTGCATATATTGTAACAAATATTCAATAAAAAGCTTCATGACAGCATTTAATAAGTTTATTCTGGCAAAAGGCCAATATCAAACTTAAGTCAGATTATGTTCTTACCGCCGCATTTCATCGATGTCTTCACCAGTTAAGTTTTGGGCTTTATTATCGTCAACAATGGCTCGATTATCTTTGAATTCGCCACTCATTTCAATATCTCCTTTTTCTTGAATATCATCTAAGGGGAAAAAAGAAAATCTTCGTAAACCAATAAGCTCCAAACTTATAGTTACACTACATGGAATGAGAGCGGACGGTCAGCAACTCACAATTTTACAACTAAAGGTCAATAATCTTGAAAACATGAGCCAAATTTATAGTGAAAATATAAGTTTTTTTTAATCAAAGAAAGCAACAACTTGAACTTGGCTGTAAAAAATAATTGATGGCCAACCTTCTGTGAAGGGAATAACTCGAGATAAATAAGGTCCCTCCTTTCCATTATCAACTTGAAAGAGAGAACCGAAAGGACAACCAATCAATGGCTGCAGAGAGCAATTCTTATTTACAACTTTCAGCTTCCTGCAAAATCCATTAATTAAGCAAATTAGATAGACGCATTAAGTAACCAACAGCTTAAACAGAGAGAAACTTACGAGCCGGACGTGAGGCGAGCAAAAACCAGACGGTCGCCGTCGTTGATATCGAGCAATACACTGCAACCTTCCCAGGTCACTTTCGCGTTTTGGATTGGATCCACTTGAAGATTATCTTGCGCCATCTATTGATCCTTATTGTACAGATATTGCTTTTATTGTATTGATGAAAAAAATATATATTATAAAAGTTAAAAGCAGGAAAATCTTTTTCAACGACTAAAACTGAAACATTCGAAATTTCCCACTTTCCCTGTAAGGTATGAAAACCCTGAAACTAGGGTTTAACCGTTGCTAGTTTTATTCAGTAGTGACGATGCTCTTTGGCCCAATAAAGTTTGTGATGGAGATTCTATAAAGCCCTGTAACATTCTGAACAGCCCCCTCTGAACCCTGCTAGGCCCATTTACAGAAGACCCAATCACAATAATACCACTAGGTCCACTTCCGGAAGGAAATCGTACATGGCAAAAAAGCGAGGCCTTCCAAGTACCAAGTACCGATTGAAGTGCTTAAAAGGATTTTCTTTACGAAAATATGCCGGGAATTGGGAGGCTAGTAAACTCAAAATAAGCCCGATCGACGGGCAGACAGAACAGATATGATTCAGCAATAAAATACTAGCTTACTAAAGCAGCAGTGATGTGGTCTAATCTTATGATCCGACCATGAGTAGCCAACTATTAATATGGCCAATACAAAATCAAAACTCTAGCTCACATGCGTTCAAATAGAAAAACATCGGCAAAATTTCTGTTATCTATACTGTAGGTATAGGTTTAGCCAACTAGCAGCCCCACATGGTATTAACCTTAAATAATATGTGACTCAGTAAACTTTTGATTTGTACGCAACACCAATGAATTCATCCATACATCGGTTAATTAGCTCGATCAACATTGGTTCGGGGGCTAAATTTTAGGGTAGGAATCTTATGTCATGAGCGGCAATATATTAAAGGATTAGGTTTTTTAATCAATTTATAATTTACTTATATTTCTGTCTGAACTGCAGTCTGATATCACTTATTTTTTTTTTTTAATTTTTTTCTAATTTCCTTTTTTGGTGGTAATTTGTTTGCTGTTTGTTTATTAATGGCAACATAATGGATCAGAAATAAGGTGATCTGGTTCCGCAAGCTGCAGACGACAAGGAGACACCGCTTTTCCATAATCTTTGTTAATCGAATGGTTGGCCAAATCTATATCTGACTTCTAACTACTCTTAAAGATTCTTTATTTTTTTAATTGCATAATTATTTATATATTGTTAAAGAAAAAATTAAAAAAAAAAAAAAAAAACAAATCCCGTACGCGAGTCCTGAAGACAAGTTGCTCTAGGGCTAGCCAATAGTATAGTGGCTCATCCCTGAACGCACTTTCGATGGCTGGAACTGTTTGATAGCTGTATTTTTGGAGTACTCATACCGAAGCTGGGCGGAGAATTAGTGGGAAAAAGGAAAGGAGGTGATCAATATGGTTAATTTGTAAACGAAATATAGTGAAAGACATTGAAAGACGCGACTTGGAACAGCAACCCATATTCCTTGTGCATGTTTTGTATGATGTCTCTTTGGCTCATTCGCTTTATCTTTTGCTAACTTTCGGAATCTGGACCCCAGCATACATATCATTACGATACACAAAATAACCTAATTGTCCACTACTCTTTTTTTTTTTTTTTTAATTTATATATCCTATCCTCCACTTTATGCTTGGAAGTCTTCGGTATTTGTTTCATTCACAAGAACAAAGGATAAACTTCTTCAAGTTTCACAACAGTCTAAATGGAGAAAAAAGAATTAACCAAATAAAGGAGGACTTACTAGAGAATAACACCAATAACACAAGAAAAGAACGTGCAATATGTACGCCCTGATCATCTGCATACACACACCGCAAGATGGAACTTATTTACAATTGACTCGGTCAACTAAAAAGTCAACCATCAAGTTGCATTTATTGTGGAAAGGTTCACTGGCTTGTGCAAGACAAACACAGAAGTTAATCAAAAAGCCGAGTGAATTAAATGGCGTAATAAAAAAACCGAGACCCATCCCCACCACCTTCACTTTCGCCTCCTTATTATCTATCCATCTTGGATCTTCCTGCGTTACAGAAAAATAAACTCTATCAAGTTTCAAAACCTTCTCTCCTCCTCTCTCATGAAAGAGAGAATTGGCTCTGTTAAAGTTCTCTTCCTGTTAGGCTTACTTTTCATGGCTCTCCTAACTTTTTTACCAGAGTCCGCAGAGTCCAGAAAACAGCAGCAACCACCGAAAAACGCAAGAAAAAGCAGCAGAAGCAGAAGCAACCATCTTCATGGGCCCAAATCAAGAATTTACTCACCTGTAAACAGATCGAAGGGTCGAGAGTACACGACCCAGCAAAGAACGCTCAGGGATACTCAAAGCTTGGATCTTCCTGCAGCTCCATATGCAGTTTCAAAGACGTTGTTCACGGGAACACAAAGGTTGTACACAGAGCTGATAACTCGCCGGAGAGTAGCACAGTAGGTCAAGAAACCGGGTTACCGAGTCGAAAAGCTGTAACTGGGACGTCAACACGGTCTGCAGCAAGATCTAACGGGGGTGGAACATATACGTCATCTTCCAAAGGCATGCAATTCAGAAAGCTTTCTGGGTGTTATGAATGTCACACGATCATCGACGCCAGCAGGTATTATACATTTATTTTCGCATTTTAATTTCTTTGTAATTTAACTTTAATTATTTAGCAAATATCGAAATGTGTTGAATCTCAGTGCTAAAATCAGGTTCCCTTCTGCAAGAACCACCATTTGCGCCTGCTCTCAGTGTGGAGAGGTCTTCCCAAAGATTGAAAGCTTGGAACTCCATCAAGCAGTTCGGCATGCAGGTACTTTTCCTAATTTTTTTTTTTATATTTATCTCATAATAATTCAAATAAAATGAAATTCTCTGTTAATTTATTAGTCTATATATTTTAATTATCTACTCTCACTATTGATCTTGTTAATATGCAATCAAGAACAGTATAAAGTCCAGTCAATTTTGTTTCCCACCAGCTTTTAGAAACGTTGCTCTAAAACTTGAACCATAATTATTTATTTATTTATTTATTTTTGGTGATAGGACACGTAATTCCCGTTAATTTTGGATTACTGAACTTACTTTAGTTGTTCTTTTGCCAAAATTGTTCATCAGCAACACTATCTATTTTACCTTTCATATGGTGGGGTAGTCTTACCCAATGATACGGCAGGTCATTTCAAGGTCAAGGGACCAGTTAGTGCAATACTACAGCTGTCCCCGGCTAACTCATATAAATGTAGACTGATATCCTTAGGTGGCTGATTCCTGTTGGCCGATGGCCCATGACCCTACCGACAAGTCGAAGTTAATGTACTTGGGTAATATTTTGTAATTTTTCGATATTGGTGCAGTTTCGGAGCTGGGCCCAGAGGATTCGAGTCGTAACATCGTAGAGATAATCTTCAAATCAAGCTGGCTCAAGAAAGACAGCCCCATGTGTAAGATCGAACGGATACTAAAGGTCCACAACACTCAACGTACAATCCAACGGTTTGAGGATTGCCGTGATGCCGTCAAGACTCGTGCACTCAACAGTACGAGAAAAAACCCCAGATGTGCAGCCGACGGAAACGAACTCCTGCGATTCCACTGCACTACGCTATCATGCAACCTCGGCTCCCGCGGCTCATCCAGCTTGTGCGGCTCTGTTCCTGGCTGCAGCGTGTGCACCATCATCAGGCACGGGTTCCAGGGCAAGGAGTGCAAAGGGGTTCGCACCACGGCCAGCAGTGGTAGGGCCCACGATTCATTGAAAAACTGTACGGACGAGCGTAGAGCCATGCTGGTCTGTCGCGTGATAGCCGGGAGAGTTAAGCGCGTCACGGATGATGCGCCGCCGGAAGAGGATAGCGTGTCTGCTGGCTCATACGATTCTGTAGCCGGTTACGCTGGGATATACTCCAACTTCGAGGAGTTGTTCGTTTATAATGCAAGGGCTATCCTTCCTTGTTTTGTTGTGATTTACAAATCTCTTTGATCCTAAAAAATCTGTACGGCTCCTATCAGATCACATGACTAAATCAAACGGTTGGCTTTAACTGCGCTGACCCATTTCTGTACTGTGTGTACATATAACTTTTTTATTTAGTTTTTCACATCTTATCAGAACTTTGGGTTAGCTAGGACAGAATTTTAGCTCAACTGCATGCGTGCTCGTTAAACTGTTATAGTAATTATACCAGCAAAATTTAAATACATATAGCTAGCTACGTAAGCTTGTAGGATTCCAAATTTTTTATGTAAACTTGCATCGATTTTGTGAATAAAAACATTGATTGTTCGCGTGACGAAAGCAGGAGTAACGAATAGACAAAGCAACTGCAACTTTTAAGAGAGAGTGTTGCAGAAACCGTAGAGGTAGCAATTGCCTTTGACCTGTCTTCTTCAATCGGCACCTTTCACCGGCTAAATCACACCCCTAAGAGTCTTTACTTTAGTTGGTGGGTGGGTCTCCTGATACACGGTATTCATATGAAGCCCTGACATTTTACGGACCACAATAAACATCTACGTTATATATATATATATATATATATATATATGATTTGTTAGTTGTACTGTTTTTCCAAGTTATTAGTTTCTTCGATGAAATGGTGAATGAAGGTTTTCAGTTTTTAGTTTTATTCAAGCAAATGATGCATGTTGTCGACAGGTCTTCTTCAACAGGTAATATTATTATTTAAAAAGTATTGGGTGATTAAAGGCAATATTGCACTGAAATTATTAAGTACCACGTGGGATTTTCTTGGTTATCGGATTAATTGCAATATAAGTTTGAATATGAAGCAAATTGGTAACCTAGACAAGGCCGGGCAGTGAAAGTTATGGGTGTCATACGGGACAGATGATCATTGACAACACATGCGTGGGCAGTGCCCATATGCTCATTCATTGTTTTCTCCTTGTTTCTAAGTGTTTGGATTTTTGAAAATATGATTATTATAATATTTACGGCCATGAATTCGTCAATTATAAATTTATCATAGGGAGGCTCCTGCTTGATTTTAATAATTAGCGTAATCTCTCTATTGAAGGTACTGAAAATCTCGCACGTAAAACCATATATATAATTAATTAAATAAATTTTGGAGGACCATATTATTACTTAACTTCCTACTGACAGTACAACTAATCAACACTAGTATTCGCTAACAACTGAGATTCGCAAGCATTAAGTAGCACGCGTTGACAGTTTGATAATTGGCCAGTCCCTCTTAATCGACGTAGCTTTGCACGTTACTGAAGCCAAAATTTGGCTGAATGGTCTTGGCAATCTTTTTTTTCTTTTTTTTTAAAAAAATACTCGGGGGAAAAATATAAAATATGAATGGCTTGTTCCATAGACAAAAATGTCAAGGTTGAGCGTAAATGCTTGGTGTCGGTGTGTTGCTACTTCATCAACACCCAGAAGAAGAAATAAGTTCCAAAATTGGAAAAAAAATGGAAATTTATAGAATAAACTCAAATATATCATTGCACGATTACTACCTGAACACAGGTTGTCCTATGTCCCCATGGCCTTGGGAGATTAATTATTAGAAACATTATTGCAAATAAAACGCACTGAATCAAAATTTGAGGAGTTACTGGTGAAATTCCGGCAAGCAAAATATTATAGAAGCATCAGCATTCATTGAGAAATATACTTTGCCTTCATGTAGAGGCAAAATGCGACGTGTCGTTTAATCTTTGCCGGCATGCTTCTCTTCTTTTAGATGCGTCTACTTTAGAGATTTTAGCTTTGCATATCTAATGATTAGATTACGAATCTAGCTCGGGAATTCCGGCGCTTTCACTCCATTTGAAAAGTGTTCAAATGTAATCTACATAGTTTTATCTTATACTTACTCGTAGTGCTTACGAAACAACATACTTATGGAATGACATAATAATCAAGTGCTTGTGGTTATTATATGTAGTTACTCACGCTAATTAGTTTCAGTTTCAGATTCTCATATTATCTGCGACACAATTACATTACTTACTAAATATAATTTGATTTAATGCTAGAGGTTAAAAGCGTACCGCTATCAACATTTCTATTTCATAGTTAGGAGTAAATCATTATGCAAAAGCATAAAACCCATTATACCATATAAGAAGATGCTGCTCTTTGTTACACCAAACACTAAGCCCAATAAATCCGTAAGATTACGGCCATTATCTCGACATTAAACTGGCAATGGGCTTCACAGATGCCAGACTTAGAATACAGTTGGGTCGATAATATGGTATAATGGCCGAGATTTTAAGGAAAGGAACCTTCAGACCTCATTATCGTTTCACTTTAATTAAGGAAAGGAAGTACGAGACACAATAATAGTTAGTGTCTTACAAAATCATCATCTCTAGCCCTCCACACCTAATGATATCATCTGAATTCTTCTGATCAGTCTCATCATTTTTAACTCTTCCCATATTAAATAGGTTTCTGTCAAACCGCTTTTTATTTTGCTCCTTTGAATTCTTTGGGCCACTTTTGTATCCTTATGCCTATATGTACAAACAAAGGCTACCCACAACTATATACTTGATTATGATCAGCATTTACCCAATAACAAAAGGCTGCCAAAGATACAAATAGTAAAGTTTTCGCACTTACTTTCACTGTGAGGCAATCATCACTTGAATATTGGATTCACATTTGATCACCATTTGATGGAATTCAATATCAAATGAGGGTTAAAGCCAATTGATTTCATTTATATTACTATCAATTAAGCATCAAGAGAGTTAATGATTACGAGAGTTGGGACAATATCATTCCTTTAAGAGTTTGATTTGTCAGATGGGGTCACTTATGTTCAAGTGCTCATTGGTTAGTGATCCTTTTAGGATTTATTATGGGACAAAGAGACTTAACCCATCATTCAGGAGCACTTAAAACTTTTATTTAAAAGCTTTAAAAAGGACATTCCGGATTGGTTTCACATGTAGACAAGACAGTTAGTTTTTGATAATCTTATAAATTAACCAACAAATCTATTCTTTAAGATTGAAAGCCATCAAACACTCAATGTTCCCAGCCTGCATGTTCATTCCATCTTGCATAAAAACACAGATTAAAATAACTGAATTTTCTTCATGGTTGTATTTGAAGATAATCAACGAAGTTTAATAAAGAAACTATTCTGTCAGGACAAGTGAAGCCCATACAAATGATTTGGGCACATGGTTTTCGCTTTATGAATATGCTATTTGAGTCTTCCCAAATAGAATAAACACAACCTTTGAAAACCTCAACTCTTTTTATATCCTAACAGCCAAACGACATACATGATAGCATTACACTTCCAGGAGGGTATCTGGCAAACAAGCCAAGAAAGAGAGAGAATAACAATGTCAATTTACAGGCCTCAAAGAGAGAGCTTTGTTATACAAGTAAGTCCAGCTGGTAGCGATAACTTTCATCATCAATTCCCTCAAAACAGTTTTTTCTCTCACAATAAGCTAAACTTCTCTGCAATGAAACTCTTTAATCGCTTCCGCAAGATTCTTATGCGACTTATCTTCTCTTTCCCTTCTCGTGGCTCGGCAAACACATCATCGGCTTCCAGACATAAAACCTGCGAAAGATATGATCCACCAAAGACTTCTTGCAGCTCTTATTACTCCTCTCATTCACATTATTCCGAGGCCATTGCTGATTGCATTGAATTCTTCAATAAGTCCTCCCAGGAAGGGATTTTGGATGGTCGAAAATCTGATGTCTTGGTTTGATATTCATGTGTTCTTTTCTTCTATTGATGCAATTAATGCATGCATGCATTCTTACTATGGTTCATTTTACACTCTGTCTTCCGTTTGCTCATACATTTAAAAAAGAGATTTAACGTTGTTTCTGTTGGATCTGTCAGCAGTTTCTCTTAATTTGTGGGCTATAGTCCCACAAATTGAAGCACGACTTCTTCTGTTTGTTTTTTGTGTACATCGAGGCAAAAAACCTTGATCTAAAAATGCTATTATTTCTCGTCTTGCTCTTACTGATTTGAAATTTACTTTTCATTTCTGCCTTGCGTGCCTGATTGCTGGCAATTATTAGGATATGGGCCGTTTTTGGACAAGACAATGTGTCATCGACAATTTATGAAGATGAAAATTGCACAAATCACAGTGACAAAAGCCTGGGTTCAATCATTGTGTATGACTATTTGGGGGGTATTGACCAGAAAACTTTTAGGAGTAGCTCTAAATCTCCATTCAGGTCCCAAAAAAAAGGATAGCAATGCAAGGCAATGCTAATCTGACGGGCCAGTCCATATAGTTATGAAATTGGTTTTGATGTTGCGTTTGCTTTAGAAATTAAGACTAGAGAATTGGACCGCATTCAGCCAATTATGATAGTAAGGCTACAGCTGATTAGGCCAGAGCAAGTTGGTACAGTTGCTTTATTTTGGACCGTTAAAAGAACCCATTCAAAGCATTCGAAAGATGGGGCTTATGTAGGATACATGCCAGAATTATTGTAAGGGTCGTCTTACATATTTTACTTTGACCACAGCTTTGAATGAAATGGCCTAGGGTCCGCCAGTCCGGTACTTAAAAGCTGGCGGTAAAAGAAGTTGAATTCATTTTTAGTAAATGAAATCCTAAAACTGGACTGCAATTTCAGCAGGGCGAATATAATTCCAGTTCAAGTTAAGCATTTAGATAGTTTATTAAGGAAGCAAAGTACACAGATTGTACATATTTTATTGCCCGAGTTCTCTCAAAAGAACAACCATACTCTGCTTAGCAGGCCAACTGTACTGGCTAAAAAGTATAGAAAGAGGTTACTTGAAAAGTAAAAAGGAGAAAAAAAAAATGAAAATTGTAGATTATTCTTGTAACTGAGTTCATAATGTTGTTAATGAAATGTACTTAATTAAGAACTGGTGGCGCAGTAATTTTCTGGGCTTCCTTTCTTCCTTGAAAAGATCCCACCAATTAGAGGGATTAATGGCTTCTTCTTCTTCTTTTTCAGAGAAGGGTGTCTCTCCAATACAACATTTTTTGGGACGATAACTTGAGTTAGAGATGGTGGATTTGCAAATGTTACATATCTCTTCTTTTGAAGTTCTGTTCCTTCTTCAACCGATTTTTGTGGTTTAACTTCAAATCTCGTTGAATCTTCAACAATTTTGACATCTTCAATCTCAAACTCCATCATTTGTTTTTCAGATTCCCTCTCCTTCATTTGTCGGAGTTCTCTCTTGGTTCGTTCAAGCTCCCGTTTAAGAGAGGATAGATAATTCGCCATCATCGTGCTTTCTTCTTTAGCCTTGTGCAGGTTTTGCTTCGTCTCCTCAAGCTCAGCCGTAATAGTTCCAATCTTGGAGGGTCCAAGCACAGTTTCACTGGCATCACTTCGGATCTAGATATCACGTAATACCAATTAATTAGGCAGATGAGTACATGCATCCTCAAGAGTAAATTAAAATCCACTATTAAATATTAATTAACCACTAAAACTGAAGACTATTAATTATTATTAATAGATCTCTTTCGTGCTTGAGAAAACATGATTTAACACGAAAACGAATGCAACTTTACTTGTCATCTCCTTCATCAAAAGGTTCTTCAAGTTACTGTCCACAATTTTCTTTTTTTTTTTTAATTTTTAATGTACTTCTATTCTATCAAATGAAAATTACAGAAAGTGAAAAAAATACAGTGATTTCTCAACTTAACCGGAAGAAGCCTTGTACTCCGCCTCAAGCAAAGAATTATTTATATATACATATAATGTAACAGTTTATCAGTATTACTGTCGTTGACCAAAACTTCATCAGTAGTATGACAGTAGAATTAGAAATTAATATGAGTGCACCAACAATTCTTCCAGAAAATCATGGAGAAACAGACAGGAACATATGCATATATAAGTTCATAAAAACTTCGATGACAAATATCTTAAGCAACTCTTACGTTAAAAGAAAATAAGAAACAAAGACGTTCGAGTTAAGATTTCAAGTTTTATATGCCATCTGCTACGATTTCATATATAAATTAATATGGGGAATCTACATGTGAAAAATTAGGAGAAATATCTCTGATCACCAAGTAGTGATAGTAAAAATAATATGCTGACAGAAGTCACCTCTTTGAGCATGTTGGCATAGACCTCACCGGCTAAAACTTTCTCACCAAACAATGCAACAGCTTCTTTAACAGACCGAAACGGAGCCGTGGTGTCGATCTCAGCCCTGTTGACCACCGGTACTCCATCTTCACTATCCATTTTCGCTCAGACACTTGTTCTCCTTCTTCGGGAGCAAGAGACAGAACAAAGAATGAAGAGGAGAAGACAGATAAAGATGAGGGCCTAGTGAAAGAGGGCGACAAGAATGTCCTTTTAATTAGGATTTGAGAGAGAGAAGGTGGTTACAAGCAGCTGATAGGTGTAATGTTGTTAAGAGAGCAATGGAAGAAATATCGTACGGGAGCTAAGCTTCGTTACTTCGCGTCTACTTCACTAGAATTCTGTTTATTATATTTTCCAAAGTGATCTTTGTTTTTGTTTATTTTCAGGCGGTGGTTGGATAGTCTTGGTTAATTTGGTCTTTGTGGATTTGGGTCGCTTGTATTCATTTGGCAATAAGAGAGTATGACTCTTCACCAACACCCAACGGATCAACGGGGCCCAAAGAATCTCAGTTTCCTCACTCGCGTGTTTTCATGGTGGGCCCCCCAACCGACAAAAAAAAAAAAAAAGAGGTCATTTTGGCAAAACGTAACATGAAATTTCTAATTTTCTAAAGCTAACTAGCCCTTTTATCCCAAATTATTTCCGTTAACCCCAAGTCTGCTACACTCAATAATTAATTTTAGTATTGGTTGGTTCGTTAGCAAAAATGGCTTTAAAATCATCATGTTGATGTAAACAAATTTGTAACTACTAGTGTGATAATTCTTTCAAAATCTTTACACTGTGCTCCTAGCTAACACTAATCTGTTCCATTAAAAGTAAATACCACTACTGAATTCAATTATTCCTGCCGCTGCCTACTTTTCTTTTGTCTTCTGGCATCAAATAAGCCAATTTAAGGCAAACATACACTCGAACACATATCATCCTCCCGACAGGTTTTTGCAAATATTAATGAAAATCTACCTCCACAAAAACGACAAATCCTGCAACAAATCTCTCATCCCCGTCAATTAGCATGGCCTAAAAGTTATTTGTAAAATCTTTTAATAGCAAATCTTCCAATTAAATGAAAGAACTCAAACGATAGGCCCAACAACGCGCGTAGGGTGCGCTGAAGCACATATTAGCATATCCAAACGGAACAAGAAGTTGATGACTTGGACTCAAAACCACATCACCAAGAAACAACAAAGCAGAGATGTTGGCGTCAACATCGTCTTGTCCGCCCGATCTGAGCACTCCAAGGCTATAACTTTCTTTCCCCATTCAAAATTACCCGAAACCAAATATCAAAATTACAAATTTTATTTATTTAAGTTAAAAAAATTAAATAAACAAAATAACAGACACCAAAGTAGAACCGGAAGGTAACAAACCGTTAGGTTGTTAATTGTTGGCTGGCCGAGAAACCCGTTAACTGAAATCTTTTTATTTCATTTTTTAAATTTAATAATAAAATTTTTGGAACCTAACTGTTGAAACCTTGCTATCAAGAAATAAAGTGACGCAGAAAACACTCACTATGTACTCTCTGTCCGAACCTGACAATTTTCTTTTTCCTCTTTCTTATTATTCTCTCTGCTTAGATCTTACCGTCAACCCAAAATGTCGATTACCTCAACAGCAATGTCACGGGCCTTTGGATCGTTCTCTTTCTCACGGTCAACCAAAGGCGGGCCTCGGTTTAGAATGGTTGTAAGACCAAGCGTTGTCTCAGTTGCTCCGATCTTGACTAAGTTACAGAGAGATTGTGCAACTCCTTTGCCCGTTCTGCGCCACGTGGCCGACGCCATGACCGCTGATATGAGAGCTGGGCTTGCTGTTGATGGTGGTAGCGATCTCAAAATGATACTTAGCTATGTTGATAGTTTGCCCACTGGGTATGCTGATACTTTGCTATTTTTAGTTCCTTTAACTTTCTTAGCTTGTCTCAGTTAATGAACTTTGCAATATTTGAACATAGAAAGTAATAGTAGATTATATTTCCTGAATTCTTTCCGGAGATCTCGTAATGTCCAAGTTATTTTTATATGAACATGACCAACTTTGTATGGAGCAACAATCAAGATATAAAAAATTTCCCATGTGTATTCATGTATATTTTGTTTTCTCCTTTCCTTTAACTATTTGTTAGTTGTTTGATGGCTCAGAATTTTTGCACCCAGTGAACGGAATTATATTTCCCAGAAATGGAATTGTAATCAAATTTGTTGATAATATTATGTACTTTGAAAGGAATGAGAGAGGATTGTTCTATGCATTGGATCTCGGTGGCACAAACTTTAGGGTGCTGAGGGTGCAATTAGGTTGGAAAGAAGAGCGCGTTCAAGCCACTGAATTTGAACAAGTTTCTATACCTCAAGAGCTCATGTTCGGCACCTCTGAGGTGTGTTTTAATAGCTTGTCTAGTTGGTTAACATTTTTGTTTACGCTCATTAATTGCTTTAACTCTTAAAACTATAGGAGCTTTTTGATTTCATTGCTTCTGGGCTGGAAAATTTTGCACAAAAGGAAGGTGGAAAATTTCACTTGCCCCATGGGAGGCAGAGGGAGATTGGATTTACATTTTCTTTCCCTGTGAAGCAGACATCCATTGATGCTGGCATTCTAATAAAATGGACAAAGGGTTTTGCAGTCTCAGGAACGGTTTGTATTTCTGCAAATTCAAATTTTCTGCATATAGCCAACAAATATTGTTCTGGATTTAATGAAGGTTCATTATTAAATTTCACCATTTCACTACCAAAACTTTTTAGACATTCCAGTAGCTGCATTTCCTAAGAATTTTCTTAGTTCCATATTGTTTAGTTTTGGAAATTCTGAGGTAACAGTAATTTGAAACTATGGATGCAGGATCCACTGTGTTCATTGTGTGTGGCTAGAAAGATTGAAATTCATTGGTTTCCAGATACAAACATAATGGTGAACTCCAATCTCTTTACAGGCAGGCAGAGATGTAGTTGCTTGTTTAAATGAAGCAATGGAAAGGCGAGGATTAGATATGCGAGTGTCTGCTCTGGTATGCTGTGCTTATACTAACACTCACCTCATACACAGTTCCAATTAAGAGTGATGACCAATTTATGGATCTTTAATGTGAATTAGGTTAACGATACCGTGGGAACACTAGCTGGGGCTAGATACTGGGATGATGATGTCATGGTTGCTGTCATTTTGGGTACTGGAACCAATGCTTGCTACGTAGAACGGATGGACGCAATTCCTAAGCTACAAGGCAGCAAGTCTCCTTCTGGAGAAACGGTGCGTAAGGGTGGCCCCAACCACAAACTGTTGCTCTTTCACAACCTCTTCATTAATCTTAGCTTTGATTCAAGTCTTAATTTGAAAAATTTTCCTGATACAGATAATTAATACTGAATGGGGAGCATTCTCAAAAGGTCTTCCCTTAACTGAGTTTGATAGAGATATGGATGCTGCCAGTATTAATCCCGGTGAGCAGGTAATTTTTGTTCCTATTGACATTGTTACTTTTGCATTTATTAATTATTGATGTAGAAACTTGACTATATAATTATTTGATCATAAAACATCTTCATGGAAGATATTTGAGAAGACAATCTCCGGAATGTATCTTGGTGAGATTGTTCGAAGAGTGCTTGTGAATATGGCAGAAGATGGTGCATTGTTTGGCAAATCTGTCCCAGACAAATTATCTACACCTTTTATATTCAGGTAACTAGTACTTCCCTCTTTCTGTAGCATAACCAGGTAACAGTAGAATTTGAAATTGTAAAATACTTGCTTTTAAAATCATTCAAGCTACAATAGACTGAGCACCATGCTATTTGGACTATTGCTGCATTAATCCCAGTACTGGAACCTCTTTCATCTTTTTGGGCTTGTGTTTCAAGAACAGGGTTGCCATTCATTGGATTGATTCGCTAACTCAATAATGGATGAATTAAAAATCTTGCATAAAATTCCAGCACCAAATGAGGATCAATGGGTAGGTGCACTGATGATTTTATTTGGTCATAAAAATTTCATTTGAAAGACAGATGCTGATCTGAAATACTCTCTCTCTCTTTCATTTTTATTCAGTGCTGTATATCCTTTTTCTTTCTTGGCCTTTGCATCTCTCTCAGCAAGTTTCCCCATCATTGTGGGCAATTCATGATACATTACAGTTTGTTCAAAATAAATCTCCTTTTGTATTGAACCATGTTCTCAACTGTACTTTATAGGACGCCAAACATATGTGCTATGCAGCAGGACAATTCCGAAGATCTTCAATCTGTTGGATTAATTTTATATGATCTAGCTGGGGTAAATTTCTCAGCTTCTGTTGACATTTCAAATTTATTCAAATTTAGCTTCTTTATAATGAAATTGAACTGAAGTCTAAGCATTTTTCATCATTGGCAATAACATTGAAACCTGGATATTATTTAAGAATGTTTAGCAGAACTTTTTTTTTGGGTAACTTCTCCATTTTTCACAGGTAGAATCCAACTTAAATGCTAGGAAGGTGGTAGTAGAAGTATGTGACACCATTGTCAGGCGAGGTGGCTGCTTAGCTGGTGCAGGAATTGTAGGCATTCTACAGAAGATGGAGGAGGATTCAAAAGGAGTCATCTTTGGGAAGAGGACGGTGGTGGCAATGGATGGGGGCTTGTACGAAAACTATTCTCAGTACAGAAGATACCTGCAAGAGGCTGTCACTGAGCTTCTAGGCACAGAATATCAAAGAATGTAGTCATTGAACATACAAAAGATGGGTCTGGCATTGGAGCTGCTCTCTTGGCTTCTGCAAACTCCAAATATGATCACGACTACTAAGAGTTGTAGACTGCATCTAATTTGATCTCTCTTCAAAAGACTAGTAGTAGATGGATTTTGTAATTTAGCTGGGTTCGGCTTGTGCTTGAGAATAAGAGAATCAAAGAATGCGTTGTCAAATGTCAATTCAGGAATTCGCTTCAAGATTGTAACTCATCAATGTTTGTACTTTTGTAGAACAAATAATTTGTCAGATCACACTACCTTGTTTGCCGTATAATTTTGTACTATATTTTTGTACGCAGTAAATAATAAAAAAATTGAATACAAATTATTACAGCCTTCTGTTTTTACCATTGTGTCTTTTTTCTTTTAAACTTCTATTTTTTCTCAGTAAACAGCCATTTTCACCGTGGAATATTGGAAAATAACTAATTTCTATTTTCCTTTTTCCTGTTATTTTTTAAAAGAGCCCCCTAAATACAGTTATTTATGATAAAACCTAGTTATAGTTTAACTTTCGCAAAAAAAAAAAAAAAATTGCCCCAAAGGACATGCTGGCATGTGCCATGTGGCGCATGACCGACGTGTGCGACAACGATTGGCTCGAGTTTTCGCACATTAAACATTTGCCTTAAAAGCAGACCATTAGTGTTCAGTTTAAGTGTACGAGTATTTACACGCTAGGTTCATCCCCTCCTCTTCTGAATTTTCAACCAGCTACTGGTTTAGCGAAAGAAAAAAATTTCATCGTTCACTAGATTTCCCCTCACTACGTACAGTTCGTTATTTTGGTTTGTTAATTCTTCTTTCAAGCTTCCAACAATGGTAACCCTAATTATCTGGTTTATTTTGATCAAAATTACGAGCAGTTACTTACGAAGACTTGAAATGATACTAAGATTTCGACGTCTTTTTATCTATGTGGCAGATCCGATTTATATTGTTACAGAACAGGCAAGGCAAGACTCGTCTTGCTAAGTACTATGTTCCTCTTGAGGATTCCGAGAAACACAAGGTCGAATATGAGGTATGATCTTTTCTCTTTTTTGGTATTCACTGTTGTAATTGCTCATTTCTAGGGTTTAACATTTGGTGTTCTTGTTTTAGGTTCATCGATTGGTGGTGAACAGAGATCCCAAGTTTACGAATTTCGTTGAGGTGGGTGACTTTAATTATAGTTTTAAATTGCTAGGACCATTGTAGCTAATCTTCTTTTTTGCTTTGTTTGAGCGACCGAAAAATGTAGGAAACAAGAATAAACTTCTTACGATTCTAGTAATTCTCTTCATTTATTGGAGGCTGATTTGTTGATCTACATGAGCTGGTTTTTTTTCACCCTTCAAAGCTAA
The DNA here is from genome assembly GCA_022749755.1 of Azadirachta indica. Taxonomy (NCBI): domain Eukaryota; kingdom Viridiplantae; phylum Streptophyta; class Magnoliopsida; order Sapindales; family Meliaceae; genus Azadirachta; species Azadirachta indica. Next base: position 1,172,914 of record CM040449.1, read on the forward strand.
ATGGATATGAAACTTGTGATATTATAGAAATAGAAATGGTGTTCAGTTTATGGGTTTTGATGGTTATTTTGTCACAATTCTGTAGTTAATAATATTACGGATAGAACAACAGAAGAGTTTCCAAATTCTTCTATGAGAAGCTGTAAGCTAAGAAGAGTGCCCATTGAAGGTTGAATAGCTTGCATGTCTGAGCCTTTTACAATAGTTGCCTGGGTGCTTTTGATATTATTCTTTTATTTACTTTTACAAATTTTAGTTTTCATGTTGTGGACTGTCTAAAATATACGTGTGCTTGTGTTTCTTGGTCTTTATGTACTTTTTGCAGTTTCGTACACACAAGGTAATCTACAGGCGATATGCTGGATTATTTTTCTCGCTTTGTGTTGACATAACAGATAATGAATTGGCATATTTAGAGTGCATCCATTTGTTTGTGGAAATATTGGATCATTTCTTCAGCAATGTCTGCGAGCTAGATTTGGTATTCAATTTTCACAAGGTATGAGATCACATTTTCACGTCAAATTTGATTTGCTTTTTGCATCTGCTGAATAAATAGCTGATGTTTTTACCAATCCATTTAGTCATGGAGTCAGTCAGTACTTCACTTATCCTTGCCCCCAACCAAGTGTTGTCTGGAGCTAATATAACGTTCTTTAAGGGACTGAGACATTCAACTTATAATGTTCTAAATATAATTTTCATAATGAGGCTAACTATAATAGCATATTATATATTTATTTCATTCAGTCCAAGCAAACTAGACTGAATGACAGCTAAATGGAATAGCCACTTTGGAAGCTAGAAGCAGCAATGTCTCTGCACTCTGGTGCAGAGAACTCAATGGATGGGTGAAAAATACCTGTTTCTAACCATTATTACTCCTTGTCTGAGAGACCCGTATTGCCCTTTTTCTAGCTCAGAAAATTTGTAAATGTCAGTTACAGGATATTTGGAATGTTATTTGTCATATGTTCCTTTTGCGTTCAGTTGTGTTGGCATATGATGTAGATACCTGATCATTGATATAAACTGCTGACATTATTTGTTTTCTTAGTATCTATTCTCTAAAGTTTAAACTCAAATGCCTCTTATCCCCTAAATGTGAGCATTATCACCAATCATTGTAATGTTTATTATGGGCCGGTACAGCTTATTGTTCTTTTTTACCTCATTGAAGGTTTATTTGATACTTGATGAGTTCATTCTTGCCGGAGAGCTTCAAGAGACAAGCAAGAGGGTATAAAGTTTTCTGGCACTTAATTATCTTTCTTTTGATTGTTTCCTGGAATTGGAAGCAGTGCTATTCAGTATGATATGGTTATATCTTTCCTTTTCTTGTTGCATGCGCAGGCAATCATAGAGAGAATGGGGGAACTGGAGAAACTAGAGTGAAGAATTTATCCATTAATAAAGGGTGTAACAAGTGCTGTTTGGTTTGCCTTTTTATTTTATTTTTCCCAAGTGATGATGCTATTATAATTTGTTTACCCATTTTTGCACAGCTAGTCATTCTCTTGTATCATCGGCAATTGAAAAGCCAATCCCTTGGCTTGTATTACGGGAAACCGAACACATAAATTCTCCAAATTTGCTTGTTTGTGGTTTTGTGGGCAGTTCTTGTTAGTAATCAGTAAAAGATGCATACTTGGAACTGTTGCACTTTTTTGTCTGTCAGACTTTAATCTGGTACACATTCTCTATCGTTAGGCATTTGTTTCTGTTGGTTGTAGTTGATCAAATGAATGCGTGCTATCAGCTAGCCGAAGGCTGTCAATAGCAATTTCCAACTTAGCTATTGAAGCTGATTATACTGCAGCACTATATTACTTGATTAAGTTGATTGGTCTTGTGCGTTTTTCATCAGCTACAACTTTGCTTCACACTCTCGTTAAACAATTATCTGTTTTCAAATGTTTCTTCCTCTTTTATCTTTCATGGAAAATAACTCGACCTCAGAAAACAGCTACCATTCTGCATACTACGATTCTCATCTGCTTTCCTCTGCGCTATAACATAAATAATATTTATAATTTTTTTTTAATAAATTTGATATTTAATTATTAAAAAAATTTTGAAACATATTTTAATGTTTTATTCTTATAATAATATTTTTATTAAAGAGATTATATTAAATTTATTATATTTTTTTAGAAAAATTATGAAAAAATATAAGTAAAAAAAAAAAAAAAAAAAAAAATTTATTATTATTTATTATTAGAATTAGTAATTAGATATATTTTATATTTTTATTAACTAATATAATTTAATTTTAATTAAAAAATAGAAAAAGAAAGAAATTTTTTTTATTATTTTTATTTGTAATATATATATATAACATGTATTTATTGTTTATATTTATATTTATATTTTATATATTTTTTAAAAAAAAATATAATAAATTTAACATAATTTTTTAAATAAATATATTGCATGTAAAAATAAAATATTAAAAAATATTTTAATTAAATTTTTACTAATTAAATATTTATTATTATGAAAGTGAAAATAAAGAATTAGAAATATTTTAACATATGAGTATTTATCTCATTATTTAAATTTTTTTAATAATTGTATTTTTTAAATTTTTTTATTAAAATAAAAATTAAAAAATTATTATTTATTCTTAAATATATTGTGAAAAAAAATATTAAAAATATATGAAAATATAAATAATAAATACATATTATATATATTACAAATAAAAATAATAAATTTTTTTAATTTTTTAATTAAAATTAAATTATATTAATTAATAAAAAATATAAAATATATCTAACTATAAATTTTATTAATAAATGATACTAAATTTTTTTTAAAATTTTTATTTATATTTTCATAATTTTTCTCAAGTAATTATAATAAATTTAATATAATATTTTAAATAAAAAATATTAATATAAGAATAAAATGTTAAAATACGTTTTAAAATTTATTTAACAATTAAATATCAAATTTATTGTAAAAAAATATAAATATTTTAATATAAATTTAATCTAAATTATTATTTAATTTTTTTTAATAATATTTTATTTTTTAAATTTTTTATTAAAATAATAAATTAAAAATATATTTAATTTTGAATATATTGTAAAAAATATGTTAAATGTAAAATAAATTATTATATTTAAAAAAAATTATATTGTAAAAATTATTAAAAAAAAAAATAAAATATTATAATTAAATAAAAACATATATATATATTATTATTATGTAAAAGATTAAGCACACAAATAATAATAAACTAATTGATTAACTAACAAAAATAAAAAATAAAAATTAACAAAATATTTATCTATTTATACAAACGTAAAAAAATTATCTATCTTTTCCCCAACGTTAAAAAACATCTTACTATTAGACCAAATAAGAAATTTTTTTTTTTTCCTTTGAAGCGGGGATAGGGTACCCGCTCTTGTTGGGTTTGAGAGGACGGAGATGTGGACGTTTAATGTTTCCGTCATCTTTGTTTATAAATGAGCGCCAGCGTGCTTCAAACAAGCTTAGAGTAGAATGTTTTCGTAATCAACAACTGCAGTTGATGGGCTTCAACCATTTTCCCCTAACATCCAACTGCCCCACCCCTTTCTATTTCTCATGGGGTATTTGATGGCCCAAATATTTGAATGGATTTGTTCTCTTGCCCTGATCTCCTATATTTAATCATGTCAAGGACCAAACTGAGTTCCATGAAAAGTAGAAAAGAATACAGTAATGTTACTATCCATCAACTGTCTGGCAAGCCCATTTCAAAGCCGTTCATTGCAGAGTAATTGCAAGGGCAATGAACCACCAGTTCGAAACCCACCGTCAATTTCCTCATAGACTACGGGGAGATGATGGTCTTGCCTTCTCACCCTTCCAGAGGAGGGTAATGTTGAAGTTATGGCCACTAATTGCTGCTGCTGCTGCTGTTGAGAAATTTGAGTATACTTATGGCCAAGTGCTTCTCGTGCTGGAGGGGAAGGTGATATGAATGACTGGGGACATGGAATCAGGGTCGAGTCCAGTCTCCCATTTGGCCAATTTGGAAACTGGCTCATTGCTGTAGAATTACCCGCAGGTCTGCAATGAGCTAGCTGGGCTGCCCAAAGCTGTTGCTGTTGCTGATGCTGCTGCTGCTCTTTTGTCAAGATGGCGGAACTTGTATGAGCAGGGCCAAGGAATGGGCTGGTAAGATATGGCGGTAATTGCAACTGAACCTACAGACAACAATTACAACATAATATCAATACAAAAATTGACATTTCTAAACAACCAACTTAAAAAAATGCCGTATAGATGGATGAACAAACTAAATACTGAATCAATCATATTTCAGAAATAGTACATTTTAGCTTACATGGGTCTTACAACACCTGTAGTGGCCCAAAAAGTGTCAGCTTGGTATATTATGGGTAAATCCATATCAAGCTGTCCCAATGTCTATGCATGAAAAAAACTTAGGAAAACAGCTAATGAAACGAGTTGGAGAAACAAGCTGGCTTACATCGAGGTATTCTATAAACTAACAGGAACAAGCGAAAGAGAGAGAAAAACCTGCTGTGTAGGTGCAGTTGCGGACGTGGAAGACTTGGCCAGGCAGGAAGAGGAGGTATGATAAGTCTGGGACATTGCTAGTGGCATGAATTTCTGATGTTGTGGAAGAGATTGAAGGTAAGAAAATTGAAAAGGTGATGGCTGTTCTAATGCATTATTTCTGTTTCTGTGAAAGCAGTTAATAGCTTCTGGTCCCCCTCCTCCAGCTGACAGAGACAAGAAATTGAAACTCTGCCAGAAAGACAGATTGATCAGAATATTGGATATTAGAACAACAATCACCAATGGCAATATCAAGCTTACCTGCTTCTGCAAATGGTACAGCCCAGAAGCTGTAGCAGTTTGTTGCGGATCTTGATGGAGCCTCTTGTGCTGAAGAATGCCGCTTCTAGCTTCACTTGAATTTCTTTCAGCAGCAGTACTACCAATATTGTTACTAGATATAACTCCATTTAAACCTTTTTTTTTACTCTATCTAAGTCATTAATGGCCATAAGGATTCCTTGCCTTTGTCCTTCAAGAGGTGGCTTGAACTCATTACAGTATAGAGGCAACTTTTCTTTATTCTCTGGCAGTTGCAAACCTCGAATAAGATGACTGATGTAAACATGAGCAGCACACCTCTTCAGAGACCCCCTATCAGTGGCCCCTTTGTAAACCTGTATAGTTTACAGTCCACCACCAACTCAATGAGACGTTCAAAATAATACACTAAGCATTATTTTGGATTCCCCTAAAGAATCAGAGTATATATTGAGAAATTGTGACTTGTGAGCAACACTATACCTTTCCAGTCAAAGGGCCATTTTCTAATGAACAAGGCCTGGTGGTACCCGTGGCATTATCCAGCCAGGCTGGAATTTTAGCAGCGGGGGACCTGCAATGGCAACACGGTTGAGATGATAAAGCAAGGACATTAAGAAGGTAAAACAATAGGAACCAAGAAAATTACAGTGAAGAAGAACCAGGACTCCCAGCACCATGCAACACCATTGGAGACAAACCTGGCCACAGTGCAAGGCCTTTAAAACAAAGAATCACAAATTTCAGCCAGTTAGTATGATAGTACATACGACAACCATCTTTTACAAAGAAGGCCAAGCTATCGAGAATCATACTATTTTTCCTGGACTCCATGACCATATCTTGTTGTACCAATTGACTTCTGAAGGTGGCGGCCTGAGAAGTATCAGAACCATCAAAATTAGTAGCTCAATCACTGAAAGAAGAAGTGTACTAGCTATGAAACTAATGCTTACCCCTGTCACAACCTCAGGTTTTCTTTGATTAAGTGGGGTTTCCTTATGAGTGGACTGCTCTAATCTGCTTCAGGAGCAAAAACATACACTGGATTAAGGTAATACCAAGACTCAGGAGAGAAAAGTCAATAAAAATGGAGCACTGAATCTGATAGAAAAAGAACCCACCCACAATCCAGGGATAGTTCAGGCAAAACATGAAGATTTGCAGGATTGCATGACGGTTCTTCATTGTTATGTTCTCTCTTAGACAATGAAGGCATTATGCTGTGCATATTTACTGGTGCAACACAACTATCAGTTTTTGTATGGAAATTTTTACTGTCTTGAAAATCAGGTCTTTCTTCAACACTGGCTTCCTTCGAAGAGTTGACTTCAGCAGGTTCTTTCTGCATACTCTCTATATTTGATAAACGAGGAACCTCAGAATTTCTCAAGGGGCAAGTTGAACTCAAGTCTTCTTTGGTAACTGCAGAATCTAACAAAGCCATACAACTTAAGAAACCAGAAAATAGTGAAAAATAAATGCAATCACTTCAAGAAGCAATAGATAGAAGAAAGCAAAAATCACCTTTGATTGCAGGTGTAGGGCTCTCCCTATGTTCAAGCAAAGCTGGAGGATTTGCTTCTGAACGAGCAATATCCAATTTACTCTTATCAGTAGTGTCATTGTCAGGGAACATTCTTGCCAAAGCATACAAGGTCTCCACAACTTCTTCCTCATCTTTAGTGATTGGGCCAACAATCTGCTTATGGGACCAGTCCAAGCTTCCCTGTTTCTACAAAAGCAATCCCATCTATATAAATTCAAATTCTCAGCCCAAAAGAATATGAATTGAAATGGTCAGCTGGAGATAACCCACAACCATGCTCAGTTTGGACTTCTTTAGGCCATCCTTTCTGAGTGATTCCGCTCCACCTATTGTATGGTTAAGCTTCTTTGAATCTGGTAAAGGTGGAGAGATAGATTCGCGATTTCGCTTCTTCATTGCTGTAAACGTGAAATCCAAAATTACAACAAATTAATGCTACAAAATATCATGCTGAATTTGATTTTTTCTTTTTCTTTTCCACTCACCCTTTAATTTTTTTTTTTTAAAAAAAAACCTTTATGATTCATAGGAAGTTAAAAGTATATCTCCCTCTTGGAAAAGTAAGCTTCAGAACAAAAAGAGGCAAAAATCAAAAACAACAATATAATTATTTCAAAAGAATCAATGCACCCATCAAAGTCGCAACACTGTATTAAATTAAATTAATAAAAAGAACAAACAGAATCTATCGTCCACGAAACGAAAGATAAAGCGAGAAGACTCGTTTTGCTTAGGTTATAATCCAAATCAGTCGCTAAGCAAAACCAAGAAAAGGAAACTTCCCGGAAGACCCACCAAATAGAACTTGAATTTGAAACTGGTAAACTATTTTAAGTAGCAGTAGACCCACAAGAAAATAATAGCAGAAATAGATTAATTTTTTAAAATAATAATAATAATAATAATAAAATTCGCAAATTTAATTTAGCAACAAAAAACCAAATCTTCCATTTTTGATTCACAAACATACCTGACCGTACCTTACGCGGAACAGAGGAATGATCAACACAATTGCGGTCATCAAAAAACTAAAAAAAAATGAGAAATAAAAAAAATTAGAAATTTGAAGAGGAAATAAACTACAATAAAAATAATAATTGAAAGAAAAATAAATTCAACATACCTTTTTGGGAAGTTTGAATGTCTTGGTAGTAGCGTTACTCATTGAAGACGGACACTGCGAAGGGAATTCATTTTCTCTGTCAGACAAGTTAGTATTACAACCCATTTCACAGTCTTCGTAGCTTGTACTCGCTTTGTTAACAACACTTAATTTTTTTATAAGTCTCTCTTTCTTCGGTTTCTCCAAAGAAACAAAGTCCTCCGCAAGACCATCTAAACCTTCAAATCAGAAAAACATAAACATAAAAAAACAATAACAAACCAATAAAAGGAGATAAAACAAGAGATACGCATTATCTTCGAAACTCTTATCACCAAAAACAGAAGAGAAAGAATATGCACAGAAAACGACAAGAAACGTAAATGAGGTTTTGTTTGTTTGTACAGAAAATTAAGGAGAGTTGAGTAAATTCACCAGCTAAGAGCTTCTGTCCAGATTGCTTAATCTGTCGCGAGAACCGACTGGCTACTCGCCTCACGTCTCGACTCTTGTCCATTTCTGTAATGATAATTTTGAAAACAACACTAACATCTGCTTTTCAAAACTGCTTTGACGGCTCTAAATCGATCTATAACAAACCTTCAACGAACGCTTCTAGACTCAAAACCCAGATCTTTCTTTTGTTCTCTATATATCCAGTTCCTCCAATAACCAAAAACGAGGATAATTAGAGAAATCAGCTTGTTGTATTGTACAAATGTTTTAAATTCAGAAATGCAATCAAAACAATAGAAATGGAAATGAATAGACAAAAGAAAACAGAGAGAGAGATGAGTTTTTTTTTTTTCTGCATTTTTTTCGTTTTGGTTTAGCTTTTGCAGGGGAGAAAGTGAAAAAGTGGCGTTTGGTTTTTCCAGAGAAGAGAAAAATCGATTTAGTTCCCAGATATCTCTCCGCTTCCTTCTCTCTTTATGTGTGAGCTTTGAGTAGTTCTAGCTGCCCAGAAAAATTAGAGAGGGAGAAGAAAGAGAAGAGACAAAAAGCTAGGAAAGAGAGATTGAACCAAATTTTTTTTCAAAAAAAAAAAGGTAAATAAAAGAAAAAAAGTAATTCGTTCCTCGGGTTCAGAGAATCAGGTTCTTCGTGAAATAAAGCAGAGGAGAAAAAATTTAAAAATAAAATCAAAAAGTAAAAATGGCGCACACGAAAAACTCACAACAAAAAAAAAAAAAAAGGAAAAAGAAAATGAAAAGCTCTGATACATCCGTGCAAAATCCTTTCAGAAACAAGACGCCATTACATCTCCTTCTCTTTCTCTTTCTCTCTCACTCACTCATTTATACTTCACAACTAATGTAAGAATCTCCCAGCACCAAACCTATATAACTCTTTTCACTTTTTTGCTCTGTAGATTACCCACCGAAATCACCATCCCTTCGTTTCACAGAAACACACTTAGTTTTTTTGGACGAAACCTCCTTTGAGATTAAGGAAATGAACAAAAAACCATCAAAACGAGAAAAGCAACAAGAAATGTACATAAATATATATCTAGCAAAGTGACAACATAACAACCTTCTTTAATTCCTCAATACTATTACCGGACCAGAGATTGAATTCACATCAAGAATTAATAAGTTAGTGGGTGTATTAGCTCTTTCTCTTTCTTTCTCGTAAAAGCTCACACAAACTTCCAAGAGACGGAAAATCCGAAGCTTTTGCTCTGTTAAATCGCCTTTTAAATGCATCAGAAAAACGGCCACTCTTTTCTCTCCCATCACATTTATACACAAGTCCCATTCTCACGTCATTCCCACGATCCACGCTCTCCGTTCTCTCTTCACTCATAGCCGTTAGATCTCCCACCGATAGATTAGATAATTTTGTCTCACGTGTCAGCCACGTCGGATCAATTCACCTCCACGTTACTCCCTCCATGCATAAGAGCCTATAAATCAAACGGTTGTGCGATTTGTGATTTGATTTTTTTTTTTTTTTGGCTTTTTCTTGATGAAATGAACTCTCTCTTTCTCGCCGTTTCGAAGGAAGTCTTCAGGCTTCCAATCGGCCTGGTAACCGAAACCCGAATATCTTTAATCAACGGTCATAATTGCAAATCTCGTGGACGTTGGACGCGTGTCAGACGCAGTTCTCCGTACCATCAGAGACTGTTCTGAGACTCTCTAAAATACTGATCTTTCTGCAAGAAAAAATATTCTGTTCCTTTCTATGAATTTTAACCTGCTTCTTTGAATAAAATATATCCATATCCAGTATCTCCATGTGATGTACAAGTATACGGACTTGACAAACACGCTCTAGTAATAGGCATCCATGGTGATTTCCTAGTGTCTTGTGCTCGGAAATGCAAATGAGTGATTCTGTTTGTTGTTGTCCACGCGCCAAAAGGAGAGTGAGACTGGTATCCGGTAAAAAAGAGTGGAAATCTCACTCATAACACTGAAATCTGCGAAGTGCATTCTAGAGAAAGTTTGGCAGTCACGAGAAAGGATAGGCAAAGGAGTTAGGACTTGGCGATTAATGGATCAGTTTACGCCGAGTATTTGATTATACGGGGATGTGATGATTCGATTTTCCGCACCTCGGCGTGGCAGTTTCACGCATGCTGCGTGACTCTCAGCTCCTTTAATGTATCTTCCGCTGTAAATTACCCAAACACCCTTGGCTTTTCTGATAATTATGTTTCTTTTGGCTCGTGGTCGAAGCCCTTTACGCCACGTCGGAGCAGGTAATATTGTTCATCTGCTAAAATTAATCGTCTCCCTCGGATTGAAAATGAACGATTCATGATATACCTGAACATGTAAATGTTTGGATTTAAACGGGGTACGATCCATTGATTTATTTTTTCGGGCGAACTGAGCTAAAAAAACAAAAAAAAATTTACTGATCCATTGATTTATTTTAGTTAGCTAACATGAAGATAATGTCAAATGTTTTACAATGGTTGCAAGTACATGGATTCTTTCAATAATAAAATATTTCTTAATAATTAGAATAAAGAACTGATAATTTATCTGGGTAAGAAATACGAATTGTTATTCCTTTTCCTTACGTGGATGAAGGAAATTTTTGAACGTACAAATGGGTTATCTATCCGGACAGATAATTGTTGAACAAAGCGACAATCTTGCATACATACATCCCGTGAGATTCTCCGGAAAAAGGTTTCTATGAGGCCCATAACACCATCTTATGTTTATGGTCTCAGAACTAAAGCCTAAGGGGGCGCTGATGAATTTGCAAAGTTTTGGCCCAAAACCCAAACAACCTCGCTTATTGATGGCCCGGTTACAGAACGTGGAATTGATGTTTTAATTAAATATAACCTTTCGTTTGGTAAAATCATTCATTTATCGCAAGGACATTGAAAAAGTGGCGTATTATTTTATTTGGATGATGCTATAGCAGGAAAAATACAGGAGGAAGGAAAGGGTAATATTTAAGGGCACTTGTGCCTACCACCATGGGTAGTCATGTTTGCATAGCACGGGCAAGCATCATAGTTACCAGAAGTGCCTGGAGGAACACAATCACAACGAGCACAACATGTTCCACATGCCCTCTTGCACAGTCTTTGCCTTGACGATAACTGCATCTTGCAGCACATGCCTCGTCACAGTCTGAAACCTCAATCATAAACCAACCTTAATTAGCCTGCATTTCAATCAAATTAAGATCGATATGAGTTTAGAAATATTAATTGAGGAGTTTTACCAATTTTCTGGAGACCGACAGGAGTCTCTGGCACATTCTTGATTATCTGAAACATAACACACCAAGTTTGTGTGAGAACAGAAACTGGAAAAACAAAGCTAGCTAAAAGGAGCATTAATTGCATACAGTTTATTTAGTGACTTTACCATCCGATCATCGGATTCAACAAGCTGGAGGATGGCGAAATTAAACATGAAGAGAAATGAAACCATCAGAATATTGGAGATAGCCATGGATTCATAAGAAACTTGCATTATTATAGCTATAGTTTCGTCCTAAACAATGATATATAATGGTATTGCACACATGCAATACTTATAGCAGGCGAGCTTAGCAGAAAGAACAAAGGATAATAAATAGAGTAGGTGTATTATTTTCAAAGTAAAAACCAGAAAGAGGGTAGGTGAAAGGACAGGTGTTCATTCGCAAGTGTAATGAATACAGCAAGGCATCAAACGTATCGTGTAGGTGAATTTTTATACAATGTAATCACAATGGTAACTAAAATCCCATCATTCATTTTGCAGAAATGCGAAAGATGTGTTGTTGGCCCAATAATTGGTTGGTAAGATGTGGTAGTACACAAATTATGGTGAGATTGTTCTCGAGAAATCATCCTCTAGTGCGAAGGAATTAGCACTTCCTTTTTCTGTTTCTTAAACCCTGGTGGAGATGCTTGCTTTTGGCTCAAGTATCGTATCGATTTTGGCAATTCTTGCTTGCACATTTTTTATGTTTCACTTTCACATGTGCAGAGCCAGTCATTCTGTGCATTATAGCAATCCTGAATTCAATTTATTGAGTTGAGGCAAATTGAAAAGCATTTCAATTTGAAAGAGAAGTATATCTGTGATGGCCGCCATATTAAATTATATTAGCACATAGTGGAACAATTCTCTGGACCCCCTAGTATTTGAGGTAATTACTCAATGCCTCTTTAAGGTTTCAAAAATACTTTAGACACCCCCGCCGTTGCCTCTGTCTAAGTTAAAAAGCAACTTTTGTCTACAATTATCCTAATATCCTTTATGATAGACAGTGGAACCCGTGATCTAGATTTTGTATAAATTGTTTGGTTCCCATAAATAGTAATTTAATATAATAAATATATATGATATCTTAGGTTTTAATAATATATATGTACATATATTAGGGTCTACTTTTTCTACTTTTTCATTAATTATTAATATAATAATATATACTTTATTAATATATTTTATTAATATATACAAATCCATCAAATATCTTCCTAAACTTATTAATAAAATAATTTAAATTTTATAACATTATATTTTAAATAAACATTAATCAATACAAAATTTCATGAAACCACTCTCATGAAATAAATCAATGCTTTTCTTAGGCCATACATTTTTTGGACGTGTAGAAATCATCAAATTCCATGAAACCACATTCTTAGCATTCACTTGATTGAACAACCACCTTACTTTATCATTATGATAAGGAGCTGTGGAGGAGGAATGGGAAGGTGGGATTTGGTTGTTATATGGATAAAAAGGCCAAAGTGATGACGATGGATGGTGGAGGCTATGGCTATTGTGAGAGTGGAGGAGGTGCCAGTATGAGAGTGGGTAGGCTAGATCCAAAGTTAGGCTTAGGAAAATTGTATTAAATAACAAAGTACGTTTTTATCCTTAAAGGCAACCTTTTTAACTTGAATGGAGGTAACAGTAGGAGTGTCTAAAGCATTTTTGAAACATTAAGAGAGAAGTTGGTAATTACCTCAAATCCTAGGGGGTTCAAGCCATTTTCCCCACATACAACCATGCCAACAATTTTAGAATCTACAATTCTGCGCCTTAATGCTTGTATTCCTGTATATGGTTCGATTAATTTACTGTTGTCGAAAATGGTCCAAATGGACTGCCGAACTGGGAAGTTTAATCGTTGTCCATAAGGCCATGGAAAACTGGTACCAGTTGCCATCGATCAACTAGCTGGAGCTTTTCTATATTACATCCGTGTTTGGTCATTTTCACGGCGGCTTAAAGCAGCTGGTTTACAATAAAGTTGATATCGCTTGAAACACACAACACAAAAGCATAACGTGTTTAAAATCATTTTTCAAGTGCGTCAACCTTTTTGAACAAACCCAAAATTATATATAAGTTTTATGAAGAGAATGCCAATAAATAAATTTCACCTTTATTTCAGAACAATTTTCTTCTGCGATGAAAATTAAACTGTGATAAATTCAACAAGACATCAATCGATTTGTCAAGCTAGGTAAGTGGTGATAAGACTATACATGTATACAAATACCGAGCGGGCATATGAGCCTGGGGTCCCAACAAAACACACATCAGCCTTCATTGTCTTTTCAGACGATTTCTTATGTTTTTTAAATTTCTTAAAAGAGTGACGTGATTGTCACCTCTTTCTTTGAGTTTCACATCAGCCAAAGTCCCAACACAATGCACAGCAGCATTTTCCCATTTCTTTTTTAATGAAAATAGATCAGAATACATACATACATATATATATATATATATATATTCTTGTAAAATCGTTTAAATAGAATTCTGTCACATATTTTATTGTTTATTTGTTTATTCAAGAAATATTTTTGACAACAAAACAAATGAAAATAGAGGAAAATGAGCAGAAAGATCAATTCGGAGTATATAGGGAGAAGAAAACAAACAAAAAAACATCTTATTATTCTCTGTTCTACAGAAAATTAAATACAATAGCAAGCAGAAACATTTTCACTCATTTATACACAATAATTTATTTATTTATGATAGTCTCTTTTTCTGGCCACAAGCAGTGGGCATGTATTTTACGCACAATAAAGCAGACATACATATTTATTTATGTATGTATGTATGAAATTAAGTTCCGAGCGAATAATTAATTAAGGTTGTTTTAATAAATTTAAGGGCACTTGCGTCTGCCGCCGTGGGTAGTCAAGCTGGCGTAGCAGGGGCAGACCTCAGTGTTGCCTGAAGTGCCTGGAGGAACACAGTTGCAACGCGCACAGCAGGTTCCGCACGCCCTCTTGCACAGGTGTGGCCTCGAAGATAGACGGCACCTTGCTTTGCAAGCACCTCCACAGTCTGATCAACAAATGAACCGAATATTAATTATTATAAATGTCATTATTAGTTAATGGCGCCAAGATTAATATACAGCTATATTTATCTACACGTATCTAGCGAGCAGGATAAAGAATTACCAATTGTTGGTTTGGGATAACCATGTGTTTTATCTGTGTCAACCTGTATCTCTCGATCGGTAGCATGTATGTAATTTGGATTAGTAACTAATTAAGAATTAATAAATCAGAATAACTAAAGAACTAATAATATATAAGCCAAACTTTACCATCTGATCAGCTTCAACAAGGTGGAGAACAAGCAGTGAGAGTAGAATTGAAGCAATCAAAGCCTTGGAGATGGCCATAGCTAATCAAAAGCTAGTAGTTATCAAGAAAGTAGAAGTAGTAGAGGCAGAGCTTTAATTTCTCTGATGGCTGGGTAACTGAAATCTATTGCAAAATCTTTCTTTCTTTTTCTTCTTGGTGTGTAAATGAGAAGGAGGATGCTGATATTTATAGCAAAATTTTGAGAGGGAAAGAACGGAGTAATTAAGGATGGGATAGGCGCATGCAGGGAAGGGTTTGACAGGACATTCTCATAGTTTGTACACGTAAGTGAATCATTTTCTTTTTTTTTTATAAAAAAAGAAAAAGCCCATTGTTGGACCTATGACAAATGACAATTATCAACTATCAGGATTATCTTGTGAAAAGATTAGAAATGCCATTTGGAATCGTTTTGAGGAACGCACTTTTGGGGGAAGGCGTTTCAATATTAATTTCTTGGCTTGTGAGCTGCTCATGGTTTTCGCTTTACTCCGAACATTTTTCCATGTAGCTTAGCACATAATTTAGCTTTGATAATTAAATCAATTAGCTTAGTTGGACTCCTTTGACTCATTGACTCCAAATGCCTAGCTCTTTGTTATACAATTAAATTAATTATTTCCACAGTCAACCGAGAGATTTGTCAAGGTAATCGTATGAAAGTGGATAATTATTAATTATAGTATCTGACGATCTCGAATAACTTCAATTACCAACAGCCTCCCGCACAACATTACTCATCAATCGTTATATATATCTACACATTTTACATGGAAATTATTTATCCTCTAATAATTAAATATGTGTAGGCAGACAAGTACATAAATGAATAGGGAAGGGCGATAATTGAAGAGTTGATAATTTTAATGTAGTGCCAAACTTTACATCGCCTTCGTTTGGATTATTATAGACACCTTCTTCGATTTCTTTTTTCAAACAAAAATGTATATATGTTTATTGTATACCATATTCTGTCAACTAGTACTATATCTGCTTACCTAATCTCACTGGACTCCACTCCACCAAACAATGGGCTAATCAGGAATCTAAATATGGAATATTAAGCCTGCTCATCTGTTCATGAATTTAAAATTAGGAATACCTTATTCATGATTAATGTAGGCCTTTATGGTTTTTAGGTTTGTTGGTCGACTCTACATGCTAGCTAGCCAAGAATTGTGCCATTTTATAAATATTTGGTAGATTTTATTTTAACGTTGAACGTGTAATGTATATGATTACGATAAAATAAAAAAAGAGTAGAGTAAATTCATTCAATTCAATTAGTGTTTGATTGATTGCAATCATAAGTATATTCGATTGCAACGCCGATTGAAATATCTTCTAATATGTATATATATTTTTTTGTTTTTTTGAGAGCAATAACCAATAGGTGTAGGAAAATAGGCTTTAGAAATTGCCAATTTAATAAGGTGACGGGGGTATTAGCCACACGTGCAGTCTGTGGAAGCGATTGGTTTGGAAGCATCGAAAGCTTGTGGAACTCGATAGAGCAAAACTCAGAATCTTCCCTCCGAGAAATAGACAGACTCCTCCTACAGCTGTACAAAGTTGCACAACAGCTGTATTCCGCTCATTCATGCAACGTGTCCATCTCATCTCAAGAAAAGAAAATTGTTACATGCCTGATAATTCGAAAAGAAAAGAAAATTGCTTTTCCCTGTGATTGCAAAATCTGTCGTTTTGCAGGTTATGATGGATAAGATTTATATCATTCGTTGGAATTTGATTAAGATGGGGTTTCAGTGGCCGCATTCGGAGATCGTAGAAACTGGAAAGGTGGCTGAAACTTATCAATCGTGTGAGGCGAAATCAATTAACGCTCGAGCAATGTTTTCGCAGAATTATCATCGATTTTTGGCTCTCAGCTAAACCTACTACTATTATTACAACCTAATTTCGATTCCAATGGCTGTCCCAGTACATAGTTTCTGAACTAAAATATTACGTTTTGTTAGAAAGGAATTTGAACCAAACTCAATCAACACAAGAAGTAGGGTAATAGATTATTGTAGGACCTTCTGCCTACCACTGATTTCTGATGCCATTCTTTCTTGTATTCATTTTATTTTATGTAGGAAAATCAATGATCATGTTCCCTCTGCCGAAAGTTGGTCAACTAAACTATGGGCTTTATCCGCCTAAAAGTTACGAATAAAGTTCTAATAAATGAAAACTCTGTGTTATTCAGAAATCGTGTTCATTAACGCGTTGCCAGAAACATGGTCCATCGGTATAATTGAAAAACAAACTTGGATTAAAAGTGTTGGTGAGAGCAGAGTTGCACAAATATGCCCGCGAAAACCGCGTCGTTTTTGTGGCTTGCAAACACTCGGTGGACTGGGATTTCATGGTCCAGCCCATTATACGCCTTTCACACACAACTTTTGGGGAATGTCGATTCTCCTTCCGCCACACATATTAGGTATTCTCTGGAAAGCTGAATACGAAGTTCTTGACACCATACCCGAACTTAGATAAGGCAAACGACTGTCTTCGACGCCCTGAAATATGGGAAATCAGTGCGGCCAATGAGGCCAGTGGCCACATGAAGTGATACAACAGAGACATTGTGATTATTCTTGAACAGAAGAGCGATTTCAATGTCTTTCTATGACGATGATAGTTTGAAATGCATATCAACAAGCAAGATTGATTTCACATCACGAGGCAAACCGGTTGACACAATATCTTCATTTCTGATTTTAAGATCAATCCGACGCTTGATTAGGAGCGCTATTTGTTTATGCAATAGATTAATTACCAAAACATGGTGATGTGCTTCTGAATTGAAAACATAGCACAACGGAAATTTTAATCTTAAATCCAGAAACATTGGTTAAAATACTAAAGGAATAGTCTTTAGTTTAAATTGCTCACGGTAGAATAATTATACTAGATTATGTCCATAACATAATATAACTCATCCCTAAATTTACAGTCTAACTAGCATTACTCTACGGCCGCCAACAAGAAAAAAGTGTACAGAGTATCCAGAATCACTGAGAAGGGACTTGAGAAGAGAAGGCAACCACATTCCCAGCTTCCATTATTTGGTATCACAGTTTACTGTTTTTGACTTCACTATTACACCACACCAGATGGAAGTCGCAGAACAAGTTGTCCACCAACAAGGCTGTAAGAAGAACACAACATTGAGAATGATGGTCAGCAATTCAGATTTCAGAACATTAACAGCATGTACAAAACTAATGCTCCTACCCACCTTTTCACATAGTAGTAACAAAAGTCTGCAAGAATGAAGGTTTGAACAATTTCAGAGAGAAGAACCATGGATGGCCATAATCCATAACCCAGGGCTGTCAATAATCGTCCTCGCGTATCCAATACCTAAGTTAACAAAAGAAGATATCACCTTAGATGAACTATGAATGTAAATCAATCTACACATACTACTTAATGTCATAATGAGCCCTCAATTGGAAAAGACATCTACAAACCATAGGTCTAGCACAAAATAATAAACCACTAATCTTTATATCAGGTATCAGAATGCTTCAAAGTAAGACAGGTAGATCCATGTGTCTAGGCCAGAACAAACTACATTTGCATGAGCAAAATCAGTGCAAGTCATTGTTCATGAGTGGATAAACGTTAAAACTAGGCAAATAAGTTACATCTGAAATAATTGTTAATACCTTGGTCAAGTATAACAAGAAGATAATGTTGATCAAACCACATAAGTTGGCCAAACCAATAACCAAATCAGACCCTGAGACATGAAATCTACATGAGTTTTATGTTTGCAGTGTCAAACCTGGAGGATCCAATGTGCACAACTGAGAAACCTTGCTACTCCAAGGGCAAATACATAATGTGCCGTGAATGGTTCAACTATCTGAGATGTAGACAAATAAACAGTAAGAAAGAAAACTTGTAGCAAATAGATTTATAAAAGAATAAAAAATTCCTGGAAGTAGCAGAGTGTCAAAAACAGTGGGATGATCTTTGTAGATCTTAAGGTATGGAATACAATGATACACTGTCCAACAAAGAAATAAGTGCGAGCTTTACTAGATTCGACCATACCTTTGTGTTCTGCATGACTCGTAGCTGGGGTAGGACTGAAACGGCTTCAAGATAGACACAGAAAGCCCAAGAAATCCGGTTAACTATATGATGTTGAGTTGATGGATGAACGAGTAAAGATAGAACAGCACAAGGTATCAACTACATCAAGATAATTAAAAGAAGAAAAAAAACAGAACAGAGAGAGTAAGAAAACCAACACAAATAAATTCAGAAACTTCTAAAAATAAATAAGACAAAAGCCATGCTTTAATAAAACATAGATATATTTTGCGGAATTTCCTCAAAAAATACATAGATTTCTTTAAGTTTACAAAGTACAAAAACCAATAGAAAACCTGTAAAAAAACAATAACAACAAATCACCAAAAATGAAACTTTTGCAGACTTGAGACATCATAAATTATTGTCAGACACAAAGATGCATTTGAATATATAGGGCAGACAACATCAACAGTGACTCAATTATGCAGAGACAAAGGAAAAACATGAATGAAACAAAATGAGGACTTACGACATAGTAGATTGCAAAGTTGTCTTTGTCATCCATGTAACTAGACTTCAGTTTAAAACGTATCATATAAATAACCCAAAGGGTTGTCGCCAATGTAGCTGAATCAAGCACTGTGTGAATATCATATTCCATGACAAAACTGCAATAGAGTCTAACAGCTAAAAATATCGCTGTTAGTTCCTGTGATTTAAGTGAAAGTCCTGCAACGAGATATTAATGACACAGAAAGCCATTAATTACCACCCTGGAATCCATAACCTTGACCCAAAAAAAAAAAAAATGCAGACTTTTGACCCCTTATGCCCTCAGATCAAAATGCCAAACATGTTATTAAGTTTAAGTATCAATTAATTAATTGAAAAACTGATTATTTTATTTTTCCGCGAGAGAGTAGATTTAGAGCCAAAAACAAAATATCAACCCTGTTGCGAAAATCCGAACCATTACATATTCTCATTTGAAAGCATTACAATGGAATACAAAATAAACAAAGAATCAAGCTAAAACCACGAGACACAAAAAAAATGGAAGGTACCAGCACAAGTCCTCTCTTTGGTGACCTTGTAGATGAGAACAGAGATTCCAATGGCGTGAACAGCCTCCGCAACAACAAATAGGCTGTCGTGATCTTCAACCACCATTCTCAGGAATACCAAAGCTGCCATGGCCGTAATCACAGCCAAAAATACCTTGATCTTCGGCGGTTGCCGACGTACCCACGTCGTCGCCGCATGGATCGGCGTCTTATTTCCCTTCATTATATTATTTCTTCGTTTCCCTCTGTTCCGGTCTTTTGTTGTGGACGCACAACAGTTGCGTTTGAGCTTTTTCCGAAGGGAAAACAATTAAAAAATAGAAGCATTTATGATTTATGACTAATTACTGTAATTAGCAATTAGCATTCCCGTTTAGACTTTTGGATGCGTGTGAAAGTAAATAGGCCAAACATGGGATCTTACGGTGATTAAATTCGTTATGTTGGGACACGTGCAACTCAGTAGCAGTTGGTCGGAGTTGGATAATGGGCAGTTAAACTTATCGCATATTCTGATCAGCTACCCACTACAACGATAGTGTCCGCACCACTTAACCTTCACTCATTTGACTCTTATCATCTGCTTCGGCTTGGGTTTGGGCTTGGGCTTGGGCTACCTACATTATTATGGCCCACGCATTATAACTCAAACACGATATTTGAAAAAAGGAAATTTTATGTTCCATATTGGGTATAATGAAAAATTAGTAATATTAATAAAAATGGGCAGGTTTTGATTTAACATTAGATATATAACCGATATTTAATAATAATTTCAAAAATATTTTTACATATTGTTGATATTAAATTTGGTCATCAGATATCAACATGTATTATTTTTAGCTATTCTATATATTATTAATATTATTACTATTATTTTTAGTTTTCTCGTACCTAAATTCCACTTATACACAAATATAAACTAAATCAAGGTTATTGTGAAGAAAATTCATCACTTAACCATTTAACTTTCGCTATAAAAAATATAACTAATTAGGTCATCTCTTGAAACTTATTATATATACTTTCTATTTAATACATTATTTTGGACAAATTGTGAGCGTGAGTTCATTATTACTAGATTAAAGTTTGGTGGTATAAATATTCATATTTAAATGTTATAAATATATATATATATATATATATAAACTAGCACATACATCACACTTATACTTGGAGTTTATATAATGGATGTAATGCCTCTACCCACCATTCAATCTAATAAAATTATTTTTAAATATTGACCCACACATTTGAGGCATATCTACCTTCCTAAAAAAAGAAAAATTCCTTTAACTAAATAACTCCATTTAGAGAGCTAGAGTCCTAGAGATCTATTTAGATTTAAAATTATAAAAAAAAAACATAAATTTAGTATAAACTTATGATTGGTAATTATTTAAAAAATTTGGAATCATCATACATTGAACTAAAGTTTTAATGATGAGAGAGTTCAAAGTTTTATGGGATTTATGCAAAATGGTCGTTAGAATCCTATATGTTAATAAAAACTGTTGCATGATTTGTTAATCAAGATATAATAATTTAACCTCATCAATCAGATCGTATAACGCATGAAGTTGCTTGTATATGTATAATACATAAAATTGCATTGTTTACTTCAAAATTCGAGGAATTTTACTGACGTTCAAACGGAGAAAAGGATAAACAAACGGTGGGGGCTGAAAGGTATCAACAAGTCCAGGAAGTAGATCTTTTCACAAGGGGTTTCATCTGCTTGTCTTCTTCTAAAGAAATCATACCCAGATGAGATGGATCTTCAAGCATCATTTTAGCCACCAAGTAACCAGCAATGGACCAAGTCTGGAATTTACGAGCTGGCTTTCCAATATATCGTCCATGCTTTCCATCATAATACTCGGGCCAATGATCTTTAGACAAGCGGCTTTCAGCAAGTTCAATTGCGCGTCTTGCAATTTGCGGACGACCAGTTTTGATACAGGCTGCAGTAAGCAGCCATAAAAGCACTGCACCAGAAAAGTTACTCTTAGATTTTGAAGAACAAAAATATTCTCGAAGATGGAAAAATCTTGCGTTACAACATGATATATATCATCATAAGCTTACCTGGCCAACATCCTCCATTGTGGTAACTCCATCTTGTGTTCTTTGGGTCGCATCCAGTTACAATTCGCCATTCATGACTTTCAATGGCAGGATAGCATATCTTCAATGGCATTTCTCCAACTAACTCCTCCCAACGCGATTCAATGAGATCCATTATGGCTGAAGCTTGTTCAGGGGTAGCCAAAGAAGATAAGATTGCCACACAATTTCCCAACCAAAACCAACGAAAATCCATTCTTGCAGGACTCACATTTCCAATGAAGTAACCACCACGACTTGGCATGAAATCAAACACCCAATCTGGAAGAGAATCCGGAATTACATTGAATTTGTTAACTGCGGTATGAGAGTACTCCTCTGTTTTGTACCGGTATATGTCATTAAGTTGCTTCATATCCAGCCAAAAGTAACTCCGCATATGATAGCTTAAGGCATGGAGGCGTTTAACTATGCGTTCCACAAATTCCTTTCCCTCAGCATCTTGCTTAAGCAACACTAAAGCACAACGTAAGGCCATGAAGAAAAGTGCTTGTATTTCAATAGGATACCCATAAACGCCCTGCATCAATAAATAAGGCACTATGCGATTAGTCAGTGCAAAACTCGGATGAAAAGGAATCATTAAAGTTTAAATCACATGTAAATCCTCTTGTTACAAGTTTGTACATCTACCCAAAAGAGAATTCAAAATGCAAGACGTAATATGCATTAAAAGATGTAAGGCTCAATCTAGAAATAATGCACAAAAGTTAAAAAAGAATAAATTATTTGAAACTAACCATTCTACGGTCGATCATACAGCAGCCATCAGCACAAAGAAGAGTTGGGAATGTGTCAAAGCCTTCTGAGAGACACAAACTCAAAATAAGGCGCATGCCCCTTTGGCATTCAGGCATTTCAGCCAGAGAAGTGTCTCCTGTAGACTTTGTGTATGCACGAAGTAATATGATCCACCAAAATCCTGAATCGACGGGAGCTACTCTTCCAATTGCACTCTCACCAAAGTCTGCAATCAAAGTCTCCGTGTTCCTTACAGGATCATGGTGCACTTTAAAACTTGCTGGCATTACTCCTTCTCCTAGTTGGAAAAGGTCAACTTTTTTCTCCCATGATTGAAGACGAAGAGTCTTCAAAAGAAAATTCTTGACAATCTCATCCTCTCCATTCATTAGAAAAGCCAAGGCACTGGGGACAAAATCTCTAACAAAAACCTGCCAAGTTGGGTGAAGCTGCGTTATTGCATCTAAAACTCTGAACAAGGCTCAACAAGAGAAAAAGGGTATATATTTCACATAGGAGTAATAGAACGCAAATAGATCAGATTTTTCATATACTGAAATCAGTTTTTATTTACCAATTGTGTGATGTATTAAACTGCTCCTTGTTTCACTACAGGCTACTTATTTAAGGCTCTGGAAGTAATTAAGTATGCCACATCATTGCATCTAATAATGATGGTTATTGCATGACTTTTGTTCCTTCAGTACATTTTAGTATATTTTGTTATTGGTACTAAAACAAGCATTTTGCAACATAATTGACAGTATTCACAAGAAAATTTAACAAATTTATCGACAGAAGAGAAATGTGAATATGGTAACATCCCATTAATCGGGCAAAGTGGGCTTGGAGAGAGACTCGGACTAAAATAGGGAGATGAAGTACTGAGTATACCTAGTACAATGAAAATCACTACTGTACTTTGTACCGGAGTTTTTTTTCCCTGAAATTGAGTAACACAAGGAGATTGACATCAAATACATCAAACGTTAAGAACACTAAAAGCGGATTTCACTCTTCACCATCGAAGAATGGTCTCACGTAGATATCAGTCAAAACTAGATAATCTATGATAAACCTTACACAACATTCAGATACTAATTGTCTCTGACCATGTAATAAAACAACAGCAATCAAACACTAAATTAAATAGAGAAAGAAGACTCGCCTGATCATAGTTAAGTTCCTCAACGGAGTGGTCCAATGCGGCAATAGTCCCAACTGGTTGCCCACGGAAGTAAACCAAAGAACATCTCAAGGCATCCCAAGCATCAGCTATCATAGGATGCGACTCAAAGTGACTGTTTGATCTAGGTGTAGTAAAGCCAGACCTTCTACCTGGTGGAGATAGATGATTCTCAAGATGGTCTATTAAGCGAGAGGATAAAGTAATGGACAATTCGCTGAATGACCTTTCATCCAATGATCTCTTCCTCTCGATATTTATAGGTCTGGGTCTATCCAAGAACCTAAATATATCATAGTCTTCAATCTCAAAAATCGTGTCTACTGTCTCAAGAGTTTTGACATTTCCATTTTGGGCCCCATCCACAGCAATCGGAGACATTCTTGATCTGAAAATCTATATACAGCGATAGTTTAAAGTTTCAGTAATCTGCATTCGATCTACAGAAACAAATTTTAGATTTAAATATATGAAGCTTGCGATCATTCTTTCCTAGTCAAGCCACAAGAACCAAAAGAATTACGTTCAATGCAAGCAGATGGAAAAATCCATCCATTGGTGCTTTACGACATAACCACAGCTCATACATCCATAAATAGGATGTATTTCAGGCATATTGAAATTGTAGAAGTAAAAAGTGCATAAATTTTCCCGAAATTCAGAACGACCTGGCATTAATTTACCTTGAAAATCCAGTAAAAGTGCCCACAAGATCTTATTAGTACATAAGCTTAAATATCTAAAAGCAACTACGTAATAAGCAGATATAGCATCCCTCGAAAAAAAAGTCAAGAGATAACAGAAGAAGAAAATCAATGCTTACCTTTCGCTAAGAGCAGAAATCCAACGACAAAACAGAAGCTTTGAGCTCACAAAGAAATTATACAAGAGAAACAATTAAACTTTAGGAACAAGAAGGTAAACTACACCAGCATCTTGCTGATAAACGATTGAAAGGAACATGCTTCCTCCATGACGAGCATTATATACGTGACAGTACCGTGGTAAAATACAGCTGACTAATCCAACGGTACATGATGACGGTGACAGGTTGGACAACGAAGGATATCTTGTAAGAACCGGTAAGTGGCTTGAAAGACTTGGAATTTCTCCACAATCTTGTCTTCTCAATTCCTTGGCTTACGTTAAGACAAAGCTCAGTGCTGTCCTAAACCGTGTAACGATGAATATTAGTGATGTTCGGCGGCTACGAAGTACAAAGCACAAACATTTCCTTGTTATAAACGATCTTGGCAGCATGGATTGTTTTGGAATGAATTATAAAACCAGAATCTCCCATTACTAAACGTGGCAAATCTGATGGTCTGATCCAGTTAAATCTCGGCAATTTGGGAAAGACGGATTCCCACGTGATGGGAAAACCAGATAGCAGCATCAAACTGTTTCTTTGTTGTTATAGCACTTACAGTCTGATGTTTCCTTTGAAGAAAATTTTGTCCTCTCCGTTGGCTTTTTTGGCGTGAAACTTTCTACTTGATTTGCCTATATGTCTCGTATTACTAGAAGATAGTGTTTGTAAGTTACCCAACGTAAATTTTCCTTATGACTACTTCTGTACGAGTTTAGATCTTTCATTTTTAATTATGCATATTTGAAGTTTAGGCTTTATTTTCCAGCTTAATTAGCAGTGAGAACTGTTGAATTGCGATGTTATTTTATATTATCAAATTTGAGTTTGAGATTATTATTATGCATCTTAATTCTACTCTGATTCTCACTGTTTTATTGAATTTGTATAGTAGATTATTATTTTTCAATCATTATAAAATGTAAATATAAAGAAGTAAATTATTAATTATATTTTTTATATAATGTCTCAAGGATTTTTTTTTTATAATTAATTAAGAATATACTTAAAATTAAGGTATTATAATTTTCACTTTTAATCATAATTATCGTGAAATAAAATTTTTATGAGGCATTTATTTAAAAAAAAAAAAAAGGTATTTATTAGATATGTTAGTTGTTGTGAAAAAGAGAACCCAGTTGAGCCCATTTATACCTTCCAAGAAGCTGAAATCCAAACTTACTATGCAAACAGCACACTCTGGAGAGCCCAAATCCATACTTTTACATAACCAGCGCACGTTAGAGAGAGCCCCTACGTTGTTCCGTTTAAAATATACCGAGAACCGACCGTTGTATCTCTTGTTTGAATCACAACGGTCCTATCGTCCTCCATCTGCAACTCTGGAACGCCCTGATTTCTTCTTCTTCACAATCTTTTGCTCTAAAAAACAATTTTTTTGCATATGGGTAAAACAACGCACTCTCAAGGGACTTCGGAACGTAAAAAATGGGATAAAATTTTCAATGGTCTGGTTAAAATGTTGAAGTCCCAACAGGAGCAGCTCGAGACTCTCGTTAAAGAGAGGAAAATCCTCGAAGATCGTATAAAGATGCAACACGATAGATGGGTATCTGATATTCGTCTCTACGAAGATTATGTCTGTCAAGTAAGCCCTAAATTGTGCTGATTCTCAAATTAGGCTTTGGGGATTTTCTTTCCTTTTTTAAATTTGGTTTGATTTGATGAATTATTTTTGGCGCTTTGTTGTGAAATTTTCTTTTTTCACAGATGAAGAGTGATATGGTGGCACAAAAAATGACATGCTTGCTTGAGACGGCTAAATCCGATATGGTGTTGGGATTGAAACATAGGGAGGCTTCTCTCTTAAAACTAAAATTAGGTTGGTATATCTTAATTTATTTACTTTTTGATTTAGGCTTTTGCTCATTCTTGATTCGATTTGTGGGAAGAGAAAGAAAAAGTGGGCAGAAATTGTGCTAGATTTTATGTTCTTATTTCCGCAGTTTATGAGCAATCAGAATAGCATTTATGTTCGTTCTAAAACTATTTTGATGTGTTGAATTATTAGAAATATGCTGCCTAAGGATAATTAAGCAATCTCATATTGTGATTTTGGGTAAGGAAGACTATGAACAAACCAGAAAAGGGGCAAAAAAAAACATGCGCACTTACAAACTACTTGGACTTGGTTTGCTGGTTGAGGGGCTAAATGCAGTAATTTGATTTGGGTGTATTCGGAGTTACGTGTAGCTTTATATTTATAATATTAATCACGCCATCTTCTCCATTTCACTGACGTAAATTATTGTGTCGGGTTAGAAATCACACAGTTTGCAATATTTTGAAGTCAGATTTTGAAGATAGGTAAGGTGCTAAGGAATATAATTGTTAGTAGGCTTGAAGATCTTGTTT
>CM040449.1:1200011-1262423 GCA_022749755.1 Azadirachta indica
AATTTTATATGAGCATGATGATCAGGCTCCGACATTTAAAAAGAAAAAGCCTATTAGCTCAGAAAATCTCTGGGTTCATTCACTAAAGTATGCAACCAGTATTACACGAGAGTTTTCTCAAAATAAGATTACGTCGGACATTTTTTCGTCGTTGAGTACATGATAATACTGGAAGGTCATTATCGATTTAGCATCGCGCATAAACCATTGAGCATCTTACAGAGTACTCCAAAACGCAAACGTTTCATCATCTTGTGATTTTCTTGACTTCATAGATTGTGACTGATCCAATATTAATGGAAATTAAATAGGACTTTTGTCGACAGCTAACAGGCGTGAATCAACATTAACAATGTGGGTGCATTCAAACTTCAGTGAAAAAGATCTTGGTGATGGTTTAATCATATCTACACAGATGCAACTGGACAGTTCTAATATAGTCTAATTAGCCAGAGAAGGTGAAAGAACAGAGCTTGTCGCTACATGTGGCAGACAAAGGTTTGGTCAACTATATTATTTCCTATTGCAACTAGATGCGTAGATGACTTCGCTGAAGAATTCAGATCACGTTCATTCAAAATTTTCTTAAATGGAATAGGAATATACACGCCTTCCATCCCTTTTAATAGAAAAAGGTTTCTGCCAAGGAGGGGAGAGAGGTTGAGGTGTGCGAGGACGCGACAAAATCTGGACACATTTGAAATTGACCCTTGATAATTAAATGTAATAAACTAACGTATAACGTAACTTAGGACTTCAGAGGGACAACAGACGGCCATGATCACCTTTAGCCCTCTCAAACATAGAGCTGCTATAGACCGGTTTAAATTTTCCATCATTTTGGCTGAATGCATTGAATTGGAGATTTGTTCTTATGTTTTTTGGGATTATGAGAAGAATTTTAACATTTAAAAGCAAGAATTAACAACTAGCCGTTGCCTCGGTGGAAGTTTAATTTGCATTTTATTTTATGGAAGATCTTCTCCGGTGATAAACAATGGAATTCACTCTATAGTAATTGCAAAAACATGAACCGAAGAAACTAATGTTGTGTTCATAAATAAGCTTTAAATTGCTTTGTACAGATCAAATTGCCTAAAGTCCGTTTCGTTGTGTAGCAAACGGGATAATTTTATTACTTCAGACAACAAATGTAATTTACATTTTTTTGACTCAAGGACTTCACAGGTGAAGACCAAACAGGAAGCATGAATGACTAATATTCCATCGTATCGTGTGCAAAGAAGCACTAGCAGAGAGAGAAAATAATCACACAAAGTACACATAGAAGCAGAAGACATCTTACTGGAAACAAATGCAGAGTAGCCATAATAATCTAATCAAGTTCCAATTCGACCAGCAGCACATTTTTACCTCTTTTACAGGAAGAAAGACACCAGTAAAATGACTCTTCAGCCCTACCACTTGCAAAGTAACCACTTCATTTATTAAGTTCGTGAAAGCCCTGAGCAATTTCCATTTGATAGTTCTGGTTAAGATTAATGTACACTCTACATTGTTTTAAAAAAGATTGAGTAGTAGAATTCTTGCCATTGATATTCTGTGAAGTTCACTTAGGAACTAAAATACATGTCTGTGCTCTGCATTCGGTCACCGCCAACAAGTGATAACCTATTGTCATAAACATCAATATATCCAAATGCATCTGTGCCCGGAGGACACTCCAGTGCAGCTTCAAAGACTCTGTGGTGTATCCCATGAGCATCAATTGAATGTCCTCCTTTGTGATCATGTCCAGCTAGGCAAACTTTCACACAATTGTAACGGTGTATCACATCCATAACTTCATTGTAATTCCATAGAAGTGCCTCTTGGGATGTTGCATCAGGATCTAAGGGCAGATGGCAACAGACAACTACTTTCTGTTTTGACTTTGTTGCATCCTGAAGTATAGAATCTAGCCATTCCATTTGTTCTTTCCCAACAGCTCCATTAAACATAAGGAACCTTCTCTCCAGCCCTGAAAGTCCTGCTGGACTGTTCTTCTCTGTGTTTGGGTTTTTCTCCCTAAGAAATTTCAATGCCTCCAATGTATGTGGATGATCTTGCGGCCAACCAATTGCACTGATATCATAGCCATCAAGAACAACAAACCTATATTCTGGCATTGGTGAGAAATCATAGTAAGCATGCCCATCAGTATTAGGAATCTTCAGTAATGGAAGTAGCTTTTCACGGGGAAGATTATAAAGGCAGTGATTACCAATCATGTGATAAACAGGGCCATTAAATTTATCAAATTCATTAACAATTTTCTTCACAACATTAAGAGATTGGTCTTTGGGACAAAACCCATCAACAATATCCCCAAAATTGATTGCAAATTTAAGCTTCTGGTGGTTGTTCCAATTTTGAACTGCCCTTTGCAGTACAAGAAGGCTATGACGATAGTACCTAGGAACACCAATGAATGAGCGACCATCTGGAATATCAGCATACTGGACATCAGAAATGACCCCAAAGGAGAAAAGAGGTTGTTTGCCTTGCATACTTGCTACTACAGTAGCAGAGCCCATAATAACTAGCACTTTATCCTGCTAAACAACATAAGAAATAGTTATTTGCAAAATTTACCATCACATAATTGTCAGAAGGATAGATTTTCATTGTAGTTGTGGAACATATTTATTACATGTTTGCTCAAGATGCAACAATAAAACATCAGCTACTAAACATACAGCCAACCTGGAAATTCTTATGTTAAGAGTTATTACATATATCAGCATAATCATTTAGTATCTGAATAATTTCCATTACAAGCCACTGCATTACATAAACTAATAATTTCACTCCGTAAAACTTCCTGGATCCAAAAGCCAAAGCAACATAAACAGGAATAATCACAACACAAGCTTCAACTATCTGCATCCATTTTGCCTTTGGTTGCTCTCGTGGCAGCCCAAAGCAGCTCATTGGGCATTTTCCAAATAAATTATGAAATGTACTATATTCTTAGGCAACAATGCTTCCCTATAGCAAAAAAATTCTGCACCTTATTTTAAAAAGAAATCCCTTCTTTTTTATAACTTCATGAATCTTTTTCAACTTTTCATCCTTTATCCGAGAACATTTCAAGACCTAACCAAATAGTGTTGTCAAAATCAGGCCCTAAACTGACATTTTGCATAATTCTCAACCA
Organism: Azadirachta indica; assembly: GCA_022749755.1. Lineage (NCBI taxonomy): Eukaryota > Viridiplantae > Streptophyta > Magnoliopsida > Sapindales > Meliaceae > Azadirachta > Azadirachta indica. Next base: position 1,203,172 of record CM040449.1, read on the forward strand.
AATAGGCTTTTTCATGGGTCAACCTTCTAAAGCACAGAATGTATATCTTGCAACAAAAGGAGAATTATATGAGGTAGAAAGTGCATATTGACATTTAAATGTGAAATTAATGTCAGAATGCTTCATATCTATCTTGTGAGAAAAGAGATTGCAACGCAACTACAAGTCCCTAGTCAAAAACCATCACAAAAATAACGAATGATTGTATCATATGCATAGCAAAGTCAACAATACTATTACCTTTCTGTTAAAAAAAGAGTACGAAGCATGATTATTCAATAAAGTTCCTAAATTAGCTGAAAGAAACAAGTACTGTAGGCGCCTTTCAAATAGAGAAGAGAGCTAAGCTGGATTAATTTGTCCAATAAGGCAGATTACATTGACTCTTCCTACAATGAATCGGTCACATTGGAGAGCAACAATTCATTGATACATTAGACATTGCATTACGCACATTACAAGTATAAAACTAAAGCAGAAAGGGTAAATGAAGAAGAAATAAATGCCATAAAATATAAAATAAGCAACAATTATAAACACTCTTCGAGATGAACGACGCGCAACTACTGCTCAAAGGCAGAAAAATTAAACTAGTTCCATATGACGCATAAGAAAAAAAAAAAGGACTACATTCCAAATCAGAAGATAAAAATTCTCTAAACAACACGATCGAGTTAATTAATGGAATTTCGAATCGAACGATGCAACGACAACAGAGAAGAAAAGAGTCATTAGAGAATCAAGCCGAAAAAAGGAAAACCAACAAATGAACAGAGGGAAAGACATGATTGGATGTACGATGATTACCTACAGCAGTTCCCGTCTTCTACGTTTGTGGAGACACGAGACCGCAATAATCTCCCCGGTTCATTTGAGTGGTCAAGAGACGGAAGGGAACAAAATGTCGGAATGGAACGACATCGTTTTATGAAAGCCTATGGCGAATGAAAAGCGTCAAGGTAGTTGGTTACGGTTAGTAAAAAACATGTAACGGACATTACTACACCGACAGACACGTGGCTGTTGTCTGGCATTGTGAGAGAACGAAACCAAGACGTAAGATTATTGAGTCGACAATAAGAGAGAACTCAGTAACGCCTTATAGACCTAGCTTGCTTGTAGTGTAGATGAGGACAAAAATGCGAAACGGTGACGTTCAATCTCAACATGAAACTACCAAATTAGCCTTGTATTTGCACTTTAAATTGTACCACATTATTTGTGTAAAATATAACGAGATGCAGAGAATTGAACCAAAAGGGTTATTAAATTCAGGGCAAATGGATTCTTTAACAAATTCAAAGACTCATGTTGTCTTGATGGGGGAATAGCATAGGTAGTGAAATGACTTCTCATCAATCATCATGGATTTTGTACAATTGACATACAATTTGTATAAAACACATAATTTCAGAGAAATTTAAAAGTAGGCATTCTGTTCTACGAACACTCATTGCTAAAATAAGGAGTTGTAATGAGTAATAAATGAATTAACCTGTATGAAATTTCTTGTTCATGAAGAAAAAGCACAAGTTGCTATACTAACAGCCATACAGTTTCATTGTGAAAAAATGTTTTAAGTTAAAAAGAAATTGCACTTTCATTTCTTTCCTTATAAGCCTATCACTGAGCTACACTGTAAAAAATCAAATTAAGAATGACAGGAGGCAGGGGAGAGAAACAAATGTGTAAACTAAATATTCTATAGCAAAATAGTGCCACGACAGAATGCTTCATTTGGAGAATTCCTCATATAAAACCCTTGCTGGCATCCAAGCGTGCCAATAAATCTGCAGCTGCCAATTTATATAAAAGGTCAAAGGAGCTCAATTTAGTCACATTCACCTCCCATTGTCATATGGATGAAGAACCTGATCAACGAGCTTCTTTGGTAATTCTTTCTTAGCCTGCAAAAAGAGTGAAGTCATATCGAACTCATTCACAGATGCCCACTGTGATTTTAGAGAAAAAAAAAAATAGTGTAATGGCATTCACATTCTCAAAATATATTAACCTGGAAATGTCTCATGTGTAATATCGGCTCACACCCAACATCTGCAATTGATTTTCCTCGAGGGGTCTGCAATTTGAATCGCTCTGCTTCATATGGCTTAAGAATATTTTTTCCTTCAGGGAGGTGGTGGCAGACTTTTAACAGTGATGTAAGAGAATTCATCTGTCAGTCAAGAGTACACACATCAGAAGCCTACTTGTTGAAGAAAATATATAAATTAGCAATGCAACAAATTTGGAACATTTGCACATCAACCTCACCTACCAAAGGGATATTTGTAGATTTCACATTTACTTGAAATTGGGAAATATATAGGTGACTTCACTAGTCTAGAGGAATTAAGATCAATAATGAAGTTGACACATATTCAAATTTCAGGTCGAGTCAAGTTGGGTAGTGTACATGGTCAAATTTATGCAGACAATCTAAGAGATGCAAGGACATGCTCACCTTCATGTATGGACAAGATGCACAGCCACCATGTATAGAACACCCCTCCCCACTAGAAACTCCAGGTATAACAGGTAGTACAACTTCAGCCAATTTAACTGATGTTAGAGTTGAGGGTGGACTTGTTGATGTTCTTGTCATTGAGTCTGATGAAACCGGAAAGACAATTTCAACATTAATTTTTGCTTTTCCAGAAGAGGACTTTGCAGAACCTAACAAATTGCGAACTGCTGCAACAATTGAAGTCACCATCCCTGACTCTGTTCCCAACACAAACTGGAGATGTTCATCAACATCTCTATCCAATGCCTCTTGAACCCTCTGTTTTATGAAATCCAATATATTTTGAGTGGAACCCACTACCCCCATTCCTCTTTTCTTTGCTTCCATTGCCAAAGAGAACATTTCTCCAGGGACTTCGAGATGTGCAGTTAAAAATGCATCACAGTACATTTCATTGATTTTCTCCACGACTTCATGCCCGAAAAGGTGATGTACAATACATGTTCCCTCCTGATCCAAAAAGACCGTAAGGTCAGCAAATAGAAGAATACAGCAATTATAAAGCCTAAGTTTGCAAATGCACGAAGAGACAATGGAAAGCAGCTGCTAACTTGTTATGTTTGACAGTGTTTCAGAAATAAAACCAATAAAACGTGTTGCACTTGACATAAATGTAGGGTGGTAAACACAGTATCAAAACCATGAGACAGCTAAGCCTTCATAAGATCCAGAGCCATCAACAGTGAACATCCCATTTGCATACGGAAACAGCAAGTATGGACAATTGCTCAAGGACATGAGACAAAAAATGACCAGGGAAGACCATTATGTCATGAGCCAAACAATCTGAAAGCACATTTCTCAGTGGGAAGAAACTTCTATAGCAATATATGGATCTGACAGCTGACATTTGGATGCAATTTCTTTTTGTATTACAACATTTTGTCCTCTAATTGGCTCTACTGCATAATGAGGAGACATAATAGCACCAGAAAATGATTTGATAATTGGAGGAATGAAACGAGCTTTTGGATTCTGAGTGCTATAATAAATCAGTAACCGACATAAACTAAAGCAAGCTTGCATGGGTGCATTAGACTGATAGAACCGTCAGCAAGCTGACATCCAAAGTATATGTAGTATAAAGTATGCCATTCAAACAAGCTCCCTATGTCTAAGTTCTTCAAGGACCAAAAAGAGAACTTTTACCTGATAATAGTGCAGGCGAGGAAGCAGTGACCTAATGGAGTCTCTATTATGTGCTGGATGTATTTCAGAAATCTCTTCATCACTCATCAAACTCATCTGCTGGAATAACTTTGCAATATTTGCACCCATATAGGAATCCGGTCCATACCATATGTTCATATCTGGAATCTGAGCAAAAGCCTGACGGTAAAAAAGAAAGTTGTGTTAAAAAAACATGTTCCTAAATAGAGTTCAACATTAGATATAAAAGATCATAGAGCTGCCAACCTGCAAAATAGTTTGCACAACATTAGAAGAAGTACAGGTAATCGTAGGCACAAGTTCGTGGGCATAAGCTTTTGTCTCAAGTGAAGTATTTATGTAGATGACATGCAAAGAAGGAGGGCAGCTGGAAGCTGCCTCAAGGTAATTCATATAAGCAGGAGTTGAAGCAGCATCTGCCAGAGAACAGCCAATGCGTTCGTCCGACATCCTATAGACACCAACCTGCACAGAAATACCGGTAGGGAACAAAAATCATGAATTGCTCAAGTAGCACGTGGAAACAACATCCAAAAAAAAGTTAACTCGGGTAAAGAAAGCATACATACATCTTGAAAGCCAGCCTGATCAAGAATTGCACGCACATTTTCTGACATAAAATCTACACCCAGAACAGTTATAAATTGGCATCCAGCTTTAGCCATCTTGACAGCTTTATCAGCCATGGCCAATGAATCAGATATATGGATGTGGGGCCAATACTTCTGTGCAGCAGTTAAGACACCTTGAACTTCAGGATCCATGTAAAAATGTGCAACAATGCCAATTTTCTTTTCCTTCAGCACATTGACAAGTTCTTCCACCTTTGCCTCATCTGGGAACAAATATCTAGCCTGCAATCAAGCTATAATGAGACTTAGGATTTTAATCCTGCCAAGAATTGATCATGATAAATTAATGTAATTGCAAAAAACCTTATCAATCAATTGAGAATATAATCCTGCTACCTAAGAAAATGATGCTCAATGAAGATACTCAATCATAGTGTAGTATAGTGTCACATGCAGATACAAATTAGCTAGAACAACTATGACAGGGACAGCTATGGCCCTTATTTACCCGAACTGCTGTTAACTGGTATGTCTCATTAATGAAAGACTTCATACATTTGTACCTATGTGATTTAAAGCAGATTGTCATATATATAATGAAGATAATGAAGAAAATCTTACACCAAGAAATTCATCTACATTTAAGATCTCTACTCCTAATAAAAAAGTTCAAAAACCAAGGAAGATGAAAGCAGTACTCTTAAAAGTAATGCATGCTTTGTAATATTCCATGGGAATTATCAATATGAATCCAATGAATTAAGGGGAGAGCAAATTAAAAATAAAACTCATCTACACCAGTTATATGTGAACTAAAGAAATTAAAATCACATGCACCAAATAAAAATTTAAAAATTATTCCTGTAGGAAAAAATGTAACTGCAAAAATATCCTGCAGAGTGAGAATCCGAGTCTTGTCTTCAGGTAGAGCAATAAACTAGTTGACTACCAACAATTAAAAAAACTTCAACTAATTGGAGCAAAGATGAAAATACCCCTGTCCCATCAACATGATTTTTTATAATAAAAGATTAAGATCATTAAAACAATTAATTGAAGTCCAACATCCTTGTAACAATCGACACAAAGAGCAATTTTCATATCAAGGATGTAATTAACACATCAATACATTTCTAAAGGCCTCGAACACATGCATGACTACTGCTCAACTAATTAAAATCATGTATTAAAAATAGAGCCACCAAACTCCATTCAACTAGAACATATGCTTCTCTCTTATCCCTTCCACTATCCTAAACCTAATGTAGAAGTCCTGGATTCTCAGGTTCTCACCAATTTTAGTATTTATACAGTTTTCATTATTGGGCTTTCCATCCCATTGTTTCCCTACTAAATATTACATATTCTCATCACTACTTCAACATTAGACCAATAAATTTATATTTCATGCATGATAAACACAAATCAGGCTTCTATGATCACGGTTCATTAAATAAAGCATAGTTTCTGATCAGATTGAACCATTAAAGGAAGAAAACATAATCCTAACCTGAGCTTCGGCATAGCTACCCTTAGCCTGTACACCATCCTCGTTCACAACCAAAGCAGGAAACGGCTCAAACGGCTTCTTCCCTTCTCTTTCAGCCACCAAAACCTTAGTTCTCTTCTGCATAGTAACCAACACATTATGCCAGGTGTTCACCCTGGACCTCTCCCCCACAACCAACCCGACATTCAAAGACGCCAAATCCTCCGTCTTCACTTTCAAGACCTCCTCTGGCGCCGCCCCATCAAAAATCGAAACCAAACAATGACAAAATCCCTTCGTAATCTCCGAGTCGCTATCAGCTCCAAACCTCATCTTGTTATCTTTATCTAACGTAGCTTCCAGCCAGACCCGGGCCGTGCAGCCCATGACTCTGTTCGAGTCGACTCGTGAAGAGTCCGGAAGACGCGGCAGAAGAGTTGAGTAGTGAAGGAGACGCTTCACGCGGTCAACCGCTTCGGATAAAGATTGAAATTCGGTGATTAAATTATGAAGTTTGCATGGCAGAAGATCAGCGGTTTCTGCCGGAGAGAAAGTGACAGCCGAGCAGGAGAAAGAAGAGAGATTAGGATTCTGCGAAGCGGGTTCCGGAGATTGCAAGCATTTGAGTGCTTTATAGAACAACAAAGGCTTGTGTTTGCGGGTTTTACATGGGTTCAAAAAGGGTTTTTTGGAGTTGAAGGTAGGGTTTTTACAGATGAAAAAAAGAGAACTCGTTGAAAAAGAGGCAGATTTCATGGTGATAGTTACGGAGGAGTCCATCCCAAAGAGAGAGAGAGGGAGTAGAGAGAAAGAGAGTTGACGAGTAGCAAAATAAAGGTAAAAGCGTGGCCTTGAAGTGCGGGCTTTTAAGGGAGAGTTAATGGATGGGTATGGAGAGCAGGGAAATAAGGGCCGTTCGTTAAATAAAAGGCGCATGAAGCAGAGACGACGGACACCAACCAACAAACGAACCTACGCGGGAAAATGCGTTAAATAAATAAATTAGAAGAATTGAACGAATAGTGTAGTGCTGATGTCAATGAACAAGAAACAGCGATGGACTAAGAAGACAAAAGGAAAACGGATTTCCAAATTTCGTTCTGCTTTTTGGTTAAAAAACACAATCCATTGCCTAATTCATCCCCGGTCCAAAATATTTCTTGTTAATGAGAATATTTACACGAATATAATGTTAATTCATCGGAAATTATTGATCTCTTGTTCTTATGTCAAATGAATTGATCGTAGAAGATGAAAAAAATGATATGTTAGTCTAGCTTCATAAAACTCTATTACTTCTTATTTTTCATTTAAAAAGAGAAAATGTGTGTCTGTTTATTTGTTTGTTTGTTTGTTTGTGATACAAAATGAAACACAACAACGAGAACACCTGGCCAGAGCCGATAAGTTTGATACCGATATAGAAGCTTGTCAGACGATTGCCCACATGTTTCCGGTGATTGATCGGTGCCGATTTCCAAAGTCTTGTTAAGAAATAATAAAAAGCTATCCAATTGTAAGGATATGACAACTACGTTCTGCTTACCAACTAGCAAATAAGGCCAAGGCTTAATTGGAAAATGAAAAAGGTTAGTTGATTTCGATGAGTCGTCCTTTTCTGACTCTGAAGAATTTCCAAAGCATGTGTTTCGTAGAATTCATATCATATTAACATCAAAGAAAAGATTCCTTCATTGCGTTTTGTGAAACATCCATAAAAAATTCATTCACTTCTGGCCCTGATTTTCGGTTGCCATCAAACTTTGGTGACTTTATTAGATGACTTTATCACTTTTCATGTGGCTGATAATTCAAAGTTTATGTTGTAATGCAATTCCTTTTTGTTTGATTGTATTATACGACTCATGCTTGCATTAGATAGCCACTTCCTTATAGTCCCATTATTAAAATATTCATGGATGTGTCCTCTTTGTCTTAGTCCTAGTCTTCCCCAACAAAGAAATGGAAAAAATTATAGTTGTTCAGCATTGATTAATTGGGCTTAGAAAGACGGGAGTCAATCAATGGCCATGCTTTAGGACTTTTCTTCAAGATATCCTGCAACTTATTTTAATTTGAAATTGTAATCATAAAAGATTCGAGCACCATGGAGGGACTAGGGCTCGTGTATTTCATAAACTAGGAAGCAAATTATTAGTTGGAGATGCAGAGTAAAATAGTTATTTAATCTTTCGAGATCACATGAGGGGCTCTGAAATCATGGTCTGTCTCCAATTATTTCTCGGTACTTAACATAGACTGATGGAAATATATGCAGAGTAATGGAATTAAAACTAATTGCAATGTCGTAAAAAATTTGCATTTTCTTTTATTTTCCTTTTCCTCCATAAAATGACTACATTCAATGTATATCCTATGTTGCCTCTTCAAGTTGTCTCCTGGTCTCTCCCTTAATGGTCGTTTTCCTCTTTACTTCATTAAACAAAGGATCTTCATTCCCCTGGCATGGAAGTTACCCGCAGTGTGCATCTAATGACAGGCCTTTATGAACTCGGTGTTGGACTCAGTTTCTCCGTAATTGCCATGGTGATTTCTGCTATTCTTGAACAACAAAGGAGGGTAGATTGAGCCATAAAATTCTTGAACTCATTTTCCTGTTCTTGCGATCGAGTTTGTAGGGCTTAAAATCACGTAGACATTCAACAGAATCAAAACACATCTCAGCAACATATTTAATATATTTGGGTACTTACAAGTTATGGCTCGTCAAGGTATCATGGGTCAGATTTCTCAGGAAATACGCCGTCAGAAAAACTATACTTCAACAGCAAATCAACACTAAAAAGGCCGAAAACAACCCTAAGGGCCCAATTAGACCAAGAGTCATCAGGTCCCGGAGATCGTAACCCATTTTGTTTCTCGCATGCCCCGGAAAAGAGACAAAATAAACCCTGGATCTGGATGCCTTCGCGAATGAGTTGTTCCTTTCTGCTTTTAAATATTTGCTTTATTTTTTTTTTTTTTATTACTTTGATTTTTGAATATACTGGGAAAGTTAGTGCCTCTTGTCTCTGTCTTTTACGATGGCGACTCTATGACTATTGTCTCCTGCTTTTTACCTTAGCATGTGAACATAGTCTGACTGATTTTAATTGATGGCCCTCCAAATTTGAAATATTCATCTTATGATTTTATTATCAATTTGGCTTCCTTGGAACACATTGTCAATTTTGTCACTCAACGTTTAACCTTACCCCGAAAAGAGACATTACCTGTTAAATTTAACAAATAAAATAAAAAAGATTATATAATCAATTAATTACAATAGCTGTCTCTGTTCACGCAAGATTTAAGCGTGTTGACATGTACCACATATATAATTAATCTCCAATTGTCCCATCTAGGCGTGTTTATGCCCTGCATGAGACAATCAAATAACACAGATCCTTGATCTTCTGGATCAATTATTGTAGGTGACACCATCAATTAGAATTTTTACCCAAGCTTATTGTTATTTAGAACTAAAGACTGAAATTTGTATTATTTCAATCCGCTCCAGGTTAGAAGTTCTGCAGTCCAACAACAATATGTGGTGGAGACATGTGCATAGCTGGAGATTTATGGAATATCAAAATGATAGGCCGGCCGAGCGGCCTTTCATTGGTCTATTTCACAACGAGAATTTCCCTCTACAGACTCATTCAAACATTTACTTTCATTTTCCTTCATATGTTTCTCATTCCTTTCATATCAGTTTCAGATAATCATCATCATGGCTTTCCTCCCTAAATTCATTTTTTTCTGCACTTTAATTTTCTTCATTAAACCAACTCTTTGTCAAGAATTATATGATAAATCTAACTGCAGTACAGAATCACAATTTCCTGAGAAGAACTATCTTTGTAGCTTGAAATATCCCACTTGTGATACTTATTTAGTCTACAGAGCTCAAAAGAATTTCCAGTCACTGTCCAACATATCATCTCTTTTTCAATCAAGCCTATACAAACTCCTTGACATTAACAAAATGACTGAAGCTGATTCCACCAGCTTAGCACTTGGTCGAGAAATCATCATCCCCATTAACTGCTCTTGCGCTGGCCAGTTCTCTAAGGCCGTTGTCATGTACAACTTTTCCACTTCAGGATCTTTCGCTGGAGTTGCTTGTGGAGTTTTCGAAGGTTTGGTGAAAGCACAGTCTCTGGTTGACGAGAACACTGATTTTGAAGGTAATGTTCTGATCAAAGTGCCTATTCGATGTGCTTGTCCCAGTGAAGATGATAGAAGCAATGGTGTGAATTACCTTGTTACATATCCGGTCATAGAAGATGACAATACGGATTTAATAGCTAGAAAATTTGGAATGCAAGAAGAAATGATCTGGAAGGCTAATGGATTACAATCATTTGATAGTATTTTTCCTAAAACAACAGTACTCATCCCCACAAAGGATGTCCCGGCCGTGGACTGGGAAATTGAAACTCGTTCAGATGATCCAGCCCTCAGTCCTAGAGGGGTAATTCCTCTTACGAAAGTTATTTCCAGTACAGAGACAACAGCTATTTTAAAGCCACAAGTATTTCTTGCACTAGGAGTTGTTGTTGCAGTCGTTTTAATAACTGTAGCTGGTTGTGTCTGTATAAGCATTCAAAGAAAGCATCGTCCTCGGAGTTTTCGCCCATTAACTCCAAGAAAGTCGGTGTCATCAAATCTCTCACCTGATTTTCTTGATGGAGTGTCCAAGCTAAAGCATTCGCTGATAAGTTTTAGCTTGGAGGAGCTTAGGATTGCAACTGAGGATTTCAATGAGAGTACAGCGATTGGAACAGCAGTATACCGGGGGAGGATTGGTAGCTTGTCTGTGGCAATTGAGCAGATGAATTCAGTGGAGGCAGCTCGGCATGTTATATGCATATTGACAAAAATCAACCATTTAAATGTAGTCAAGCTTGAGGGATGCTGCTATGGAAGTACGCCTTATTTAGTTTTCGAGTTTGCACAGAATGGTAGCTTGAGGGAGTGTTTGTCAAATGCCCCGATATCCAGGCAGCTAACTTGGGCGAAAAGATTGCAGATTGCTTTTGATCTGGCAGTGGCTATTCATTACATTCACTACTGCACTAAACCAGCTTATGTGCACCGAAATATAAACAGCAGAAACGTGCTGATAACAAAGGATTGCAGGGCAAAGATTTCTGGATTTAGATTGGCAAAACCTGTAATCTTCAATGAAGAAAAGGAACAGACAAACTGGAATGAGTCAGTGGTTGTGGGCAGAAAAGGATATTTAGCACCTGAGTATTTAAGTGATGGGCTGGCTTCCCTCACGGTTGATGTATTTGCATATGGGGTTATTCTTCTTGAGTTGTTATCTTCTAAAGAGGTTACTATGGAAGGAGAACTGTTGAAGGATTCTGTAAATTTTTTAGTTGATGCAGGATTTCAAAGCTCCTCGGGGTCCTTGGATAAGTTGAAGGAATTCTTGGATCCAGCTTTGGAAGGGGATTATCCAATGGGAGACGCTATGTCTTTGACAATATTGGCCAAGGCATGTATTGAAGAAGATCCCTGTAACAGGCCTACCATGAATGATGTTCTCAAGGCTCTTTCGAGAATCGTTTGATATATTTTTTTCCCCCACTCTTTTAAGAAAAATCTGTGAGAGAAAATTAATGCCAATTTCTACAACTTGTACATATTGGTGAATATGGTATTTTAATTCTTGGTTTAAACGATAATTAAACAAGAACGGCGTAGGCTTCGTTTAGGGCAATGGTCACATTACTACTAACAAAAGGGCAATGGCCTAGTAATTAATCTGTTCAGCAAGTAATATGTAAAATTAACCTACTATTCAAGTTAAAAATTATTATTATTATTTTTTATTTTTTAATAAAAGTAATATGGTTGAAAACTTGAAATATGACCCAAAATTCAGTCAGGAGTTTGTTATCAAACAGCTAAGGTGGTAGCCAAGTGGCAAATTTGGTAGGCTGGTTAGACTATTATACATTTAAAACTGTTATAAAACGTTTTAAAAACTCTTTTAAAACGTATTACAAACCGTTTTCTTTTGACGTGTCTTAAAATATTAAAAACTGTTCTCTTTTGTTATGATAAGAAGACTGTTTTTATAGTTTTTAAATTTATAAGAAAACAGTTTTAAATAGTAATCGAATTTATAAGAGAACCCTTTATAGCAGTATTTAAATTTATAAGAGAACGATATTTAACAGTTGTTAAAATTTTATAAGAAATTTACTTTTAATAATATTTAGATATATAAGAAGACAGTTTTTAACAGTTATTAAAATTTTTAAAATTATAATTCTTAAAAATAACAATAAAAATGGTTATTAACAAAATTCGATTAAATAAAAATTAATTTATCAAAAAATATACATATACATATATGTATATGTGTGTATATATATATATATATATATAAAATATATGTAGAGGACAATAATATCACTCATTAATTCATACATATGTGTATCGATCTTATTAATTGTTTAAAAATATATTAAATATTGATTAAAAAAAAGTCTAAATTAAAAGAGTTCGTATCATTACAATTTGCAAACATAAACAGTAGCACAACAGCAGTAGATCATGAATCAAAAACAACAGCAAGCTGATGCTAGATATCACATACATAACTGTTTTATTCACTAATTATTATATAACTAAAAATAGTAGTCATAAAAGAATTAAACAAGTATCTCCCAACAACAATATATATTTACAACTTTGTCAATAGTTAGCTGAAACAACAATAAACTATAGCAGAAATGGCTACAACAAAATAACATTAGGAGAAGAAAATAGCAGAAAAATAAAAAACGTACAGCTAATAACATGAAGCAGAACCGACAACAAGCAGTCAAGCAGTAGGGAGCTTGGTAATTAACAAGTAGCAACCTTGTCTTTCGTAGTCTTTGCCATAGTTTTAAGTCAATGCACTTATCAATTAATTTATGACTTAATAATTAAATTGAATAAAAAGTAGATCAATAGACCTATAACCAAATATATCCATCGAAATTCGTTGGGTAAAACATGAAAAATATAACTAAAACAAAAGAATAAAAAGATACAATTATTTCAATTACAAAATTGACAGAACAAATTCAGCCCAATCTTTTCTCATCTCATCTATCTCTTCTTGTTTGTATGAGCATTTTTTTTCAAACTGCATAAAATATTACACATAATGAAATTAAATAAAATAACATTAGAAGTCATGCATATTATAAAAAATTAATAAAATAAATAAAATAATTGCAAAGTTATAATTCTAACCTTTTGTTGGGTAGAAATATTTGAATCTTCAATAATATCTTTCATATACTTCATTACATAATACCCACACTCTAAATTTGTGGGTTGTTTAGGACACTACCAAAAATTTAAAAAAAAAAACATAATAAAATTGAGTATATTTTAATTAACATAAAACAACGAAAAAAATTGTTCAAATAATAAAAATCTAAATTATTTTCCTTCGAAAAGTCATATAAAGATGGTGTGTATATATATAGCATATTAGCATATTAGTTAGTAAAAGTTATACTAACAGATCAATAACCAAATATATATACATATATTGTGACAGTATATATGTATCACATATTGTTTCTTTCTTTTTAATATGTAAGTACTAATTTGACTGATATATGAAACGAAAAGATTCAAAGTATATAACAATTATAATTATATCATTCATTGGATTATTCTTAAAGATGATTTGAATGATTGATGGGTTACTTCAATTTTGGACCTAACTCTAGTTTTAAAGAATTCCTAGTTTTCAATTCCATTCATTTAATATTTCATGCTAATTTAAATTAATCAATAGTCAATAAGATTTTTTTTTTTGAGACATTTGCAATAACCAATGATAGGCCATTGTTTACCAACTGATATTTATGTTATTAATGTATATTTCCAATGTTGTCAAACATGTATGCCCTAAAAAAGTAAATAAAATATTAGAGAAAATCAAAAGAATGATGGTATCTATGTAAATAAAGAAAAAGGATTGAAAATAGTTGATGGTTAATTTTTTATATCCCACTTTACTCATACAGACATTAGAAAATGTTGGTACGTATAGTTGTAGGTTATTGGCCCATTAAAAATATCCTACCCCAACCCCTTCCCCTTCCCTAGAAATAAAAAAAAAAGAAGATAAATCATTATTAGGTTTTTCTTAAAAATATTTATTAGATTAAGTTTTGATGTATTGACAAATTATTTGTTCTAGTATTAGAATTGGCTATCATAATTTAAAGATTGGTTATCTTTGTCACTTATGAATCAAAGAAAAAAATTTCAAAAAAATAGTCTATAATATAATTTTTATGTACTTACATTGATTTTCTTCTAAATCGGTGTCTTTCTTTCAATTTTTTGTGATCGAACATTGAACATCTTCATGACTCTTTTTTTTAAAAGGAAAAAAAACGAAGAAATGATAGGAAAAGGAAAATGAATATCATATATAAATTATGTCAAATGAATAGAAAAATTATATCTTAATGCAAATAAAGGTATTAAAAATTATACTTACTTATTAACAACTTGCTTGATGTCAGAGATAATTTCATTTTGAAGTGAGTCTAAAAAATATGTGATGTCATTATATGGATCAATAATGACCAACATCCAGTGAAATCTATATTGATGGTAATATATATATATATATAATAAATGCATTAGTTGAAATAAATTATACTCAACAATTAATAATTAAATATATAATCATATAGCATAATGAAAATACATACTCATGATAATATGGAGCAAAGAATATCTGATTCATCTTTGCATGTCTTATTCTTTCTGCGATTGAACGTACTCTATCAGCTTCTATTTTTCTGCCGATTGAAGCAATTTCATGTGGATTCACAAATCCAATCATATCAACCAAATTTCTCTCTTTGATGTAATTGTATAAGTGCCTAATAATAAAGTAAAAGTTTTTGTTATTATAACAATAAATTTATACCTTTAATCCTCAATAAATAAGTTAAAATGATACATATTCATCAGGAAAATATTAAATCACCTTATATAGACTATTATACAAGTGACTGATATAAGGTCCATGCTTAAAAACTCTTGGATTATACCTTGAGTAACATTCTCAATAAATTCTTGCCCAAAAATATTTTTTTCTATACTTACTTCAATGGTGTCACCTGGAAGCATAGTTTTATTGGCATATACACCAATAGATTTCATAGAACAATATGCTTGAGTTGAACATTGAAATTAATATTTTGGAAGTGTTTGCGTTTTACATTGTAATTTTGGCCTAAACTTGAAGGATTGGATTAGAAATTAAGTGGGTTAATAAAAGTGTACGCCAGATGTTTGACAAAATGTTTCAGTGAACTTTGGCCTAGTAATCTTAAGTTTGATAGTTGAAAAATACTTGCAGGGTGCTTTAGGAGTGAAAGGAAGGTTGATTAAGTGGATTGAAGTGCAAGATAAAAGGTAGCAAAAGTATGTATTCCAAGTGTTCGGTAATTTGCCTAAAAAAATACTGAGAGCAAAATGGCACCAAAAAAGGGGAGTTCTTCACAAGTTTCATTAGTTTTTGACAAAAGGAAATTTGTTTCATGTGAAGCCGAACAAAAGTTTATTAAATTTCAACAAGCTGAAAAAGTATTAGTGAGGGAACGAACATTAAAACCGGGCTCAGAAGATGGAATGATTTTGTAATTTATCCGGGATCGGAAATGAGAATCGCTTACTGACTATCCTACTCAAGCAATAGTGCCATTAATTAGGGAATTTTATGCTAATGCTTCAGTGAGCAGAGAGAATGACAAAGTGTATGTTAGGCGCAAAAGGATTTCATTTAGTTCTAAGGCCATTAACACCTTTTATGGCTTACTATCCATTGACGCAGATGAGGATTTGTATAATGCATTCAGGAGAGATGATGAAAACTACACTCAGATTATTGAAGAATTATGTGTTCCTGGAACATAATGGTTAAGAGGTCGTGGTAGATACAGCAAATCTTTCACCTTCCCGGAAAATACGCTCAATAGATACGCCAAGGCTTGGTATAAATTTATTTGCTCCAATCTCATGCCTACATCCCATCTCAATGAAGTTACAGCAAAAAGAGCATCTCTACTTTATTGTATTTGTGCTGAGATTACTATTGATATAGGGAAGGTAATCCGAGACAGCTTGATTGCATCTATTGAAGCAAAAACAACGGGGGGACACACATACCCCTGTCTTATTACTACCTTATGCTTAAAGGGAGGAGTAAAGGTAGAGGACACAGAGTACAAGGTAAATCCGGACTCTCCAATTGACGGGATGGCAATTTCCAAGTTCAACTGCTGGGCAGGAGGTGCATTCGTCCAATCAGGCTTAGGATTTATTGTGGATGATGATAATCAAGTTCCACTACCATGAAAACCATTGCCTCGACTGAGAAAAGGCTCCCTTAATACAATTCCAGAGGCATACCGGTCAGCCTATGAAGAAAGATTGAGGCGTCAACAAAATCCTTATGAAGGCTTACCAAATCCCCTATTTGTCCATCAAGATAATGAAGCCGGAGCTTCCTCCTCACATCACGAAGATCCCATACAATCAAGGATTGCCGATATGCATCAAAAAATTATTCAACAAGGGCATGAGATTTCTAACATCCGGCAAGAGCAATCAAGGATACATCAGTATCAAATGGACTGCTTCAACACTTTGGCTTCATATTTTCAACAAATACATTCCGATGTTCAATTTCCACCACTTCCACCACAATTCCCGCCCAACCAAGCAAATGAAGATAACAATGCACAATGAGAGGCAAGATTCTTACATTTTACCTCTTAGGTAAGATCTTTCTAATTTTTTCCTTTATTTTTCCATCTTTCAACATCGAGGATAATGTTTCCATTAAGTGTAGGAAATGAATAAAAAGTAATCGTTTGTTGAACATAGTGAGTTACTACCAATCACACACATATATGAAAAAAAAAAAAAACTATTTTGGTTCAAGTTTAACTTATCATGTTCTAGAAGTGTGTTTGTTTGATTTTTTTTTTTTTTGGGTTAATATTATGTTTGCCTGTTTTTAGTCTTTTCCCCAATATCTATTTTTGTTGGTTTGATTTGCTTGAGGACAAGCAAGCATTCAAGTATGGGGGTATTTGATAAGTGCGTAAAAACACACACTTATCATTTACTCTTTAATTTGATTTGTTTGTTTAATCCTCTGCTTACACTAATATTTAATGTATTTTAGTTGTATTTTTTACAGATCATGAGAATTGGCCATTGCGCCATTCATCCTGCTCTTGGGCATCAAGTTCAAGTTTTTGGAGAGAACTAAGCGATAGAGAGAGAGGAGATTGGAAGAATTTTTGGGCATCAAGTTCAAGGTTTTGAAAATCAAAACTCTCATAATCTAGTTTTATCTTTTTCTTTTGTCTTTAAACCTTTATTTTGAATTAAACAATAGTGAAGTTATTGTTTTTTATGTTGTCGATTGTTAAATTTTTTATTGTGGATTTTGAACTTTATCTGGTGTGTAGTTAAATTTGTTTTCTAAGACAATGATCTAATCTATTTGAAGCATTCAATTTGTGTAATTGTGTTATTTGTTTTGATTTAATATTTAGTGTTGCGTATTCATTATGATGATGGATGCGTTTTAATATTTGGTTAGTATTTGAATTATTTGTGGATTAATATGAACTGAAAAGTGATTATTATTTAAACCAGGTAATGAATACCGTCAATTACATGTTAGACAGAGATGTATTAATATGATTTACGTAGTTAGTTAAGAATTATTACTGAATGTAAAGCACTTTCATTTAATTTAATTCACATATAAATATAGTGAATTATTTAGGTGCAAAGTAGATTCAACTAATCTCGAGAAAGAGTGTCGAATAACTTAGGATAATTAACTAATAATACAGGTATTAAATCAGAATAATATTATCTGGAGAATTAGATGTGAATAAATATAATAAAATCATTAGCCCTAAATCTTTCCATCAGCTGTATTTGTTTTAATTAAATTGCTCAATAGTTTATTTTACTTTATTTTGTTTTAATTTTTTTCAATTAAATTAATTCAATTTTTTTAGATAAATTCATTACTTAATTATCTTCGATAATTAACAAATTAACTTTTCTTGTAGGACCAACACTTTCTTACCACTGTATTACTTGTTTGCGATACATGCACTTGTATTCGTAATTTATACAACATATTTTAATTTTTTATTCTTGGTTTTAAAGTATTTATCTTTTTTATTTTTTATTTTTTCTCTAATCGATAATTGAAGTTCATTAAGTGACAAGAAAAATAGTCAAATAATATAAAAATAATTAAAAACAATGATTTAATTATTTTCGTTTTGCTTAATGTCAGAGACAATTTCATTTTGAAGTAAATCCAAAAAATATGTGATATTTTTTTTGTCTAAAATTTTCAACATATATTTTACTTTTTTCAACAAATACCAGCATTTTTAATTATTTTTATTTTGTATGACTATTTTTTTACATGTAGTGAATTTATGATTATTATTTGTTAATATATTATTGTTGTTTTAATTATAGATTAGTGTAAAAATTCAAAGAAATTTGAATAAAAAAAGTAGAAATTGTTTAAATTTAAAAATCAAATAAGAAAAATGAAAATTTTAAAATAAAAAGTAAAAAGAAGAAAAATAAATTAAACTTTTATTTTGCTAATTAAAAATAAATTATTTTCATGTAATTAATTTATTTATATAAAAAAATTAATTAAAAATTATTAAAAAAGAGTATTTATGTCATTATATTAGTTAAATAAAAGTTAAAGGTATTTTTGTTATTAAAGTAATCATTATTGAGTCAGCAGTTAATTTTAACAAAAAAATTAATAAAAAGAATGTGTGTTTAATAATTATATATATATATAATTTAGAGATTTTATGATTATAAAATAGATTTAAATTTTTTTAATGTAAAATTGAAATTTTATATATATATATATATATATTTATATATATATATTTGTGTGTGTGTGCATTTATTGTTCAAAGTCTACTATTATACTATTAGGCAAATTAGTAAATTAAAAATAAAAATAAGGTTATTGTTTAAAGACCGGCCCAATACATGAACAATATCCCTTAATTACTATTCATTATATTTATGTAAATGTGTATATATATACTCTACCTATATTTTGTTTGATATTCTTAATTCAAACACCAACATCTTTAATTACATTTCTTAAAATTAAATAAGTAAATTTTTAATTTTTATATATTTACTGATAAAAAAGTTTTTGACTAAATTAATATTAAAAAAACTCAATCTCACGTGGTATAGTAAACGAAAACAAGATTAAAAAATTATTTTTTTAAAATTTTAAATAGAAATCAATTAAATTAAAATTATTCTCTAAACAGAAGAATATTTAAAATAATTTTTTATTATTTAAATAAAAGTATATTTTATTATAATTCTTCTAAATATGTATTTTAGAAAACGATTTGAAAATTATTTTTTATTTTAAAAATCAAGAATAATTTACTAAAACTGTCATTTAAATATGTGAAAAAAGAAAACGTTTTAAAAATTGTTTTTATATTTTTTTAAAATAAAAATAAGTTTATTAAAATTTCTTTAAACACATATTTTAGAAGACGGTTTACAAAAATCGTTTTTATATTTTAGAATTAAAGTCAATTTTATTAAAACTGTTCTCTAAACATATATTTTAGAAGACGGTTTACAAAAATAGTTTTTATTTTTTAAATTTAAAGTCGGTTTCATTAAAACAGTTCTTAAAACATATATTTTAGAAAACGGTTTACAAAAACTGTTCTTATTTTTTAGAATTAAAGACAGTTTTTAAATAAACCGTCTTAAAAAATGAAAACCGTCTTCTATTTAATGTACTCTCTAGTAGTGTGGATTAAAATTCAGTTTTGTTATTTATGCCACTATTTTTCTTCTCAAGGGCAGCTAATAATTCTGACAGACTTGGAAAACCTTTGAAATCTGTTTTCAAGAATATAAAGGACAGGACTGAGAGCTGATTTCTTCTCTGTAATTTTGACAATTCCTCTGTAATTGATTTATTAGACAATTCCTTTTATGATTGTTTCTTCTGCTGCAGATGTAGACTCGCTGAACCAGATATAAACTTGTAGATAGCTATAGCGTATAACTGACGAATGCCTCCTCAAGTATCATATCATTCAAAATAAACCTTTTGGGATAAGTTTTTAGATATTCAGTTTTATACTTTGTCTAATAAATAACACGTTGAGTATTCATGTCATATGCATTTTGAGAAAAACTTTTAATGATTTTAGATGCATAATCCTTCTTACCCTAATTTATCAAAACTATATATATTCACTGTATGTTGCCAAGCTACTATAATTGGTCATGACTGGACCCTTCCGTGCATTATGTCTATTGATTCATGTATAAAGCAAATATTAGTCATAAGACAAATCATACCCTTAATTTCAATTAATAAACCACAATCCTATAGTTGAGAATGTAAGAAAAGAAAACAATATAGGAAGTTGGAGTACGTAATAAAAGTTATTTGAAAAATGCTTTGTCTTCGCTAATAACAGGGATTCAGATTTTAATCATGGCAAAAAAGCAAAATGTAAAATGAATACACCATAGACAGCATAGATTATGATAGAGAAGGTATGAATATGTTCCATTTATAGATGCATAAAAAAAATGACTCATTAATTCTAAAACTACAAACCTATATCCCATGCCTATTTCTCCAGATTTGAAATTTAATATTTTTAATTAAAGGTTATTTGAAAAAACTGCAAATCTTTCGTGTGATAGGAGTTTCATAGAGTAAACTTCTTAATTTCTTGATAAAGGAATTATAACTTTTCATCTAAATAAAAAGTGAGAAAAAATTTGATAGAATAGCTTTAATAAAATCATTTAATAAAAATACTGACGTGTTTTAAAATTTTCTCTCATCAAAATTATCGTTTTCATAATTAGTGAATTTTAAAAAAGAATTCTATGATTAAAGTTTATTGGATGGATATACTAATTATATGATAAACTTGCCTCAATTAAGACTTTCTCCAGCAAGAACATGCATAAACATACATTTTTTTTTTTTTTTTTTTTTGTAGATCGTAAAATTGACATATAATATTTAACGTCATTATCTGGTGATATCAGATATATTTAACAAATTCAAAGATGACAAAGGTAATTTCAAGGAGTCATTAACAACTGATGTGTAGAGCATGTGAGCTTGTCTGAAGCAGCACATCTTACGGTAGGTGGAGAAGATATACTTCACGAGGCCATTGATTTCATGGCCACTCACCTTAATTCTCTTGCTATTGATCATTTAAAGAATCCTCTGGCAGCACGAGTTATTCATGCGCTACGGCGCGCAAAGCCTCCACAGAGGCATACCTAGAATAGAGCACCGGCGTTAAATCTCTATCTACCAAGACGACGCTTCTCATAATAAAGTTTTAATGAAACTCGCCAAGTTAGATTTTAATTTAGTGCAATTATTGCACAAGAAGGAATTATGTGAAATCTCTAGGTGACTTCTCAGATATATTTGTTTTTGTTTCTTCTAATTTGTAGAGATGATCACAAATATAGTAGGTATTATTAATTGATACATCTCAGGTAGTGGAAGGACTTAAACTTTGCAACGAAACTAACTTTTGCAAGAGATAGAATGGTTCAGTTCTAATTTTGGATAATATGAGAGTGTTTAATTTTGAGCCTCAATACTGTTTGGCTAGAAAAATACTAACAAAAATAGTCGCCATTTTACATCCATTATATATAGATGATATCTATGATGTATATGGCACACCTGAAGAGCTGGAGCTCTTTACTGAAGCGATTGAGAGGTTGGATAATTTCTTGTCTTTAACTACAATTGTATTGACATTAGACCAACTTCCCGATTACATGCAAAAATTCTGTTACGCATTAGTGGATCTTTACAATGAGATAGAGAAAGAAATTTGTGAAAGAAGGATATTGGTCGTACCGAGTTCACTAACTTTTTCCTTGAATGATAGTTACCACGCTTGCAAGCTTGCGAAACGAAAATTTCTATATGATTTGGTCCATATCATAATCTTTTTATACTAATGCATACCTGCAGATGAAAACTCTGGTTGGAGGTTACCATGATGCATGAATCTAAGTGGTTCCATAACAATTACATTAATTCCTACAATGGAGGAGTACATGCGTGTGGCGTTAGTAACATCTGGCACCACCATGCTTACAACTGCTTCCTTTTTGGGCTTCAGAAATAACTGGGAGGCTTATGGATGATGTCAAGTCACATAAGATACCAAACTACTTTAATTTTTTTTTTGCCCTTTTCTTTTTACACTGTGCTCTTGTAATTAGTTCTTTAATTTCGAGTAATTTGCATAATTACGTTACTTGTATACATAAATGCAGTTTGAGCAACAGCGAGGGCTTGCTGCTTCTGCTGTTGAATGCTATATGAAGCAGCATGGAGTGTCGGAGGAAGAGGTATGCAAAGAGTTCGGTAAGTAGGTTGGTAATGCATGGAAGGATATAAACAAGGAGTGCCTCAGACCTACTGACATTCCAATGCCTGTATTTATGCGTGTTTTCAATCTTGTGCAAGTTATTGATGTGGTTCACAGGGAAGGAGATGGATACACCCATGTTGGCAAAAGGGATGAAAGAAAATGTGACATCCCTGCAGATTGATTCAATTTCACTGTAAAAATAGACTCAATTCGGTTGGTGTGATTGCAAAAGATTTGAATAAACAATTCAAAATTTAATATTTAATTTCATTTTGCATTCTTATAGAAAGTTAAATTTTAAAACATTTTAACTTTTTTTTTTAACAAGAATGAATAGTTAACTTACGGTTAAAAGCGATTATGTGTAAAATTTTGAATGAATGATTATTGATAACAACAACGCTTAGTGGCCCGTTTCCATCGGGAAGACGCGGGACGTCTTTCTAGCAGCGACTTAGCCGTCTCGGTGTCACGCTTGTGCCCGCCAACCCTTAACACTCCTGCTTCTTCACTAATTTCATTTTATCATTTTTCACGTGTTCTGCCGATGAAAAATGTTTTTTAATTTTCCAGCCACCGACAAAATTCTCTGTCCCTGATGGAATGTAATCAACAATTTGATTATTATAATGTTTGACCCAATTCCACTAAAACATTGTTTTATATATATAAATCATAGTAATATAATGATAAAATATATATCCTTTACAAAGGATGTAATAAAATTGGTATGATTTTTAACGGTTTGTAAAATTAAGTTATTAACGAGGATTGTAAAGGCACCGAAAAAGACATTATTTTAGAATTAAAATGTAGGGGAATTACAATTTCTCTCGGGTAGACCCAAACTTACTACATGTCTCCTTTAATAAAAAAAAAAAGTCTAAAAATTCCTATCCTTTCAATTTTTTAATGATAAACATCCATTTTTTAAGGGTAAAATAAATTTTTAAATAGTAGTAGTTAATGTGGAAAGACAAAATTTTGACTTGAATATGACATATTACTGTAGAATAGAGGAGAGAGAGAGAAAAAAATCAAATTGACCATCAACGAGCGCCACCATCACACCACCGACCGTCGCCAGTGATTAGCTCGAAATAAATTATTTTTAACATTATAAGATTTTAAATTTTTTGATTTATACCATAGTATATTTAGTTTAAAAAAAAAAAGTGACGAAAATAGGTCCAAAATGGCCAGAGCAATAGCAGCCACTGTATAGCTCCACCACGCTGGCGACGAGCGACAACACACTGCCACTATCATTAGAGTTAATAAAAACCCATCTATCTAATGGTGTATTTAATGGTGGTGGCAGTGTGCCATCATTCATTGTCGGCCTGATGGAGCCACACGATGGTCATCACTATTTTAACTATTTTTCATCCCTTTTGTCGCTTTTTTTTTTTTTAAAAATAAATATACATTTATATGGATTGAAAAATTTAGAATACAATGATCTCGACTGCAATTTATTTCGAGTCGGTCATCAGTAGTTAGTGATGGTCGGTCATTGGTAAAATTTTTATAAATTCAAATTAATTTATTATTTGTGATTAATGTATACATAAATTTATTAGGTTGATTATGTGTGCTTGAATTAATTGTGATTAGAAATATAATTGATGTGCTTATTAATTGTGATTAGAGATATAATTAATAAATATTTTTTAATATTTATAAATTTAAATTAATTTAAATACAATTTATTTTTATTAGATCGATTATGTGTGGATTGATTGTGATTAAAGATATAATTAATGAATATTTTTAAATATTTATAAATTTAAATTAATTTAAATAGAATTTATTTTAAGTAGGTTGATTATATGTGATTTAATTGTGATTAGAGATGCAATAATTAAATATTTTAATATTTATTTTGATTTTTAATTAATTTAATATACATGTGTAAGAGTAACTCAATTTTGTTCTTATTATACATTTTACACGGTAGTATAATTGAGGTTATTTTTTTAAAAAAAATCATATTTTCTGTTAAGATATTAGATAATAGAAGATTATTAAGTACAAAGGGTTTTTGAACATTTTTTCTATTAGAAGAGAAAAGTAGTAAGTTTGAGTCCAATAGAAAAAAAATTGTAAATTTTCCTAAAATGTACTACAAGATGCCTGTATTCATTAATATGAAAAAACACTTCATTAATTGAAGAAGAAATTGAGATATACCCTTGGTTGGAGAAATAGACACATGCCCCTAATGTTCAAGGAAAAATAAATGTCTCCCTTAAATTTAGACAAGTAGACAAATATCCTTTTGATTTTTATTTTTATTAGATGACATATTATATTATTATCATTTGTATCCCTAAATTTTTAAATAATAATAAATTAAGAAATATGTATTTAAATTATAATAATTTAATCCTATTTTATATGGTTGACAACATGTTAGGGATCCTCATCCTTGCCCTGATCTCAATTGGGCCGAATTCTTGCAAGCCCCCAACCCCGAGTTTGACTAAAAAAACAAAAAAAAATTGTTACTATTATAAAAATTCAAAGCAAGGACTTTAAAGAGAACTAACACATCACTTATTGTTGGACCACTTTTACTTATACGACAACATGTGTAAATAAAAAATATTTAATATTATTGATTATGAAAACGTTATTAAAAGGGTGATTTTCTTTTCCAATGCCTACTCAAAAAACTAATTAATTAGCTGTTTGTCTTCTGACGTTTTCCTGATTTTAAAAAATAATTTTGTTTTAACATATATCTTAATCAAGTGAAATGAACAAAATATATATTTATTTTTTTTGTCATTAGGAAAAGAGCTGAATTGAATATATTATACAATATTCTTTTAAGAGATGTGATTGAATATATAAACAATTAGGTTGAGGATTCTCGTAACTTAAAAAGATATAGAATCCAATTAATTAATTTAGCCAATTAATAATTACACAATGAAAATGGCATCAATTTTGCATTTTGACCAAGTAAACTATATTATTCTTTTTCTAAAAAGTTATATATTTTAAATATTATACTAAAATTTTTTATTTCAATGTGAATAAAATTAGAATTTTATTTCTATATATCTTTAAATTAAACAAAGAAAAAAATTTTAAATTTTTTTATCAATCTCATGTTTTGTGAGATTTGATTGGTAGAACACAATCCTCACAAATAGACAATAGTATTTTAAGATAAGAAAATTAAAGGGAAAGAATTTATTATTAAAAAAATATATCATCAATTTTGAACTTTTCATCAAATCTCATAATATAAATCAAATTTGTTATGCTTTTAAATAATAATAAATTAGTTTTCATACGTGAAATCACAATTTTAGATATCATCAAAATGACATAATAAAATTAAGTATTTTTTTATAAATTAATTCATGAAAATAAAGCAATGGACAAGAATTGCTAATTTAATTGACACAGTTTATAATAATTTTATTAGAACAAAATATCAAATTTGATTAATTCATTTATCATATTTTTTTTATTAACCTATATAAATAGAAAAATAAGTAAGTATAGTAGTAAATTATGATCTAATTTTTAATAGAATTGATGATATTAGAGAAAATATATTAAATCAATCTTGAACTTTTTTGTTTTTTGGTAATTTTGCAAAAAGAAATATTTTGAGGGTGCTTGTGAGAAGATGAGGGTTTTCTTTAGATATAGGATTCTTTTTTCTAATATATATATATATATAAGTAACAATTTAAGATTTTAAAAAAATATAATAATATTATGTCAAGCACCTAATTGATTAAATTATAAATTATAAACTTTTTAAAGAACTTGATTAATAAAATTAAAAATATAAAATTTTGTATAATTTTTTATTAAATAATATGCATATAATTGTAATTTTATAAAGCAATTTTAAATTTTTTTCAAGGAATCCAGGACGGGTTGGGGAAAGAGGGAGATCATTGTCCTAACCCGTTTTTAAATTGGAGACAAAATATTGTCCCCAAACACAACCTGGTCCCTTTTTTTTTTTGAAAATCCTTTCCTAATTCTTGACCTGAACAGGTCAGGTTCCCACAGTCTCTGGCTCTACGAAAAAAATTGCCATCCCTATTATTTTAATATTTTTATAATATACTTTTTTTAAAGTATAACAATTTAATTTCTATTTTAATATTTTTCATAATATATAAAGAATTAAATAATTTTATAATTTATTATTTTAATAAAAAATTAAAAAATATTATTGTTAAAAATTTTTAACAATGAGTTATATCAAAGTCAGACGCTAAAAGAATTTTAACCTTCTTTTTTTATTTTCTTAGTAATAATTTGATATTTAATTATTAAAAAATTAAATGAAATATTTTTTTAGCATTTTATTTTTATATCTAATATATTTATTAAAAAATTATGTTAAATTTATTATATTTTCTTTAAAAAATTATGAAAATATAAATAAAAAATAAAAAATAAATACATGTTATATATATATATTGTAAATAAAAATAATAAAAATTCTCTTTTTTCTTACATTTTAGTTAAAATTAAGTATATTATTTAACAATAATATAAAATATGTTTAATTTCTAATTATTATTAACAATTGACATCAAATTCTCTTTTTTTATATTTTTATTTTTATTTTCATAATTTTTAATAAGAAAATATAATAAACTTAATATAATTTTTTTGATAAATATATTATATATAAAAAAATCAATTTTTTTTTGACAATTAAACATTAAATTATTACTGAAAAAATAAAAGAAGAGGGCTTAACATATAGGTTTGGTCAAACTCATTGTTAGAATTTTCTAAATAATAATTTTTTTCTAAATTTTTATGAAAGTAATAAATTAAAAATGACAATAATCTAACCAAGTAATTCGCAAAAATAAAAGTTAAGAGGTATCTTTTTATTTATCTAAAATTAATGGAGCATTTTTTTTTTGTAAATATCTTAGGAGTATTGTGTTTATTTTCTTAAATATCAGGAGATATATGTCAATTTCTCTTAATTAAAGTAATCTCTTTCAAAAAGATGAGATTAATATAAAATATTTTGCATAGAAAATTTTCGAAATTAAAAACAAACAAGAAAGAAGAAAATTATAACGAGAGAGACACATGTGATATGTTTCTAACGAATTATATATATCATCTTTTTGGCATTTGTTAAAAAAAAGGCGTGATATGTTTAAATTGCATTATATATAGGACATTTGTATTCCGTAATTTGGAAAAACACTAATTATTGAAGCCATCTTTTTCAAAAAGATACAGTGATATGAAAATTATAACGAGAAAGACTGATGTGATATGATTTTAAAGCATTATATCATCTTTAGTTTTAATAACAGGGATTAATTAAGATTTTAACTCACACCAAAATAAAAAAAAACATGTAAAATGAATATCATGGAAAATGTAGATTAAGATAGAGAATGCACGTGAATATTCCATGCGCACATCTTATATGCAAGAAATAACGACTCATTCTAAAAATTGCATTTCTCTATATCCGAAATTTTTATTTTTTTTAATGATTAATACTACAAAATAGAGTTGTTGCTTGTCTATAAATAGCGAGTTACACAAGATATCCTTCATGCAGCTAGTTAATTCAAATACAAGTTGCACTACGTTGGATCCTCGCAACAGAAAAACATGTCTATCCTAGTTTCACAGATTCCGTCCCTAAAAGCTAAAGGCGAGGTTGTACGTCGGACTGCGAATTTTCACCCAAGCATTTGGGGCGATCGCTTCATCAACGACCTTTCTGAGGACAAGGTAATACTTCTCTTAAATGGATTGGTAGTAATAATATTGTATGGTTAATTTATATTCTCAACGTTAATATTTTTAATTTTTAAAAGATCCTCAATCATGCCCGTGATTTACAAGAGATCGAAGAACTCAAGGACGAAGTGAGAACGAAGCTACTGAATGCTACTGGCTCATCACAGCTGAACCTTATAGATGCAATCCAGCGCCTCGGTGTGGGGTATCACTTTGAAAGAGAGTTAGATGAAGCATTACAGCATGTCTACCATAACCTTCATCACTACAATGATGATAATGCTGAAGATAATCTTTACAGCATTTCTCTTCGTTTTCGACTTTTAAGGCAGCATGGCTACAGTGTTTCGTGTGGTATGAGTTTCATGGAGTCAACTCCTTAATTTCTTGATACAATAATTTTAAATTTTCATCTATACTAGAAGAAGAGAATAATGAAGTAAGATAATCTCAATACGACTCTTCAACAGAAGATGCCAGGTGTTTTAACATTTTTTTTTTCTTGATTAAATATAAATATCACTTTTATAATTATTAAATTTTAAATACAGTTATACGTGATTAAAATTTGTTAGATAGACATACTAATCGTATCATACTTTTCGTCCGATTTAACATTTTTTTATCTTAAAATCTCAGTAATCTTTACGTCATTATTTGGTGATATCAGATATATTTAACAAATTCAAAGATGACAACGGCAATTTCAAGGAGACATTGACAACTGATGTGTCGGGCATGTTGAGTTTATATGAAGCGGCACATCTTGGTGTAAGTGAAGAAGATATACTTGACGAGGCCATTACCTTCACGACCACTCACCTTAAGTCCCAGGCCATTGATCATTTAAGGAATCCTCTGGGAGCACAGGTTACTCATGCGCTGCGCCAGCCCCTACACAGGGGCGTAACTAGACTAGAGCACAGGCGTTACATCCCTATCTACCAAGACGACACTTCCCATAATACAGCTTTACTGAAACTTGCCAAGTTAGATTTCAATCGAGTGCAATCATTGCACAAGAAGGAACTAAGCGAAATCTCCAGGCGAGTTCTAAGATATAATTCTCCTTTTTTGGAAAAGAAAAAAAATGTTGAAACGTATAGTAAGTAATAATTAATTAATACATTTCCGGTGGTCGAAGGATATAGTAGGTATTAATTAATAATTAATTAATACATTTCAGGTGGTGGAAGGACTTGGACTTTGCAAGGAAGTTACCTTTTGCAAGGGACAGAATAGTAGAGTGCTACTTTTGGATAATAGGAGTATATTTTGAGCCTCAATACTCTCTGGCTAGAAAAATACTAACCAAAATCATCATGATGGCATCCACCATAGACGATATCTATGATGTATATGGCACAACTGAAGAGCTGGAGCTCTTTACTAAAGCGATTGAGAGGTTGGATATCTTGTCTTTAACTACGATTGTATTGACATTAGATTGTAATTAAAATAGAATTGGCAACTTGTAATTTTCAGATGGGATGCAACTTGCAAGGGCCAACTTCCCGAGTACATGCAAGTATTCTATGAGGCATTGTTGGATCTATACAACGAGATTGAGAAAGAAATCGTGAAGGAAGGATATTGGTCGTACCGAGTTCACTATGCAAAAGAAGCAGTATGATATTATTGCTATTTTCCCGACAAATTTTTCACTTGAATGATAATACTTGGCAAGCTTGTGAAACGAAAATTTCTCTATGATTTGGGCTAGCTATATCATAATCTTTTATCTTAATTTATGCCTGCAGATGAAAACTCTGGTTGTAAGCTACCATGATGAATCTAAGTGGTTCCATAACAATTACATTCCTGCAATGGAGGAGTACATGCGTGTGGCGTTAGTATCATCTGGCTACCCAATGCTTGCAACTGCATCTTTCTTGGGCATGGACGATATAGTGACAAAGGAAACTTTTCATTGGGCATCCAGTGGACCTAATATTATTAGAGCTTCAGCAATAATTGCGAGGCTTATGGATGATGTCAAGTCACATAAGGTATCAAACTACTTAATTTTGTTCCTTCCCCTTTACACTCTGTTCTTGTAGTTAGATCTTTAATTTCGAATAATTTTTATAATTACGTCACGTGAATACATAAATTAATGCAGTTTGAGCAAGAGCGAGGGCACGCTGCCTCGGCTGTTGAATGCTATATGAAGCAGCATGGAATGTCGGAGGAAGAGGTACGCAAAGAGTTCAGTAAGCAGGTTTGTAATGCATGGAAGGATATAAACAAAGAGTGCCTCAAACCTACTGATATTCCAATGCCTGTATTGATGCGTGTTGTCAATCTTGCACGAGTTATTGATGTGATTTACAAGGAAGGAGATGGGTACACCCATGTTGACAAAGGGATGAAAGAAAATGTCGCATCCCTGCTGATTGATTCAATTCCAGTGTAAACGTGGACCCAATTCGGTTGGTGTCATTGCTCCTTTTGGGTTCTAGTACATGGAAATACGTAGGAGGGCGATGTATGATTAGTATATGAACTTTATTTCTCTCTCTTGAATAATAAGAAGCCTTCTGATACTTATTTGGGTATGTAATTTTGTAATTGGTAATTAAGCAAAATTTATCAATAAATTTATTAGATTTCACCAAATTCTAAATTAACTTCAATTTAGTTTCTATCTTACTTACAATATATATCTATTGAAGAAATTAAATGCTGATTATATAGAATGAATTTACTCACCTTAAAGCATATTTAAGTTGATCTCTATAGGGTAAGGACATTGTTTCATTAATTATAGCTATTTTTAAAGATACTCCTAAGTAGTTTTTTTGTTACTTTATAGATTAAATTTAGGATAAAAGACTTCTTTAAAGTTTAAACTATTGAACTGATTAGTCCCAACAATGTTTAAAATATCTATTAAATTCTGTTGTATTAGTTTCCTCAAATAAGAGTTGTTTTACTTTCTCTTGATCACCTAAGGCTCTATCTCAAGCTCCATCTTCTTTGTGATACCATTATCTCCTTTTACAAATTTTTGTATTTCAGCTTTGTTGAAAGACTTCACATATCTACTTATAATGGCCTTTGATGATTTTTCATCCAATCACCATAGCTCGTACCCTTTTACTATCTAAGAAGGATATGTTTCTTTGTCCTTGGATCAAATTTGCCTTCGCACACATAAGCATAAGCAAGAGAACGAAATATTTTCAAGCAAGAGAACCAAATATTTTCAAATCATCATTTTTAGTAAGAGTACCTCACCATATTTCCTAAGGAGTCCTAAATTTTATGGTTGAAAATAAATATTTATTGGCCAACACTACTAAAAGTTTGGTTATTACTGACGGTAAATTAGTATCAGTGGTATGTTTTATTGATACTAGTATAAAGTGTCAAGAATGCTTTACTCAGTAAATACTGTCACTAAATTTAGTATCAGTCATTATTGATAACAACGTATTATGGAATTATTAATACTTTTACATCATTATGTTAATGACACTTTTGTGTCAAAACATTATTAATACTTTTGTATCATAAAATTATTGAGACTTTTGTATTAGTGACATGTTAACACAAAAATATCAAGACTTTATTGAAACTTTTGTGTCAGAATACTATTTATATTATAATATCAGTACATTGTTAATACTATTATTTATAAAATTACGATACTAATTTTATATATTTAATGGTATTAAAATGATTTTATATATTTAATGATACTTTTCTGAAATAATTAATAATACATATATTTTTAAATAACAATAAAAATTAAAAAAATCTATAAATTAAAACAAATATTAAATTTAGAAATTAAAATTGTTGAATATATTTATCCATACAAAAATTTTATCAAATTCACTGATTGCGAAATATATATAATCCTAAATTTGATCATATGTATATCAAGTAATAAGTTACAATTCCAAAATCATCATTTCAACAAGTTCATTTTTTCCAATATCACCATCTTTCTTAGGAAAACTAAATTAATCCAGCACCCACATTAAGTCCACAAATTTTAACCTTCAAGCATACAAACCACAAAAATCTTACAGCAATATGAGTTTTTCTAGCCAACAGCAACAACACATCTATCAAGCTAATTTAATTCTGGGCAAAACAAAAAAAAGAATAATTAAGTGATCATTGTCACAAAATTTTAATTTTAATTTAAAAAACCCTTATATTGATTATCTTTTCTTGGTGGTTAATGATTAGTGTCGTTGCATATGAAACCCATTCTTCACGAATTTTGATGATATCATCCTCAGTATATTGTTCAATATCTTTAAACTATAAAATAATAAACAAAATATAAGCTATATTTACAATCTCATAATAAAATATTTATTTTTCAATCACAAAATTTATAAATTAATATCACATTGAAAAACTCACATTATTCTTGAGAATGTTAATATCCTTCACAATGTCTTGCATGAATTTCATAATAAAAAATCTGCATTCAACAATACCTTGTTGTAAGGGACACTATAAATAAATATACAGTAAGTGCACTGACCATAATATCAACTCCAAGTTTTTTATATAATTATAACTACTTACCTTTATCACAATCCATTGTAGGTTGACCATTTTTGAAGATTTTTGGGCTGAATAATATAAACTAGTCACCCTAAAAAATAATAAAGTCAAAAATTATAATTCTCAATTATATATATATATATATATATATAATCAAACAATTTAAGTAGGCAAAAAATAGAAATTATACTGTTTGACAATCTCTTGCAAGTCCTGGCATGGTTTTTCAGCCAATGAATCAAGATAATATATAGTTGAGGTCAACAAATCAATTGCTACTAACACCCAATGGTTGCTACATAGCAACAACACAATAAAACATTAAACAATAACAATAATAAAAACGATGTTCAATGTATAGACAAAGGATGAATAATACCCTGGGTTATAAGGCATTAAAGTGATTTGGCCTAATTTCGAATGTGCTAGCCTTTCATACAAGTAACGCGATTGATCGATTCGGGTTATATCTCCATGTTTATTGTTGTATGTAAAAACTTTCGTAAGATTAACAAATTGAATTGAGAAATCATATCCATCAACTATCATCTCAGATTGTAGATGCCTAGAAAAAAATTAACAAAATAAACTAATTAAAATAACAATTATTGTGTCACCATAGTCTAATAAAATTTAAATATCTTACCCAATCCAAATTTCAATGCAAAAGTTAGACAACTCTGTCATATTGATGATGTCTTTACAATCCCTATCTGTTAAATAAGTGTGCCATGAGTGACCAAATGTTGAATTATCATGTGTGATTTTAATAGGTTTCTGCAAACAGGTTTTCACCATCATCTCAAACATAAGCATGTTACATGAATTTTTCCTCCCAAATCTATTCTCCACAATTTTTAGTTGTGGTTGCTTCTCCTTAACAACCTATCAAACCAAATTAGAAGATATGTTAATTTTTACATAACATAATTTTTAACTTAAAAGAATAGACAAAAAAAAAATGCTTATCAACTTACCTTTCTTTTCTGTATATCTTCCGGTGATTGTTGGTTAATCTCTACAGATATGGATAGGATGTTAGAGCTACCAACTTCAGTCATTATTTGAGAATTTAATCTTGTTATTAGTAAATCAATCTATGCTGACATCAATGCTAATTTTTTCTTAAATAGCATCCTTTCCCTCATCATACTAGTACAATTTGGAGAATGGAAATAAATTCAAGAAGTGACAAATTGGCCAACTCCTTGTATGCTACTCCCATTTGGGGGTTTGTTTAAAGCTTTGGATAAAATGTCATCAGCTTCATCTGATTCAAATGATCCTTGGTTCATTTGACTTTTTATCTCTTCCTAAGAACAAATATAAACAAATATTACGATTTATAAATAATATAATGAATTTAAATATAAAATTGGGTATAGTTATTTGTACGTACAATTTTGTCAATAACGGGAATGATTTTAGGATCATATCCTCCACTCTTTTTTTGTCGAGCTTTTTTTCAAGTCTGACTTCTATCAATCTCACTAATAGAAGAAACTTCAAGTTCCTCATTTTGAAAAATTTACATTGCATGTATATTAATAACTTTAAAAAGTTTAAAGCAAATTACTCTAAGTTTCTCCAACTTACCAATTTCTCCATCATTCCACCATACCTTGAACTTCCCAAATGATGGTTATACTTATGCTTGGCACGTTTTTCCTTTGCCTTTTAACTAATTGTCTACAATTAACCCAATAAAACAAGTAAAGGTTTAGCTATTATAATGAACAATGGACTATATATGAACTAGGCAAAAGATGAATTGCATTACTTCAAAATTTTCAGATAAAACTTTCTTCACAAATGCTTGCCAATGTGCCTTTGTGATGCTTGGATAATCAATGGGAGGTAACTTCAATTGCTTGCGATTGTTCTTAAAAGGTAGAACAGAGTTATTCGTTAACATTCATCTAAAATTTCTTAAAGAAACTCCCATAGAGCGAAGGACTTGTGCTTTATTCTTCACATCAATCTCAAACTTTTTCTGAAAAATGATAAATTAAATATCAAAATTTTGACACTTGTAAAAAACTAGTAATTGCAGCAAATAAATATTAATCATATTACTTGAATGTGAGTCCACAAATTTTCTTTCAGTGTAATTGGAACCTTCTTCCAATCATCATAAATGATTGGTACGTAATCTCTCACCAAAACTTCAATATAACTTCTTAAGTCATTAGCTCTAAAGCCTACTCGAACACTAAAATCATTATACTCTACCACAATCTTCTTATCCTGTGTTAATTTTTGTAGTGCCTTTTTTGTTGTTCATTTTCTTATAAGTCACCAGTTTAAATGTAAGTCTTCATCCATCTCTTTATAAAAAGACTAACTTTTCAATTAGTGAAACTTGCATATTAGAGCTTGTTAATTTTTATCATGAATGCTATCACAATATATAATATAAATATAATAAATATAATAAAAAATGATATATGTTTGGAGGTCATAGTTGAAGAATAAAAGAAATTGTGCATGTTGATGGAATATACAAGATAAAAAAATACTTACAACACATTTTTTAAAATTATTGTGGTTCCAAATTTTTTCAAATCCCATCACAATCTAACCTCTCATAAATCCCATCATCATCGTCCATTCCAAATTCACATTCTGGCAATTTGTTAGATAAAGGTGTGCAAAACCATGCCATCACATTCATCATGATAACTATTTTGATGAACCCTTTCAGCTACTGAACATATCACAGATTTAGTATTATCGACTTGATCCTTAACATAAAATACTTGTTTGCATGTAACGCTAAAATGAAGCTGTCTAATTTATGACCAATTTTATTTAAATCAACCACTGTAAAACCAAACTCGTCAACTTTAACAACTATGATTTCAATCCATTTGCATTTAAAAATAATTTTATTAAATATAAGATAATCTAATTCCCATATTTCATCAATAACTCCATAAAAATTTATGTTGCTGAAATAAGGATTCTTGTCCCTTACACTTAAAACCTGCATAGTTTCTGCAATAAACATAACTCCACTATTTTGAGTTACACGATTGTTGTGAAATTGACATTGTTTACAGAATATGCTGCATATTTAGTCACCAAAGATCAAGGCTTATTTGCTAACCACTTTACTGTTTCAGAAACATCTACACCATTTTCAAGGTTTTTTTGAACCTAAAATTATAATTTTAATCAACAAAACAAAACAAGTTATTTTTCATCTAAATTAGGTATGAACTTGTATTTTTTAAATTGAAGAATGAACTAAGTATACTTACCTTATTCTTCAGCCAACTACCAAATGTTTTATTGTGCTCATTTTGCAACTATATGTCATTGCTTGATTGCTTTGAATTCATATACCTTAAAAGCTCCTTATATTCCTTATGCGAATGGTTATTTACATTATTATTATAATTCTTTTTTTACTAGTTTATGTTTAAATATGATACATAATAAAATAGAAAAGAGCACTTACAAGGTATATGGGTGAATCTCTGGTGTGTTCGCAAAAATGCAAAGATGTACTTGATTTAGTGTTTGGAGGTCAACTAAATTCATTTCTCCAGCACTTAAGTGGTGATCAGTTGACAGGTCATGTTTCTCATTAATGTCACGGGTCAAGAGATATTGAGTAGAGAAATCTAAAGCTTCCTCAGCAATATAGCTCTTAGCAATGCATCCCTCAGGACGATTACGGTTACGAACATAACTTTTATACATTTTCATGTATTGCTCAAAAGGATACATCCATCTAAGGTAAACAAGCTCAGATAACCTCACTTCTTCAACAAGATGGACTGTCAAATGCACTATTATATCAAAGAAGTTTGGTGGAAAAAATTGTTCAAACATACACAAAGTGACCTCAAGATCCTTTTGTAATCTATCTAAACTTTCAACATCAATTACTTTGTTACACAAGCTATTGAAGAAGAAACACATCCTCGTTATGGCAACTCTAACTAGTTTTTACAAGCAATTTCGAATTGCCAATGATAATAATTGTTGCATCAAAGTATGACAATCATAGGACTTAAGATCTTGAAGACGATAATCTTCCATTGACACAATGTTTTTAAAGTTAGAGCAATACCCTTTTGGCACTTTGGTTTCATGTAAGGTTTGACAAAACATTTTTTTTTATTTTTTGGACAGTGTATAAAGGACTGGTGATAGATAATTTTTATATTTTTCATCAGATACAAGCTGTACCCTAATGCCCATTTCCTTAAAGTCTTTTCTCGCATTAATTCCATCTTTTGTCTTACCCGGTTGATGAAGCAATGTGTCATATATACTATCACACACATTTTTTTCAATATGTATGACATCCAACTGATGTCATACAAATAAATGCTGTCAATACTCTAACTCAAAGAAGATTGATTTTTTCTTAAACAATTTCGACTCATCATAATCAGTGTGCTTTCGTTTCTTACCTTTTTGTAACTCGAAATTGTTTTCGATTTATTCGACAATTTTTAAGATTTCTTTACCAGTCAACAGAATTGGAGACTTATCCCACTCTTAGTTACCATCAAACACCTTTTTTAATTTTTTATATAGATGATTAAGCGCTAAACATTGACGATGACCCATGAAAACATTTTTTTTACTATGTTTAAGTTAACATGACCTAGTATTTTTTGCAGATTTTGGACAAGCATAATATCCCTTAACTGTACAACTAGATAAGTTGTTATATGCAGGTAAATCACTTATTGTCCACAATAAAACAGCCCGCATATTAAATGTTTCTTTTTTCTATACATCATAGACATCTACACCTACTTCCCGTAAGGTTTTAAGGTCTTCAATTAGGGGTGCAAGATAAACATCTAAGGCATTACCAGGCTATTTTGGGTCAGAAATTAGCATTAACAACATTATGAATTTCCTTTTCATGTAAAACCATGGAGGAAGATTGTAAGTTATCATTGTAACAAGCCAACACCTATAAGCAGTGCTTTGTGTGTTATGTAGATTTACCTCATCAGTTGAAAGCGCTAATATAAGATTCCTAAGATCTTGTACAAACTCAGGCCACTTGCTATCAACTAATTGCCATGCTAGCAAATCTGCTGGATGATGAAGCTTGTTATCTTTTATTCTCTTTGTTGCATGCCAAATTAAGTTTTCAGCAATGTGTAGTGATTGAAACATGCGCTTAATCCTAGAGATAGGTGGAAAGTATTACAATGCCTTAGCTAGAATTCCATCTAATTTATTTTTTGGTTCGTTTTTTAGGTTTTTCCATCTATTTTGTTTACAAAAAGGGCATTCAATGTGGTTTGCATACTCCTTCCTATAAAGAATACAATTATTTTTATATGCATCTATTTTCTCATATTTTAAGCCTAACACTTTCTTGATTCTTTTGACTTCGTAAATTGATGTAGGCAAAGTGTTATTTTTAAGTGATATATCTGCAAGAACATTCAACAAAACTGAAAACCCTTTATCCGACCACCCAAAATTTCCTTTAACATTATAAATTTTCATTAAATCAGATAGTTTTGAATGTTTAGAACCTGGAAACAATGGTTTCTTAACATTTTCAAGCATTTCCCTAAAATGCTTAGGATTTTTTTCACAATATTCATAAGTATCTTCTACCATGTCAACAAAATTACTAAAATTCTTATACTTAAATTGATGACTTTCATAATGTGTTTGGGAATATGAAAAATTAGAATTATGATTTATCTCTCTATGTCTATTCCAAATGGTATATGCTGGTATAAAACTTTTTTCAAACACATGTAATCTTATTTGTTTAAGTGTATGAAAATCCATATTGCAACATGAGTTATATGGACATCTAATTAACCTACGGTTTTCTGCATTTACCATTGCAAAAGTTAAGAATTCATCAACTCTATTCTCATATTTTGTCAATAATCTTTCACTAAATATCCAATTTTTATCCATTTCAAATTGCCAACCTATTTATTTGTATGCCATGTATTAGTATAAAATCAATAGCATATACATAATATGAAATATGCTATGAAAATATATGCTTACTGTAAAATAAAAGAATGTAAATAATATATATTCACACAAAAAATAACACTTCAATATTTAATTCAACTACAACTACAACTATAACTACAATTATAACCACAACCACAACCACAATCACAACCACAATTATAATCATAGTAAATTAATAAATAAAAAAAAAGAATGCCAAGACAACTTACTTGATTCAGAACTTTATTCAAGTAATTTATTAATTTTCCTTGATTCCCACGAAGCTGCAAAATATTAAATCAAATATATATAATTTAGTTATAATACGAAACGAAATATTTTCAATAAATATTAACTTCTAATTTCTTTCTAAAGCTGCAAATAATCTCAATAACCAAAACAAAGGTAGAAAAAACTTACGTTTCTCAGTAATAACTAACGATCGAACCAGTAATGATGCAATTTAGGGTAAGGGTAAGGTTTTTGGCAATTGTCAAAGTAAGGGTAAGGGTTTTCGGTATGAATTTTTCTAAATATATATTTTCATTAAACACAAAATGACAATTTTAAGAGTTTTCTGTAGAGAAGGCAAGGCACAAGGTGAAGAAGTTTAAGGGTTTTTGGTGAAAGGCAAGGGAGAACAAAGACGAAGATTGATCTGCAATTTGCTAACTGTTAGTATGTTTTCATTAAACACAAAATGGCATCACATGATCACTGTAGTATAATTCGTGTGTATAGTCACTGTGGATAAGTTCTGCAAAATTACTGTAGCAAAATGACGAACATGTTGTCATTTTATACTTAGTGATATCTAAATATCATAAATTACTAATACATATATTAGTGTTAATAAATATTGATATTTTTTTATCATTTTATAAAAAAAATTCATTGTATCTATTTTTTCTGATACTTTATATAAAGTATCAGAAGTGTAGTATTAGTGATTGTTATATTTCTAGTAGTGCAAGTACAATGTTGCTTAACAATTCTAGCCAATAATTCTTTTGATAATTTAGTATTCGAGAGCATGCATTCTGCTTTTTTTAGTAGAGTTTTATCCATCCTTTGTGTAAGCCTATTTTGTTATGGATGTACGATATCTAACTGTATGGTGTCTTACAATTTCGTAATCCTTGCAGAATTTGTTGAATCCACCTGCACAAAACTCTTATGTTGTTGTTAGTTCTCAGTGCTTGATTTTCTTTTTAACCAAAGCTCTTCACTATTTGAACTTAACAAGGATTTTGTAATTATATATTAAAAATAAATGCCTAACCCTTCCTATTGAGTAGTCATCAATAAAGGTTAATATGCACTTGTCACCACCATGAGAAGTAACTTGAGAGAGTCCCAAAGATCTGAATAAATATAATCCATTATGCCTTTGTTGTATGGGCAACAATTTTGAACTTCACTCGACATTGTTTTCCAAATACACAGTGTTCGCAGAAGTCTAACCTTCATGTTCTTTGGCCACCAAGTAAAATCTTATTTGCTTAACTCATCCAAGCCCCTCTGACTGATATGTCCTAATCGCATATGCTATAATCATCTGATGTTAGATTCTGACATTGATGAGACTGTAATGGCACCTATAATTGTGCCTTCTTGCAATGTATAAAGACCATTGCATTTCTTTGAGAGTGCCTTTTGAGATTCAAAAGTCTCCACCTTTAACTTTAAAGTTATAACTATCAAAATCTATCATACCTAAGAAAATCAACTTCTTGTTAAGTTCTAAATCATGCTTGACATTAGTTATAAACATGCATTTTGATTCTAACTATGCTGACTCCACTCAATTTACAAACCTTATTATTCCCCGTAAAGGCTTTGCCCGACTCGTAGGTTGAAAACCAATTTTTCTGCGGACATGTACAACAATGTGCACTCGGAATCAAGAACACACTCATTAATTGAGTTGCTTTCAGAGATTGAAAAAAACATCTGCAGTATCTTAGCCATTTACCATAAATTGAATCTCAGGATTTGAAAACTTTGCTTTTCCTTGTGCTTTTCACTCAGGGCAGTCTTTTTTTAAATGCCATTTCTTGTGTCAGTGAAAGCACTTGTATCTTTTAATTTAGGCTAGATTTTGACCTATACTTCTCGTTTTTGTTCTTTCTCTTCTCACCAAGCTCTCCCATATACTTCGCCTGCACCATCAATAACCTTTTTATGCATCTTTTTCAGTTCAAGGTTGCCTTGACTTCTTCTATGGTAATAGTTTTAACATCAAACATTAAGGTGTTAACGAATAAATATTTTATAAGCATTGGCAAGGAACACAATAGACGATGGCTTGATCTTCATCTTCAATACTCCAATATTTTCGAGTAAGAGTGACTTTGTTGAACTCATCCAGGACTTCTTTGATGGGCTTGCCTTCATGCACTAGAAGAGTATACAAGTTCTTCAAGTACAGTCTAACCATAATCCAGTTATAGGGTAGTTTCGTCTGAAACTTGTTGTCAAACCTCATCTCCCAAGTACAACAGGATTACACTATCACTATGTACGTGAGATCCCGGTATATATTATTATTATTATTATTATGTTGTGGTTTGTAGGAATTGTTGAAATAAAATAATATATTTAGTGTTTAGATAATGATATTATTTTTTTAGGAATTATTATATTTTCAAACCATTTATTTTTTTCATTATTTTCTATTATAATCTTCTTCTTACATGCCTAAGTTTCGGATCATGACAATTGATTAGCTGCAAAGAAATTTTATTGATTAATCGTAGCTTATTGTTTTACTTTGAATATACTCGATCGAGAAACGTGTGAATGAAGTAGTTAAAAAATTTGTGTATAAATTATCAATATATTTTCGGAGTAATAATCAGAAATATGTTTTGAAATACATGTAATTTATTATTACTATAAATATGCTTAATATAATTAATTATTTAAGAGAATTTAATATAATTATAAAATATATTATTACTTTTGCACCCATCTAATACACGTCTTACTTTTATTAGTTTTTTCCTTCGACAGTCTCTCTCTCTCTCTCTCTCTCTCTCTCTCTCTCTCTCTGTAAGTTGCAAGACAGAAGCTGGGGATAAAATTTCTTTGATCAAGCCCTTCGATTGGAGAATTCGGACAACACAACACCTTGGCACAGTCCTCT
This sequence comes from Azadirachta indica, assembly GCA_022749755.1. Classification (NCBI taxonomy): domain Eukaryota; kingdom Viridiplantae; phylum Streptophyta; class Magnoliopsida; order Sapindales; family Meliaceae; genus Azadirachta; species Azadirachta indica. Next base: position 1,244,885 of record CM040449.1, read on the forward strand.
TCTCCAGGCTAAATAGAAGAATTTCTGATCTTTTGGCAATATCATGTGAGAAGAAACATCAATGTGTTTTAGGTAAGCATCAATTATTTGAAGGCAATACTTATTTCATGGGCATTTCTCTTGTTAATTTGTTGACTTTTAGGGGGACGGCATTTGATTTTTCTTGATATATCATTATTTACTTATGAAACATGATGGCCGGAGTAATCAGATCCACAGACCACATGCATACAATTGACTGTTTTGACGATATATTGAAAAATCATCGTTTACTTTTGATTTTCAGCAATTACTTGCTCCAATCAAATAGAAGAATATCAAATTCAGAAAAAAATAACAAAAGCCCCCACGCGCCCACTTAGACGCATTAACCTTCTAATTTTATACAGTTTTCTGTATTATTAGTAAATTATTGAGAAAATAATATACGCAAAAAAATTTTATATCCTTAAATATATTCTTATACGCTCTCTTCCTTTTGAAAAAAATTATTATATATATATATATATATATATAAAATATTAGCAGTTCCACATTTTGTAAATACTTTTACATCAAACCTTAACTTTTGATTTAAATATTTCTAAATAAATATAAAATATATTAATTAATATATAATTAAATATATTATAATTAATACACATATTATATTAAATTATATCGTTCACAATAATTAAATTTAATGATTTATAAAATAATATAAAAGTATTAAAGTATCATAAGTTGTACGTAAGAAGATGAGACTTTCTTTTTCAGCATACAGTTCTGCCTGCAACACTTCAAACTCGTTGTTCGTCAATTTATCAATTTTCATGTGTTTTGCTGATTGAAAATGAATTTTAATTTTCCACCCAGGCAGGCGAGCCACAGCTTGTCCCTTACGTAAATGTATCAACAATTTGAAGTGAGATGTGATATGTTTTCAAGGCATTATATCATCCCATTGTTGAATCCGTGTCAAAATTAATAAAGCTGTAACGCAGTATTTATCATTAAACTATCATTTACCATTTCAAATCAAACAAAATTTCAAAATTAAACTATCATTTATCATTTCAAACCAAACAAAATCAAAGCCTACGTCAAATAGTCAAGGAATTCGAATTCGTAACAAATACGTCAACTAACCTCTTTGAAATATAAGGTCAATATCTTTTAGTCTATATAATTGAAACGTGACATATATCCCTAAATTTTAACGAAAAGTTTAAAAAAATTCTTAGTCTTAAAATCTAATTATTTTTATCAAAACATATACAATTAAAAAAATGAATTTTTTTTTTTTCAATTGCGATAATTAATTTAAATAAGGAATTATTATTTAATTTAAAAAACCGAAAGACATACTTACCTTATTTTTATTTTCCTCTTATCCAAAGGATTTTTATTCAGTTTCAATAAATAATTGAGCTATATCATAAATAATTTTGAAGACAAAATTTTAATATCCAATTGATCTATGCCACCTCATTTATAGCATCATTGAAAATAAAATTTTTGAAAAAAAAAGTTTAAATATCCTATATTACTTTTTATTTACCACATCGAGTATTCATATCATGTGTTTTTTTTTTTTTTAAAAGAATAATTATTTTTAAGATATTTTAATCCATGCTAAAAAAATTAATACACATATTATATAAATTTAGTAAAAATAATTAAATATAAAAACTACTCAAAACTGTATCTATTACATGTTTTCATATGCGACCAATAAGGTAACAGATCGGGATTCTATTATAAATAGAAAAGTAATGAAGTTGGGATAATACAAAATGTTCACAACATGCTTTCCCTAAATTTGCTAATAACAGAGAACGATTTTAACTCATTCTAAAATTTAAAAAACAAAAAGTAAAATGAATATCATAGAAAATGGAGATTATGGTAGAGACTGCATGTAAATTAATATTTTTTTTCATACATACATCATGCATGAAATAATGGCTTATTCTAAAAACTGCATTTCTCTAAAGGTGACCTTCTTAATTATCAATATTATAAATTATAGTTTGAAAATTTAGGAAAAAAGGGATTTATAAATCCTTAATATTTGATTTATTATATTGATTAGTTCAAGTGGTTAAAAAGTTCATTAAAATGTCAATTTATTGTAAAAAATAATTGTACCTTCATTTAATAATAATAATAATATTTAATTTATAACATATTAACAATAAAATATTTATTAATATATTGTAATTAGAATATAAATTTATTAATTTATTGTTACAATATATTTACAATATAATATTAGGTAGTAATTAGAGATTAAATAAAATAAATTGTTAATTTATTTATCATGGAATATTTATCATCACAATCACTTCGAATTAGAGCTCACAATCCACCAGCTGATTTCTATCTTTATTACTTAGGATAATTACCTCTCTACCCACCTTGCGTTGTAGACAGCGGAAGTTTTTACCCGGTCAATGGTTTGGAAATGGGTGGTGAAATTAATATTTTTGACCATATATAATATAAAATGCAAAACATACATACGCACGCAGATCCTTGTCTATAAATATCGATTTATGCAAGCCATATCCTCCACGCAGCTGCTAAGTAATTCAAATAATCAACACAAGTTGCATTATTAGAAGTAATTAATTTCCCTTGCTCGCAGCAGAAATTAAACATGTCTATCCAGGTTTCACGATTCCATCCCTGAAAGCTAATAAAGCTGAGGTTACGCGCCGGACTGCAAATTTTCACCCGAGTATTTGGGGTGATCGCTTCATCAACTACCTTTCTGAGGACAAGGTATTTCTTAATTAAATTAATGGTGCCTGCAGTATTATATATCTGTGTATATATGCATGTTCTCAATGTTTACGTTTTTTATTTGGCAATGCAGATGAATCGAGCTCGTGACTTGCGAGAGATCGAAGAACTGAAGGACGAAGTGAGAAGGGAGCTACTGACTGCTACTGGCTTTTCACAGCTGAACCTTATTGACGCAATCCAGCGCCTCGGTGTGGGGTATCACTTTGAAAGAGAGTTAGATGAAGCATTACAGCACGTCTACCACAACGTTAATCACTACAATGATGATAATGCTGAAGATAATCTTTACAGCATTTCTCTTCGTTTTCGACTTTTAAGGCAGCATGGCTGCAATGTTTCCTGTGGTATGAGTTTCAAGGAGTCAACTCCGTAATTTCTTCATACAACAACTTAACTTTTCATCTAGACAAAAAGAGAAAATTTAAGTAAGATTGCACACTCTTCAATAGAAGATGCCAGGTGTTTTAAATTTATTTTTCTGATTAATTGTATATAATTATCACGTTCATAATTGTTAAATTTTAAAACAAATTTATATTAAAATTTATTAGATGGACATACTAATACTATTGTACTTTCGTTCGATTTAAATTTTTTTCTTACAAAAACATACATATATTTTTTTTATTGTAATATTTCACGCAATCTTAATGTCATTATGGTGATACCAGATATATTCAACAAATTCAAAGACGACAAAGGTAATTTCAATGAGACATTGAGAACTGATTTGTCGGGTATGTTGAGTTTGTATGAAGCGGCACACTTTGGTGTAGCTGGAGAAGATATACTTGACGAGGCCATTGCTTTCACGACCACTCACCTTAAGTCCTTGGCTATTGATCATTTAAGGAATCCTTTGCGAGCACAAGTTACTCATGCCCTGCGCCAGCCCTTACATAGAGGTATACCTAGGCTAGAGCATAGGCGTTACATCTCTATCTACCAAGACGACACTTCTCATAATACAGCTTTATTGAAACTTGCCAAGTTAGATTTCAATGTAGTGCAATCGTTGCACAAGAAGGAACTAAGTGAAATCTCCAGGCGAGTTCTCAAATATATTTCTCCTTTCTACAAAGAAAAAAATTGTTGAGAAGATAAGTATAGTAGGTATTAAGAATTAATTAATTAATACATTTCAGGTGGTGGAAGGACTTGGAATTTGCAATGAAGCTACCTTTTGCAAGGGACAGAATGGTCGAGTGCTACTTTTGGATAATAGGAGTGTATTTTGAGCCTCAATACTCTCTTGCTAGAAAAATATTAACGAAAATAATCGCCATGACATCCATCGTAGATGATATCTATGATGTATATGGCACACCTGAAGAGCTGGAGCTCTTTACTGAAGCGATTGAGAGGTTGGATCATTTGTTGTCTTGAACTGACATTAGATTGTAATTAAACAATTACATTTAAAATAGAATTGGCAGCTTGTGATTTTCAGATGGGATTCAACTTGCATGGACCAACTTCCGGAGTACATGCAAATATTCTATGAGGCATTATTGGATCTTTACAATGAGATTGAGAAAGAAATTATTAAGGAAGGATATTGGTCGTACCGAGTTCAATATGCAAAAGAAGCAGTATGATGCGATCGCTATTTGCCTGACTAATTTTTTCCTTGAATTATGCTATAATTAGCAAGCTTGTGAAACGAAAATTTTCTATTATTTGGGCTATATCATAATCTTTATCCTAATGCATACCTGCAGATGAAAACTCTGGTTGCAGGCTACCATGAAGAATCTAAGTGGTTTCATAACAATTACATTCCTACGATGGAGGAGTACATGCATGTGGCGTTGGTAACATCTGGCTACACCATGCTTACAACTGCATCTTTTTTGGGCATGGACAATGTAGTGACAAAGGAAACTTTTGATTGGGTATCTAGTGGACCTAAGATTATTAGAACTTCAGAAATAATTGGCAGGCTTATGGATGATGTCAAATCGCATAAGGTACAAAACTACTTAATTTCTTGTAATCAGGTCTTTAATTTCCAGTAATTTGCAAAATTAATTACTTTACGTGTATATAAAACTGCAGTTTGAGCAAGAAAGAGGACATGCTGCCTCTGCTGTTGAATGCTACATGAAGCAGCATGGAGTGTCGGAGGAGGAGGTATGCAAAGAGTTCTATAAGCAAGTTGGTAATGCATGGAAGGATATAAACAAAGAGTGCATCAAGCCTACTGATATTCCAATGCCTGTACTTATACGTGTTTTCAATCTTGCACGAGTTATTGATGTGGTTTACAAGGAGGGAGATGGATACACCCATGTTGGCAAAGTGATGAAAGAAAATGTTGCATCCCTGCTGATCGATTCAATTCCATTGTAAATATGGACCCAATTCGGTTGTTGTTCACGAATTGCTCTCTTCGGGTTTTGTTATGGAATTTTTTATTGAAGGGCGACGATGTGTGATTACGTATGAACATTATTTCTCTCTCTCTTGAAAAATGAAAAGCCTTTTAATAGTTATTTTATTTGGTATGTAATTTTGTAATCGGTAATTATGTATAATTTATTGATAAATTCGTTGAATTTCACCAAATTCTAAATTAACTTCATTGTAATTTCTATCTTAATTCATTAAAATATATGCCTATTGAGGAAATTAAATACCCGTTATATAGATTGAATTTACTCACCTTAAAGTAAATTTAAGATTATATATTAAATACATCAAACGCTGTTACAGGGAGGAAACATAAAAGTTTATTATATTACAAGCGTGTTTTAGATAGAGCGAAGGGAATAGAGGGTTCGTACAACAAGAAGCGGGAATTCCTTATGAACAGTTAACCCGTAAAGCAACTTCCAATCAAACCAGTATAAAAGGTTAGCAATCAAATACTCAGCTGTAGCTAATGCAAACGCCATTCCAGGACAACCTCCTCTTCCCGCACCAAATGGGATGAATTAAAATTCTTGGCCTTTCACATCAACCGACTCTTCCATAAATCTCTCTGGCAAAAATTCCTCTGCTCTACCCCACACTCTAGGATCCCTCTGAATCGCCCATGCATTTATGTACAGAGTTGTTTTAGCAGGAATATCATAACCTCTCAAAATCAAACTTGTTGATGACTCCCGAGCAACCAAAAGAGGAACTGGTGCATGTAATCTCAACGCATCTTTAATGACACGTTCTAAGTAGTCCATTTGATTGATGTCATTCACGTTTATATTTGTTTTGTTTTTCGCCACATTTCTAACCTATTCTCGTGCTTTCTTCATCAAATTTGGGTTGTTAACGAGTTCGGCCATCACCCATTCGACTGTTGTTGAAGTTGTGTCTGCTCCCGCCACAAACCTGTCCTGTAAAATTGGGAATATGACAGCTTAATTAGCCATCTATCCTTTATGTAAGACAGAGAGACAGACAGACCATGAGAATTGCCTAAAGGTTGTCTTGACTGAGCTCTAAACCAAGCATGCCATTCTTTTGAAATTGGAGGAGTACATGTAACAAGTCTTGTTTATCATCGCTCCCCGATGTTCTGCGCTCTTCAGTCACCTGATCAAACAACGCGTCAAATGCTCTGGCAGTTGCGCTCAAACGACCAATGAGTCCAGTAACAACATCCAACCATCCCAAAAAAGGAAACATATCTCCAAAAGAAAATGATGCAAATTGCACCATCAACCTTCTTGATAACTCCCCGAAATTGCTCTTTCCAGTTTCTTCTTCAGCCTTCCTTCCAAGAACACAGCGGGATGTTATATTGTTGGAAACAGCTAATAATTTCTCAGTTAGATTAACAGAAACTCCATTCGAACATGAACAACGAATTTTATTGACCAAATTTGCAACTTCCTCTTCCCTCACATACTGAAATGATTGCACCCTTTTAGTACTTAGAAGTCCGAGACAACAAGTCTTCCTGGCCTGTCTCCAGTACTCGCCATAAGGAGAAAAGCCTACTCTTTCCAACCATAAAGAAAAGCATTTGCAGCTGTGGTTTTGGGACGATTTGAGAAAACAATATCGTGAGGTTTCATAATTTCTCTAGCCAACTCAGCCGATGAAACGACAAGAGTTGGAGAATAACCTAAGTGCAAGAACATTAAAGGGCCATACTTGTTGGACAGAGCATGGAAAGAATGATGTGGGAGAGTGCCTATTAGCTGGTGAAGGTTTGCAATTATGGGTAACCTCGGTGGGGATGGTGGTAAGTTGAGTTCGCCATGTCCAGTGAGCTTGGGGTGCAAGAACAAGAGACATGAAAGGAGAAGAAGAACAACAAAAGAGAGAGTACCTGTTGATGTTAATGTGCAGAAAAATTGAGTACTGTGTACTATTTACGGGGTACTGTTCACACAAAAAATGTTATGTATCTTATGTTTTGTTAGTATTTTAATATGGTTACACCCTACCAATGAATGTGAGATATATGTAGATCTCTTGTGGGAAGTATTTAAAGTATATTTCGTGGTGAAAAACCTAATTTTGAGTGTGAGAAGTAGCCTAAACAAAAATTCTGCACTAAGGTTATTTGAAAATTCTGTTTTAGCTTCTGATTTTGTGACTTTCTGCATTGTTTTGATTGCTACAAATTCTCCTTCTTTGATTCACTTGTTTGGATGCTTGGTTGGTAGTGTTAAGAACATAAAATTGGTGGCATTTGCGGAAAATTTAGCCAACATTTGCTGGTATCAGAGCAAGGTTGCAGAAAGTGAAGAAAGTGAAGATTTAAAGCCAAAAACAAGATGGCTAGCACAAGTTCTTCAAACTCCACGATCCAGCAATCTTATTTTTCTATTTTTTATGTAGAAAATTATGATTTTTAGTTTGTGAAAATGAAAACACTCTTGATTTCTTTGGATCTTTGGGATCTAATAGAAACCGGAGTTATTGAATCCGAATGTACATCTGCCTTGACAGAACAAGAACAAAGAAATTTAAAGGAAAAGAGGCAGCGAGATACAAATGCTCTTAGCAAAATTTAACAGGGAGTTTCCGACAATGTATTCCCAGGAATCATTGATGCAACAAAAGCAAAGGAATTAGGAAATTCTACAAGAGGAGTTCAAAGGGAGTGTGAAGGTAAGAACTTCTAAACTTCAAGATCTTAGAAAAGATTTTGAAAATGTGAGAATGAAAAAGAATGAAACAATGCAAGAATTTTCGGATAGATATACTACGTTAGTGAATCAAATGAAAATTTATGGTGAAGAAATTGAAAATAAGAAATTGATTGAGAAGGTTTTGGGTTTCTTGCCGGAAAAATTTGATCCCATTGTGTCGGTTATTGAAAAAACTAAAGATTTAAACACTTTGACATTGCAAGATTTGATGGGTTCACTAAAATCATTTGAGCGTAAATTGATACGGCATTTCGAAAAGTCCCTTGACAGCGCCTTTCAATCCAAGCTCAATAAAGGACCTAAAAGTTATGACCAAGGTAGAGGAGAGTTATCTAGAGGTGGAAGACAAGCAAGATGAAGAGGCTGGAATTTTAGAGGAAGAGGCAGAGGAAATGTTGATAGAAATCTTACAAATGAAGGAAATTTTCAGAAGTGCAGAATTTGTAAAAGAAGTAGTTATGTTGAAGAAAATTGTTGGTTTAAGGGAAAACCTTAATACTACAATTGCAAGAAGTTCGGGCACCTACAAAGAGATTGTAGATTCAAGAATAATCAACAAGCAAGTCCGTAAAAGAGAAAGATGATGAAGCAAACTTGTTTTATGCATGTCAAAGTGCATTAGAACAAGGAAATGAAGTTTGGTTTCTTGACAGCGGTTGTACAAATCATATGACGAGAAATGAGAACATTTTTCACAAAATAGATGTTTCCATTAGCTCATAGATGAAGATGGGAAATGATGTTCTTGTGCAAGCCAAAGGCAAAGGCACCATTGGAGTTCAAACTAAGAGAGGGGTTAGATACATTTCAAATATGTTGTTATTACTGAACTTGGAACAAAATTTGTTGAGTGTTGGCCAACTTCTAGAAAATGACTATTCTTTAAAATTTAAAAGAAATGGTTGTGTGATTTTTGATAAACAAAATGAGAAACTGATTCTGGCTGATATAAAGATGAAAAACAGAAGTTTTATGTTGAAAGTTCAATATGCAAAGGATGTTGCATTGAAGACCGAAACCATGGGTGAGTCTTGACTTTGGTATAGAAGATTTAGGCATCTAAATTTTGGGAGTTTGAAGTTATTACAGTAGAAACGTATGGTAGATGGCCTTCCAAAAATAGAAGAACAACAAGGACTATGTGAGGAATGTGCACTTGAAAAGCACTATAGACAATTTTTTCAAAAAGGAGTAGCATGGAGAGCAAAACAAGTACTTGAACTAGTGCATACTGATGTTTGTGGACCAATGAATACAACATCTCATGGAGGTAACAAGTACTTCATTTTCTTCGTTGATGATTATTCAAGAATGACATGGGTGTTTTTTATAAGACAAAAATCTGAGGTGTTCACAATTTTCAAAAAGTTCAAGAGCTTTGTTAAAAAATAAAGTGGTCATTTGATCAAAATTTTGAGAAGTGATAGAGGTAAGAATATACCTCTAATCAATTTAGTAAGTTTTGTGAAGATAAGGGTGTAGATAGATAACTTATGATGGGCTATACTCTACAACAAAATGGGGTATCCGAGAGGAAAATCAAACGGTAATGGAGATGGCAAAATCCATGTTGCATGAAAAGAGCTTACCTAAGGATTTTTAAGCTGAATCATTTCATACAGTTGTATACTTGATAAATAGAGCACCAACTAAGGCTTCGAACAACAAAACCCCTTTAAAAGCTTGGAGTAGGAGAAAGCCTTATATTAGGCACTTGAAAGTTTTTGGTTGTGTGTATTATGTCCAAGTTCCAAAAGAAAAGAGAAGGATGCTTGATGAAACAAGTGAGAGGTGCATCTTTGTTGGCTATATCTCATATTCAAAAGGCTATAGATTTTATACCTTAAAGACCAAAATGATTGTTGTAGGTAGAGATATGATTTTTGATGAAAATGCCAACAACAATTGGGAACAAGGAAAAGTTGAAGAAAAATTTGTTTCTATTGATATAATGCAACCTAATTCATCTCAAATTAATGCCAATGTTGAAAAATCTCCACCATCCTCTTCATCTATCTCTCTGGGATCATCAAGTAATGCACTAAGTTCTAGTTCGTCTTCTTCGACTTTAACTCTAATAAGAATAAGAAGCTTGGATGAAATTTACCAAAACTGCAATTTTTGTGTTGTTGAACCTGAAAATTTTGAAGATGCAATCAAGGAGAAGCCTTGGAAGCAAGCCATGGAGGAAGAAATTGAAGGAATTGAAAAAAACAACACTTGGGAGCTTATTGATAGGCCGAGAGACAAGGAAGTTATCGGGGGAAAAATGGATTTATTGGGTGAAATATAATTCAGCTGCTAAGGTTCAAAGATACAAAGTAAGGCTAGTTGCTAAAAGCTATTTACGACAACCCGATATTGATTTTTAATAAACTTTCGCTCCGGTTGCAAGACTTGACACCATTAGAACTCTCATTGCCTTAGCGGCTCAAAAAGGTTAATTATTGTACCAACTTGATGTGAAATCAGCTTTCTTGAATGGAGAATTACAAGAAAAAGTTTTTATTGATCAACTACAAGGTTTTGTAGTCAAGAATGAAGAAGACAAAGTCAACAAACTCAAGAAAGTATTGTATGGGCTCAAACAAGCTCTAAAAGCATGGTATAGTCAAATTGATTCCTACTTCAATAAAAAAAGGATTCATAAAGAGTAAAAGTGAACCAACTGTGCATGTGAAGCAGTAAGACATGTCAGATATTCTCATTATTGCCATTATGTTGATGATTTGTTGTTTATGAGTAATAATGAGAAATTGATAAATAAGTTTAGAAATGAAATGATGCAGAAGTATGAAATGAGTGACATATGGTTGTTGAGATATTTTCTTTGGATAGAAATTCATCAAGATGAAGATGGTATATTTATATCTCAAAGGAAGTATGCAGAAAATATTTTGAAGAAGGAACGAATGCTTGGCTACAATGTTATAGCTACACCACTTGTTGTGAATGAAAAATTGAAAAAGGAAGATGGAGGAAGGAAAGTAGATGTAACTCATTATAGAAGTTTGATTGGAAAGTTGCTTTATCTTTCCGCAACAAGGCTGGATATAATGTTTGCAATAAGCTTGCTGTCAAGATTCATGAACAATCCAAGCCATATTCATCTTGGAGTGGTAAAAAGAGTGTAGAGGTACATTCAAGGTACCATGGAGTTTGGAGTAAAATTTTGCAAGAATACGGAAATCAAGTTAATAGGCTTTTGATATAGTGATTGGGGTGGCTGCTTAGATGACATGAAAAGCACAAGTGGCTTTACATTTCTCTTGGCTCAGGTATGTTTTCTTGGTGTTCAAAGAAGCAACAAACCGTTGCTCAATCCTTAACCGAAGCAGAATATGTTTCAGCCTCATTGGCAACATCAAATGCTATATGGTTGAGAAAGACACTTGAAGATATGAGAGAAAAGCAAGAACAAGCAACATTACTGCATTGTGACAACAAATCAGCAATTGTGATGGCCAAGAATCCAATTCATCACAGCAGAAGCAAGCACACAACACTCCATCATCACTTCATTGGAGAAGCAATTGAAGGTGGAGAGATTCAACTTGAGTTTTACAGGTCAGAACAACAATTTGCTAACTTGTTCACAAAAGCTTTATCAAAAGAAAATTTTCAGCAGCTTAGGGAAGCTATCGAAATTCAGGAACGACACATTAAAGGGGGAGAATGTTGATATTAATGTGCAGAAAAATTCTGGGTACTGTTTATGTGACTATTTACAGGGTACTGTTTACGCTAAAATTATTATGTATCTCGTGTTTTGCTAGTATTTTAACATGATTACACCCTACCAATAAATGTGAGATACATGTAGGTCTGTTGTGAGAAGTATTTAAAGTATATTTTGTGGTGAAAAATCTAATTTTGAGTGTGAGAATTAGCCTAAAAAAAATTCTGCACTAAGGCTCTATGAAATTGTGTTTTTGCTTCTGATTTTGTGACTTTCTGCATTGTTTTGATTGCTGCAAATTCTTCTTCTTTGATTCACTTGTTTGGATGCTTAGTTGGTAGTGTTAAGAACATAAAATCGCTGGCATTTGCTGAAAATTTGGCCAACACTAACATTGTGGGTGTTGGAATTAAAAAGCTTACAATAGAGGTGTTTCAAGTTCCAGATATCTACAGAATTGGCTAATTAAACGCCCAAATCTTGTATCTTATATATATAGAATAGCTCCTTGGTTCTCAAATCGTCCAAAATTTTAATATATCGGCTAACAGTAGCGACAACATTGTCCACAGTCGGTGGCACACAGCATTAATTCAGAGTCGGGTGTAGTTTAAGCAAACAACTCTTCGGAATCTGACTGGGTATGCATAACCACTCTGTCTCATTAGCACATATTAGACATATTTACCTCATCACACAGACGGGGATGAGGCAGCCGCCATAAGACTATGCCTGGAGGATCAACAGATCAACACGTAATGTGGCATTCTGAGAAAGCTTGTTTGCATCTGCCATGCATTGAACCAGTAGGTTAAATACTTCCCTTAGCGCTTATCGAACCGATCCCTCCATACTATAGATTTTGTTCTTTTTTATGGTTTTCTATTTTATTTATTATTATTATTATTATTATTATTATTATTTGATAGTTTAGTCGAAGCACACCACCAAGTGACGAGAAGACCTCTTGATTGTTCTCATTCTCTAATATCAAAGCAATTTCTCACTCAATGATCCTCAGGAAATGTAAATAACGAATTTTCAGTTTAAGTAGTTGAAAAATAAAATAGGAAATACAAGTTCTATGATAATTATTTAAAATAAAGTACAGTAAATGGAATTAGCTGCAGTTTATTTATTTATTTTATGATAATTATTTCTTGGTTTGCTATTATTATAAATCAAGTTTTTAAAAATGGTGAAATATAGAATTTGAACAAGTAACAATATTTGGACTTTTCAACATTTTGGTAGGTTAACTAACAATTAATGGGATTAAACGGTTGCAACAAAAGAGACCGCTCTATGAATTTTGACAAATTTTCCTTAACTGCCTTTTTTTCACAAATCTGAGTAGAGATATGTGAGAATGTCCCGACGTCTCTATCCAATCTAACTTAACCCAATCTCATCTAGCAAATAAAACCCAAATACACAGGAATTACATTCTTGTTGTTCTAACACATTAATTTCCTGATATTTAAGCATTTTATTTTAAGAGTTTGATTATTACAACCTAATGGTTGAATTTTAGAAAATGACTTTAAAAATAAAATATCCCCTCAAACTTCTCAACGTAAACAAGATTAAAGACCCTTGAATGAAAAATGAATATAGTTGATAAGGATTTTTTCAGTTAATTTTGAAAATTAAAAACGTAGTAAAAAATTAGTATGAGATATAACTGATGAATCTCAATTGAATGTGAAAAAAAAAAAATGAAGAGTAATGTTAACATTCGTTGTTCTTTGGTTAAAAAAATATTGAAATATGGAATTGCAAAAATTGAAAGTGAAGATTGGAGTTTTCTAACATTTTTTTTAAGTCAAATTACAGTGAAATGCATCGTTATAGTAAAAGAAATCTTTTTAAATCTTCTTAATGCATCAATCAATCGGATTTTTTTACAAACCTCGAGAAAGATACAAGATAATGCCCCTCTATTCTCTTCAATCTAACTTAATTCAAATCCCAAATAGCAAATAGAACCCAAATATATGAATTACAAGTTTGTTGTTCCAATACATAAATTTCTTGATACATAAACCTGTTATTTTAAGAGTTTGATTGCAACCTAACAGATGAAATTTTAGAAAATATCCCGTCAAACTTCTCGCTGTAACCAAGATGAAAGAAGCTCAAATTAAAAAAAAAAAAATAGTGAAAAAGAATATTTTCAGTTAATTATGAGATTAAAAATATATCAAAATTCGGTATGAGATATAAATAACGGATCATTAAAATAAATCATCAAATTTTATAGAATAATACTCAGAAATAAAAATTTTGGCAATTAAAAGACGATTTAATAAGTAACATAATCTTTCATTCATATAATAGGAATCAATTTATTTGACTAGAATTAAGGTTGAAAAAAAAAAAACTCGCTTAATGAAAAACAATAACGATCTAAATAATATACCAAACACAAATCTAAATTTATTTACAAAAATTAAAAAAAAAAAAAGAGAGAGAGAGAGAGAATTATATTAGGAACTCGCAGCCATATGCTTGGATAGAACAAGGGGAGTAAGGAGTTGGCATAAGAAGAAGAGGGAACCTTTTATGAACGGTTAACCCGTACACTTCACTCATGTCCAAGTTCTCCTCGACAGCGCCTCCAGGCAACTTCCAATCAAACCAGTATAAAAGGTTAGCAACCAAATACTCAGCTGTAGCTAATGCAAACGCCATTCCAGGACAACCTCTTCTTCCAACACCAAACGGAAGGAATTGAAATTCTTGGCCTTTCACATCAACCGATTCTTCCATAAATCTCTCTGGCAAAAATTCTTCTGCTCTACTCCACATTTTAGGGTCCCTCTGAATCGCCCATGCATTTATGTACAGAGTTGTTTTAGCAGGAATATTATAACCTCTCAAATTCAAACTTGTTGATGACTCCCGAGGAACCAAAAGAGGAACCGGTGCGTGTAATCTCAGAGTTTCTTTAATAACACATTTTAAGTAGTCCATTTGATGGATGTCATTCATACTTATATTTATTTTACTTTTCACCACATTCCTAACCTCTTCTTGTGCTTTCTTCATCAAATTTGGGTTTTTAACGAGTTCGGCCATCACCCATTCGACTGTTGTTGAAGTTGTCTCTGTTCCTCCAACAAACATGTCCTATAAAATTGTCAAATATAAATAACTTAATGAGCCATATCTATCAATGCATGTGTAAGAGACACAGAGAGAGAGAAAGAGAGACAGACCATGAGAATTGCTTTAAGGTTGTCTTGAGCGAGCTCTATCCCAAGGGTGCCATTCTTTTGAAATTGGAGGAGTACATGTAACAAGTCTTGTTTATCATCGCTCCCCGATGTTCTGCGCTCTTCAATCACCTGATCAAACAACGCGTCAAATGCTCTGGCAGTTGCGTTCAAACGACCAATGAGTCCCGTAACAACATCCAACCATCCCAAAAAAGGAAACATATCTCCAAAAGAAAATGATGCAAATTGCTCCATCAACCTTCTTGATAACTCCCCGAAATTGCTCTTTCCAGTTTCTTCCTCAGCCTTCCTTCCAAGAACACAGCGGGATATTATATTGTTGGAAACAGCTAATAATTTCTCAGTTAGATTAACAGAACCTCCATTCGAACATGAACAATGAATTTTATTGACCAAATCTGCAACTTCCTCTTCCCTCACATACTGAAATGATTGCACCTTTTTAGTACTTAGAAGTCCAAGAACACAAGTCTTCCTGGCCTGTCTCCAGTACTCGCCATAAGGAGAAAAGCCTACGTCTTTGCAACCATAAAGAAAAGCATTTGCAGCTGTGGTTTTGGGACGATTTGAGAAAACAATATCGTGAGGTTTCATAATTTCTCTAGCCAACTCAGCCGATGAAACGACAAGAGTTGGAGAATAACCTAAGTGCAAGAACATTAAAGGGCCATACTTGTTGGACAGAGCTTTGAAAGAATGATGGGGGAGAGCACATAGTATTTGGTGAAGGTTGCCAATTACTGGTATCCTTGGTGGCGATGGAGGTAAGTTAAGTTTGCTACGTTGTCTACTGAGTTTGGGGTACAAAAACAGACATGAAAGGAGAAGAACAACAAGAAGAGAGAGTAACATGGTGTTGTGAAGAACTGATAACAGAGGTATTTCAAGCTCTACTCACGATACTAGCTATATATGATACAATATTAGCTCTTTGAAGTCGTTCTCAACCGTTCCAAAATTGTTCACGCAGTTGGAGACAGACAACATCAATTTACGTTAGATGCATTTTTAGCGAGCACCGCCTGGGACTCTTGATTGGATATGCATTACCACTTTGCCTTATTAGCACAAATAGACAAAATTACCCAACGAAACTAAAGAGATAGAGGCGACTACCAGACGCCTATTCTTGTAGGAACTGTCGAAAACGTAATTTGGCAATACGAGAAAGCTTTGTTTACATCTGCCATGTCTTCAACGATAAGGTTCAGTGCTACTTCTAGACTTTTAGGGGTTGTCTAATACATAATATATACAATATAATATACTATTATCATATATATAGTTTTACAGTTTTATAAATTTTTTCTTTTTCATTGTTAAATCAAGCACGCCAAGTTATGAGAAAACTTATCAGCTGTTTTGTCATTTTCCAATCATAAAAGCAGTTTCTCGCTCAATTATATTCAGGAGATGTAAATAACAAATTTTCAATTTAATTCCTAGATGTGTTCGTCAAAGGGATCATAGAGAGTATTGTTGGGCTAATTCGTGTCCAACCGAAATCAACTCCTCAGTTTTGCTATGCCTAGGCTCAGCCCATGCCCATATTCACTTTTTTGATGGGCTAATAATATCAGGGTCAATAATTAATGTTTTATGTTTTCACAAATATTATTTGTGCAAATAGGTCCAATTGTCTAATTCCTCCCAAGTTCGGTCCCAGCACGAAGTGGTACATTTTAGTCACTTCGAAATCGAACCTTCTAAAAACGTACAGTACGCATTGTAGCCATAGCCGTATTCGGATGCGCTGGATATATATATATATATATATATTCCCCTGCCAAAGAAAAATACAACAAATGAATCTACCGGCGTTCTATATATGTATTTACTTTAGATAACTTGTTTGTTTGGTATTATCATAAATTAAGTTTGTAAAAATAAAACAAGTCGAAAAAATAAATATTCAAAAACTTTGCTCTCTGCACATTTTTTTTTGTACACTTGTTAACCAGTAAGTCCAGATAACCCAAATTTAACTCCATTGTACACCTATTACCAATTTCATTTTTTTTTTCTAAGAATAAGAATAAGAAGAAGAAGAAGAATGGGAAAGAGTATAAATTGAAAAGGTGATAGAGCAGAACACCCGGGTAGCAGCTCGATTGGTAGTAATACTTTCATAAAAAGGAAAAATGTGCAAGCAAAACAACGCCAGATAACATCCAATTCATATTCTATTCAATCCAATTTAAACGAATTAAATATTCGAGAAATTTATTTTTGTCTTTCCAACACATTTCTTGATGCATCAGCCTTTAAGAGTTTGATAACAGCCTAAAAACTGGTATTTTTAGCAAACGACTTCAAAATAAAATATGCCGTCAAAATTCTTAACGTAACAAAAAAAGTCAGAAGAGGATATTTTCAGTTATTTATGAAAATTAAGAATATAGAAAAAGATATAACTGATGAATCTCAGTTGAATGACTGCCTATTCCCACTTCGATTTACAAAAAAGAAAAATAAAAAAAAATAAATCATGAACAACAACGGTATGTAATTTCAGGAGGGGGAAAAGAGGACAATCATGATAAGTAGATCACAGCCATGGATGATTAGGTTAACCCATTAGCTTCACTCAAGGCCAAATTCTCCTCAACTGCATCACCAGGCAACTTCCAGTCAAACCAGTACAAAAGGCTGGCCATTAAACACTCAGCTACAGCTAGCTATTGCAAAGGAAATCCCAGGGCTACCTCTTCTTACGGCTCCAA
>CM040449.1:1262523-1322799 GCA_022749755.1 Azadirachta indica
AAAATACCAAAACTCAATATTCAAAAACTGCGAATTTTTAATGCAATGTTCCAGAAAAATCAGGATACCGTGATTCAAAAACTGGGAACCACTGTATTGCAAAAACTTAGCTCTTGGGTAGAATTTTTGGTTTATAATTTATGGATTATTAACGTTCAAAGTTTTAACACGCATTTCCTTCCTATCCCATGGTCAATTGAACAAGCAGAAGGAGAAGATATACCGGGCCACCGGCCATTAGTCTTCTGTCCTGAGCTTTGGAAGCCCAATCATAGTATCCATTACAGATGGTCTTAACTTACGGGCCTAGGCCCATGGTTGTTGTTGTCTGGGTCCCGGGTTCCAGAAGTCGGACGGTACAAGCCTTGGCGTCCCATGTTTGAAACATCGACATCTTTGTCTGGTCCATATTCCATAACAACTTCAAAGTCCACGGCAGGCTGTTTCCTCTTTCACCCTTTCTCCCTTTGCGAAGATATAAGGCCAGTCACTCGCTAGTCTTAGTCAGACACGTGTCCGACCAAGACAATCAAGTACCTTATCGAGCGAGTGTGCGTCACGTCAGCTCTTGCTTTTATCCTGCTATTATTAGCCTTCCAGACAAGCCATATTTCAAGTGATACAATATTTTATGTCAAAAAAAAGAAAAAAGAGTAAGACAATACTTTCATAAATTAAATAATATATTTATCGTTTTTAATTATACAATACTTTTATTGAAAACGACGAATAATTACCCGTATTTCTATTCCACTGACACACCCAAAAAAAAAAAAATCTGTCAATTATTTAAAGAAATAAATATTACGGCAAAGAAAATAACCGAACTCCTATCTGATTCAGCGGAAACAAAATTTTATCCAAATTTTTTTGTACTACCCTATCTAAATCTAGTCCATTTCTTTTCCAAATATTAAAAAAAAAAAGGCATTAAATCTCAATCCAGTTTGATGTATATTTAAATGTAGATCACTCTTATTACCGGAATTTAACCAACGCTAAACAGGGAACCACTTACCAGCTATGATAAAATACTTCACCAAAACGGCAATTTTCATACAACAAAATAAATGCATATGCATAACCCCCTCGAAACCGACGGCTGTAATTAATTTTAACACCAAGGTCCACAGATGTCCTCTTTGACTCAATAATTAAAAAAACAAAAAACTACCTATTAACCTTCCAATTACGCCGTCAGAGAAATTACTTGAGAGAACCAATAAAAACCTGCCACCTCACTATCAAGAACCCAGTTTCCACACTCCAGGTGGACCGATTACAAATAAGGAAAACATACGCATTAGCAGGACAGTATCGCTTAGAATAAGAAACTTCGTGTGCACGCTTCTTGTTAACCATATAGAACCCCGCAAAACGTTGGAAGAGATTTTCTCTTCGTTGCTGTTGGTTTCCTTTCTAAATTTTGCATATAGCCTAACTGACGAATGGAGGATTCCGGCAGCAACAGCAACAGCAACAATAAAACGGCGTCATTTTCGCTTCCTCCTGGTTGCCGATTTTATCCCTCCGAAGAACAACTCTTCCACCATTACCTCACCAACAAGAACACAATCACGGAAGAAGAGAGCAGTCTATGCGGTTATGACTTGATAAAAGAGCTTGATTTGTACCAATACGAACCGTATGAGTTGCCGGAGAGGGCGTGCTATGCGTACGGATGCAGAGGAAGGAGAAGGCACTGGTACTGTTACAGTAAAGTTAGGGTTAAGAAGGAGAGCAAATGTAGAAGAGCGAAAAATGGGTATTGGAGAAGGAAGGGGAGAGTTGGAGATGTAGTTGTTAGGAATAGTAGTAGTAATAATAGTAATAATAATAATAAATAATAATAAAGGAGGGAAGTTGGTATTGGGGACCAGAACAACTTTCGTGTTTTATTTGGGGAATTCCTTAAAAACTGCAGTGAGGACTGACTGGTTCATGCATGAGTATGCACTTGTTGACCATGTCAAGGTACTTCGAAACGACTTGTTAAAATTTGCAATTGAAGTTTCTGTTATGAGTTGGTATTTTGATATTTAGGTGAATTTCTGTGTTCACGCTAAATTATTACATGGCAGTGGTTTATTAAGTAAATTTGTAGGAGATAAAGATGATTTGCAAAATGTTAGAAGTTTTTTTTTTTTTGAAGCATTAATTTGGTTTGGTTTATAAATTACGGACGACTCTTTGAATTTACTTTTTTGTCTGGGGTTTTAGGAGTTTAAATTAGAATCTATCCTTGGGTGCTTGATTTATAGGATTTTTGCTGCTTAATGTTATTTTTAAGCGGTAACTTCAGTTAGAAATTGGCCTAACGCTTTATCTAAACTCAAATTAGTGAAAAGCCTCGGCTATCAAGTGATAATAATCCGACTATACCCCTCTCTCATCTTCTAATTGATTACTCTTTGCAACCTCTAAAAAGTTGGTGAGATTTGAACTCTGGGGACTAATTGTTCTTGCTTGAGACATCATCTGGATATTTGATATCTTCTCATTTAGTTGGGAACTTGAGTTGGTTTTGCTTTCTCATTAGCTTTACTTAGCACATATGGACCATGTGATTTGTGTGTTTTCTTATACCATCTATCTGATTTGTGTGAGTTTTATACTAATCCATCTCATTTGTGCATCATAGTAGTTGATTCTGTAGTGTTGCTGGTGTGAAACTTCATGTCCTGAGCTGTTTGCAGGCCTCTTTTGTCCTCTGCCGAGTATTCATAAAATCTCATCGTGGAAATAGCATATCTGAGGTTGGCTTAAGTAGTGGTGCAGAAGAAAGTGTATCCGCAGTACGTCATATTGGTATTCAGCATGATGGGATCCTTAAAGCAGATATTGTTGAAGCTAAAGTGCATGATGACAACTCCTTTAACAGGAGAAACGATACATTAAGATATCTGGTGGGGTTGGTTGGTCAGCCAGATGATCATAGCCTATCTGGGCCAGGTTCTGATGCCGACTTTCACTTTCCCACTGGCATCCCACCCAGTGAGCAGGTAAGAGATTTTAAACCTTCCCTTATATAAATATATCATCATTGCACTGATCTAATTGTGCCATTCAACTCTTAGCCAGTTAAAGTTCAGACTATCTCAAAAAGGTGATTTCGGTATGTATTTGGAAGTATTTTGTTCACTCCCATTTCTTTCTCATGTAGTTTGAATTTTAAAATCAATCCCAAGTCTAGTGAACTTGACTTATTTACTACCTTAACTCTTAACTAATGCTAGCGCTAAGAGTGCATCAAGTTTCTGTACATACATCATATAGAATCGCATTTCTAATTAGTTACACTTATTTCTCTACTGTGCAGATTAGTGCATCTGGGCTTACTGGTGCTGGTATGTTCAGTGATGCTGTAGTGGCTAGGCAATTACTGTCAGTTTTGGAAGAAGATTTTATAGAGTTGAACGATCTTGTGCCTTGATGTCCAGGATCATATTGAAGTATATGTGGATATTAATCAGGATACTTGAATTAAGTTATTCTTGACACAATTGATTTGGGATAGGAATTATCACCCAGCAAAAGAAAGGAGGTGTTAGTTACCCAGTAGATATAAGGGGTTCGTGTATTGGAAAACCTTCTGACAAAGAAATGTTTTTTCAGTTGTGAAGTTGGGAGAAGTGTTGTAGCAGGACTGTTTTGCCTTTTAAGGTCATTACTTTTGTTGCAATTTATTATTACTGTTATTAAAATTATTTTATGAATATGAATTAACAAAAATTTGGAATTTTGTTTTGGTATGGCCTGCAGATTGCTCTGTTGCCTGAGAGCAGGCATATTGCCCCAGTCAAAAAAGACAAAGACATTAATTGATTGGTTAATGGTATATCCAAACCAATGTCGAGTATCAGCTGCTTCACCTGGCTTGTTCATCTTGCTTTTACTTATGCTGATGGTGGAGGTTTCAGTTCTGGGAATGTTAACTGTTCCCTTGTTACCTTAGTGCTTCCTTTATTAAGGCCTCTCTTTCTTAAATCTGTACTGTTTATTATGAACTTTCTTTGTGCAGAGCACATAAAGTTATTACAAAATATAGATCTCTTTCGAAGCCAACTTATTTGTGTATCATATTTGTGATTCTCAATTCATTACTGTATGATGGTTTCTAATAGTTTTTACTTTGTCGGTCACACCGGAGCTTCTAACGAAAGTGGTTGTGGACCTTTTGGTGTTAGATAAGACAATGAAGAATTGTATTTATAAGTACTTTAACTTGATGATATTGATTTGTTGTGATTGTGCCACTATCCTTGACTCATGTTTTATATTGTTCGGTTTGCTTTATTATTAGACTGTCAAGTCTAACAGCAGGTGTTATTTTATTAATCTTGCGCTTATGTATTTCTAAATTTTGTAGTTTTTTTCAGTTAGTTTATGAGTTGGATATACAGTAATTTCTCACAGCATCTCTATTAATTTATGGAGTTTTCATTGCCAAGAAAGTATAGGGAAAAGAAAAAGTCTGAGAACCTTATGATCAGACAGGGATTGTCCATTTGGTGGACTTATACCCTTCCTTCTTCTATCTTTAGGATCAACCATTTTGGGTTTAACGTTGGACAATCCTTGTTCCTTGATTGAGGATGCTGCAGATGGGAAAAACAACCGAGAACTGCTAGTCTGCCATCTGTTTATGATATTTCCTTTCCTCGTCTGGTATTAACCCTGTTGTTGACCAACGTTTCTTTGAATTTTTTCTTTCTGTTACATGTCTGTCAGCTTTGGGAATATTTGGAATATTAATACAGTTTCTGTAGATACATACATATTGCTACATGGTGTGCAGTACAGTACTAGAGTACTTGCAAGGCTGTATTTAAACTCAAGTCCTTGATCTCTTGATTATATGGTTAGTAATATACAAAATAAGTTATAAAAAGCCAGTAGTTGGTTTGGTTTTTGCATTTATTGCAATTTAGGAATAGGAAACTATTGTGGTGCAAGTATCTGTCAACAGCATTGCTGTTTAACTGTTAAGATCTAGCTGGGTACATTGCTATGATCTTTTATGAAATCTGGTCACAATGACAAAGCTTTATTTTGTAATCAATCTCAACAGTTAATGTCTTCTGTCACGTTAACAAGTGGACCTCAGTATTTGATGCTTGTTCTTCAATCTTTCTCCCCTTTATTGCTGATTTTTACAGGTTAGTATGGGAAGTTTCCAGTTTCCACATTTTGCCCATCGTAAATGAGAGTCGGTATGCTTTTATCAAGGTTATCTTTCATGTTAAGCTTTATCTGACCGCAGGCAGCACTCTTGTATGGAATTGATTCATTTTATACAACATTCTTATAATTGGTCCGGATCATCTGTATTCTTTGTAGGAAAATATGGGAGCAAGAATTTGCATAATTTGGCTGCGTGTGATATGTTTAGTATTCAAAGCCGCAGGCCGAGACAAATTTAGCAATTTATTTTTATTTGTGTATTTTATTGCAACAGAACCATATAAATAAATTGATTAAAGATTCTGGAACTTGTATGACAATGTTGTTGTTGTCACACCATGTGCATTTTTGGATGTAACTAATGGCCATATTGTGCGGGTGTGCAAGTGTGAACTGTATTTATCATCTTGTCTTGAGACCCCTTCTTTTTCTTTTTTTCGAAGTTCAAGACAGAAATTGAATGTAACAGAGTTGTGATGCCGGCTGGTTGCAGTAGCTATGAGGCAATCTTTCTTCCTTCGTTCCGTCGGTGATTCTTATAATTTTTGACTCAAGCTTTTCCTAGTCCTGTTCAATCTAATTTAAGATTTAAATTGTCTTATAAAAACAGTTGCCATGCGAATAATCATTGTCACTGTCACATATTCAACGTCATCCACCACTCGTCATAGACTAACACATGGTGTTGTAGGTAGGTCATTTCAGTCCGTCCTTGGTATTTTTGGCAGAACCAATTTAGGGTCATAAGCTTTGTGCCCTTGAATTTAATTGATTCAATCACTCCACCAACCTTTTCAGAGAAATATTGCCATAGGTTAAATCACATAATTGCTAACAACAGCAACCAGTTGCCTTGTGTTGTGACGCGTGCCTTAAATTTTATTTTTTTTGAGCGGCATCAAGCATATGCTCTTCTTTGTTAGAAAGTCAATTAATGCCCGCGTTTTAATCCTTTTGTTATTTGCGTCTTGCCCTTGCCCTTGCCCTTGTCCTTGTCCTTTGCCTACGTACAACTCAATTGGGAGCATGAGGTGAGCATAGCCGTTCGTTTCATTTTGTTATCCTGTCTAGCTAGTTAGCTAGCTAGCTAGCTAGCTGACTAGCTGATTAGGGGTGTACAATTTAATTTCATTTTTAAAAAAGCATAGGCGCATAGCAAGTTCCCAATATTCCCATTTGGTTGAAGAATCGTCACTCCTTATCTTTATTATAAAATTTTCAAACAAGGGTTACGCAATGGGTTATACAAGCAATTCCATATGGACATATTAGACTTTGTTTTCGTGGCATGAAATAAAAATTCAAAAGATTTAAAAGGAAAGCAAGCAAGCAACCACATTTGAAAAGCAAGAGAGAGAGCGAGATAAAAATTAGAAAACAAAAAAAAGAGGTGCACAAATAGGACCAAGGACACGGAGAATACAAAAGAAGAGGCCCACGCCACGATTGAGATATGAACGGTAGCAGACGCAATTTAAAGGAAAGTTGGGGGTTGGGGGGGGCAGAACCTGCACAAATGCTATTGGGACTTTTGTGTCTTTGTATTCACACTATCTTTTAAGCAAAGTAATAATATCCCCTTAGCGACTTGTATTGTATGTCCAGATATCGCCACTACCAAGTATTCTTATCATTTTTTTTTTTTAATATTTAATACAAATTGGCTACCTAAAAATAAACCGACAGCCATATTAAGTGACCCCTACAATATATTTAAATAGGCATTTGGTCAAATGCCCTCGTTCATCACTTATAACCCAGAAGATGTATGTATATAGATTTATATGGTTGAACCATGTGACATGTAACAAGTTCCCATTAATAGACAGTCAAATTTAATACAAAACAATCAGATTTTTAGGTGTTGGAAGAAAATCTAAGCTATCTAACCGTGGGTCCAACTAATTACACTAATGCCACGTGTGTGTGAACTTATAATTAATAAACCAAAACAACTCTCATTTTAATGTTTTTGGTCACGCACACAGCTCTAAGTCACAAGCGACCTCAAAGAAAGAGAGAGAAATGCATGTGATGGTAAAAGAGAAGGGCAGGCGCTTGACGTGAAGAAGATAGAAACAAAACGAGAGAGAGAGGGAGAGTAGGGCTGCCTACGCCGCGCATTGAAATATGGGTCTTTGGTTTTTGTTTAGTGTCTTTTTTATTATTATTATTATTATTATTATTATTATTATTATTATTATTGCAAGTAAATTATTATTAATTTTTTTGAAAAAAAGAAAAATCAAAAGAGGGAAAAAAAAAAAAAGAAAAAAATGTCTAAGACTAGAGTTATTTGGTAAGCGGCCCAACACGATGCAATTTCTTTGTTTGCTGTCAAGTTGTTTGTTGTTGTAGTTAATTATTTATTTTATTTTACAAATAGAAAGAAACTGCTCTTATTATGACTTACAACATAATCACAAATAATAAAAATAATAATATTAGGCCATCTATCTATAATTATAACGTGACGGGGTTATTTGGTAAATTGCGTATTACAGTCCGCTTTTATTCTCTCTTTCCTTGCATCTTTCTTTCTATTCTACATTCTCATCTCATTCCAAGGCCTCTCTTTCTCTCTCTTTTCCTTCCATCTTTCCATTGTTTGTTTGGGTTGTTTTTCTTTCTCATTTTTTTCTCTGTCTCTTGCCCCAGAGAAAAAACGGAGGCCTCTCTATTTGTATTTGAGGTCGAATCCTTATTTATTTCCTTCATATCTTTAGATCGATCGGTTTCTGCAGCTTATAAACGTTAGGTAAAATCTCTCAGATTTGTTTTTTGATTTTTGAAAGATTTTTGTTGTTCGATCGGTTGATGATAAGGCGGATGTGAACGCCGTTATGTCTGGTTTCTTTTTTTTTTTTTTCTTTCAAAAAGTTCAGTTGTTTGGTTGTTTGGTTTTAGCTGTAAAGCTAAGTAAAATTTCTGGAGGCTGGTAGTTCTCTTTTGGGGAAAAATTGAACCTTTTTCCTTTTTTATTTTCTGGTATTGCTTGTTTGTGTGAATAAGCTGTTATTTGTGGATGAGTTTTCACTGGGTTTTGGTTTTTGAGTTATTGAACAGAATTGTCTGATAAGTCATTAGTTTTTATCTATGCACATATGGATGGGTTTGTTCTGTTATTCCTCTCATGTTATTTTCTTATGAGAAAAGTGTATTGAAGAGAGATTTCAACTCAGCGCCACCGAAAGTCCTCTTTTTTATGTATATATATTATAAATTTTTTATTTTTATGTGTTTCTGTTTGAAAGCTTTTACGTTGTACCTGTTTGGATTAATTTCAATATATAACTCTAACATCTACTCTAGCTGGTGCTTTATATTACGTGATTTTGAATACTAAAATGGTTGCATTGGTCTGATTTTGCTGTCTGGAGCTGCGCAGAGATTACTGCTGTGAGAGCTTTGATGTTAGGATATGCATGTGCATTTGTTTGTTTGAATGGTAGGATCCTTGTAAGATAAAATATGGATTCATTTATGAGTTTTCCCTTTGCTTACAACTACTGCTTGCTTATGCATATTGTTAACTTGTTCTGAATAATTTGTGGTACTTTTAGGTTTAAGGAGACTTGATATTCTGAGCTACTTGTTTCTTTGCTGATACACTGGTCTACATGTAGCAAAGTGAATGATAGTACACACTTTGTGAATTATCTATTTTGAGTATCATCAAAATGTGGTTTTTCCTTTGCTCCTGTTGTAGTTACATTGCTATGTTCTTGATATCTGACGAATGTGATGAGCTTTTAAGGTTTGATTTGTATTGGAACATGTATATTTGTGAAAATGGGAGCATAGAAGATTCCGTTATGCAAAGAAACAGCTGTTGTATGGTCAAAATTTTTGTGTAGGAATATAAGAAATACATTTTTTCTGTCCAAAGTGCATTTTATCTTCCAATGCAGGTCATTGCAATAGAAGTTTTGGACATCATGCTTTTCGAACCACCAAGTATTAGTAAGATGGTATTAACAGTGGAAATAATTTTCTTTTTTATGAGGTTAACATTAAAAATAAATTAAAAATGTGTTTATTGACTTTCAGGCAAATAAAGCAGAATATTTTTGTGGAGAATAGATCTTAGGTTCCGCCCAATGATTACATCATAAATTGATTAGTCCATATGCAGAGATCACAAGTGACAATTTTTCTAGTAAAATTGAGTGTAACTTGATGACCTGCATTTGCTATCTAGTTGTATATCTATCAAATCTGTGGATGTTTGAAGTTGTTCATGGTCATATCATGTACTTGAGTGGAATGTGCTTGTGAAATTAGGTCAAGTTGGCTTTTATTGCAGCATTCTATTTATATGGATGCATCATGTCATAGTTCTTTTACCACTACAATTAATGTTTTTCCATTGCTCTATTGTGCCAGGTTTTTCTGAAATTGTATGCAATTAACTGCTTTTGTTTGAAATTTCTTTGGAACATCTACAGGTAATTTATAAGGAAACATATTTTTTGCCCTAATGCAAGGGCAAAGGGGTACTATTGGTTCCTTGCCAGAAACTTTAAGCTTTGACCATGGATCTACCTCAAATTCTGCTGTAGATCAGCAAGCTTGTTGGAATAATATGCGGAATCCTCCAGAAAATCGACTGCCTGAGTACATGCTATCACCGGCTGGATCAACCAGGGTATATATGAATTCTATAAGTCATGAACGGCAAACGTCAAATAGTTGGAGCTTAGGTGAGCAGAGCTCCCGTGCCCCCCAAAATGAGGTTAGTCGTGATGAGCGGAAAACACAACTTGGTTGGTCTTCATTGAGTCCTTGTGCAGGAGCTGGTCCAAGATTAGAAGGACAACAATGTGAACCCACTAATGTTAATGTGAATCCCCTATTTGTGCCAAGTTCCAATTCTAATGTGATGTCGCAGAATCTGAACTTAAATGCAGGTATTGTTAGTCATGATGGTGACAATTGTCAAGTGATGGGATGCCCTAATTCATACAAGTCAGGTGAATCAGAAAATGAGCACATTCCACCTCTTGGTGGTTCTGAACCGTTTGTACTTCCTTCAGGAAGTGGTGGATATGTGGCCGAAGAGAATGATGGAAGACCTGGTTGTTCATTTGAGGGTCGCCGTGCCTCTTGCAAAAGAAAGGCTCTTGAAGGAAATGTTGAACAGTCCTCTGTCAGTGGAAGTTCTAGTTACTTTCGGAATGCCGAAAGTAGTGCATGGCCTGCTGTTTCTGCTCAATATGATGGAGGCGGTGGTTTAAGCATATCTGCTCCATCAGAGCAGGTGAACTCAGGACTTGGACTAGGGGCAAGAGGACCAGCTCCTGACCGTGTGCCTGATTCATACGTGACAGGGAATGGGGAAAGCTCCCAGAGAAACTTCCGTGTTCGTATAAGTCCTTCAAACCGGCAGGAGTCTATGCCACCTGCTCTCTTTCCAACAGGTACTGCTGTTAGGCATGCTGGTGTTTCATCTGCTCACCAGTCATCAAGGCATCTACCAAGTGACCAATCTTTGGACTCAAGGACAGCTACAGTGGCAGATACTACAACTCCTCAAAGCCAGCCTGTTCTCTTGCATGTTCCCATCTTGCCTCGAAATTTGCAAACATTTCGATGGGATAGAGGTTCTAGCTCAAGAACAGGAAGTTCTTTGAGTTCTAATGTCTCTAGAGATACAGATGCCTTGCCACGTGAGGAAGTCAGACCCAGAATCATGGGCAGAAACATATTGGAACAACCCATGTTTGTACCTGCACCTGATTTGAGAACTTTGGTTCGGACTCCAGCAAATAGAAGTTCAGCTAGTGGAAACATAACTATACCAGGAAACAGTACTGCTTCATCTCGTGCGAGTTCAAGTTCAGGTGTCCATCCATCTCCTGCTCGTACATGGGTTTCTCATCCAAATCCTCCTAATCATTGTCCACGAAGATTTACAGAGTTGGTTCGGCGTTCATTGATTTCTTCCCTTGGTTCTGAGTCTGGGGGCCAGAGCAGTAATCAAATTCCACTGCGTTCAGGTCCTCCTACCCCAGAAGAGATGATGCTTGCATCTGGAGCTGGTAACCAGAGGCATCATCAGTCCTACCCAAGGTCAGCATCATGGTTAGAGAGACAGGGGGACGGTGTACTTGGATTTCCGCATCCTTTGCGAGCTCTGGCTGCTGCTGGTGAAGGAAGAAGCAGGCTTGTTGTATCTGAGGTCTGTTCCTGAATTCTGTGTTGTCTAGCTGTAATGCTTTTCCCCTAAAATTCCGTTTTATGATAATAATTTGTTTTGATAGCATTATGTTTTCTTCTTTGTTTTTAATATGAACATATCATCTGATCTGATTCTATAGTGTGGTTGTCATCATTATGATTAAATTTTTTAGTTTAAAATTTGAAAGTTATGATGATAACTTAGTTATTCTGTTATGACTTGGAAACTTATAGCTTTCCCAGCGTAGTGATCTTCATCCCACCTAATTATTTATGTGCCATTGCATCTATGGCATCAAGCAATCCCAAAAAATAAAAAATTTGTGTATATGAGAAGATTCTTGCTAGCTGTTGAAGTCTATTATGCCTTCAATTTTGGACTCTTTGCATTTTCTTGCTTAGTTGCCTGTTTATCAATTGTGACAATTTGGCGTAAACATTTCGAGCAAACTACTTGTACACTGTTTGTTTTCTTTTCTGTCTGTTGTTTGGTCTATCCTACATCTTAATCATTGTGGCAAACTTGTTCATGGATATGACCGTCTCTGTGTGTGTGTGTGTGTTTGCACACAAGTCTATCTGCCTCTCTGAGTTAGTGACCATATATATTTTCTTTTTTGGGAAAAATCATGCAGTACATGTTGCCTTTTGGTTTCTTCTATGGGTTTTACATAAACTAGTTATATTTGCAAAGTTCTGTTTTCTATCCTTGGACTCATTTTTCAACAATATCCAATTGTGTAGGCTGAAAAACAGTAAACTGTTGCTCATCATGTTTTTTGGTTTTTTGCAGATTCGCAACGTGCTGGATCTCATGCGTAGGGGAGAGAGTTTGCGGTTTGAGGTTAGATTTTACGCTTACTGTATATATATTACTAGAGCTCAGCAGCAGAATTCAATGCCAAAACATGGAAGTGCACATGCAGTTTTGTTTCTGAGTATTGCCTGATAACTGGGAAACTGTGTTTAGAATAGTACGTGGTTTTTAATCATTAACCTCTTAAGACATATAAGAGTGCTAAAAGTGACCTAATGAATGATTTGATTCATGACTCTGTAATGAAGGCTGCTGGTTATTTGGTTTCCATCTAAAGCCGAATGGACTACAATGTGGTTGTCATTAAACTGGTTCAGTAGGTCAGTACATAACCTTTATTTTGCCGTAGGTTATCAACATCTTATAATATTTGGTTTTAGATCAGATTGCAAAAATTTGTGTTTAACAATTAAAGAGGTGGTAGGAGTGGGTACTAGGAGGGAAGTTAGGATGTGAAATTCTATATAATTGAATTTCAAGGAATAAAGTTCTTGTTTCCTGGTAGTTAGTTACATTTTGAATTCTTTAATGTGTAGTGTCGACAGCCAACTTGCTTAATTTGATGTGAGGATGTTGAACTGTGTTAAAATGTATACATATCTTTTTATTTTCTTATAAACTAGGTGGTTTGACATTTGACTCTGTGCTTGTGCTTGTGCTCATGTCAGGATGTTATGATTCTTGATCAGTCAGTCTTTTTTGGGGTGGTTGATATTCATGACCGGCATAGAGATATGCGGCTTGATGTTGATAACATGTCATATGAGGTAAAGATATATATGCAAGGATTTGTTAACATCTAGTTTTCGAGCTTATACTGAAGATAGCTGATCCAACACAATGTTTTTTTGGGATTATAGGAATTATTAGCTCTTGAGGAGCGCATTGGAAATGTGAGCACGGGATTGAGCGAAGAAACTATAATTAACCATTTGAAACAGAAGAAATATTCTATCCCAGTGGGATTGCAGCAGGAAACCGAACCATGTTGTGTCTGTCAGGTAATGATTCATCTTTTGCTTGATTCCAACTTCTTTTTTTTTTTTAGGAAGTAATTTGTATCCTCTGGATAGTTTCCTATCTGTGTATTCGTTTGCTTAATTTTTGTTTACAACGCACAGGAGGAATATAACAACGGAGAGGACATCGGAACACTGGATTGCGGCCATGATTTTCACACCAATTGTATTAAACAATGGCTAATGCACAAAAATTTGTGTCCCATTTGTAAAACAACCGCCCTGTCTACATCATAGAGGACCATTAGCTTCAGGCTGTTGGTTTCTCAGATCGGATGAAAGTGTTGGCCCTGAATTTGTTCATTTTTGTATTCGTTTGAATCCAATTGGGCAGGTAATGCAGTGTGCAGCCTGCCAATACTATTCAATATTCATCCATTTTGAGGCTAGTCCAGTTCTGCCCTCGCTCCGAGCCAGTTTTCCTTTTCTTGGGTATATTTTATTTACGTGGTTAATATGCTGAGTAGATGCCAAAAATGTTTGGAAGTGACGGGAGAACAAAAAGTAGTCTTGAACCGTCCGTTTACAATGGACAATTAGTCAATTTACCGGGCCTATGAAATATTAAGCCTATGGGCACTGCGGAGTATTAAGTGAACTGCAATTAAATTTCGGAGTCTTGATGACTTATCAGATTTTCGCAATCCTGAAGCATGCATTGACTACAAAATTGCTTTGGCCGTGCTAGTTGAGCGCAATCTTCTGTTAACTTTTCCAGCTCCGTGGGTTCAGTTTCTGCAATTAAAACGCTCTAATAGAAGCCGTCTGAAAATTTGCTGTAAAAGATGGCTTCCGAAGTGAGGAAACGTCTCAAATGTGTTTGGAGGGATGGTTTTACCTGTGTTATAACATTAATCCGTTCAACATCTATGAAGGTTTAAATCGCCATAAAATCTACTCGCGAACATTTGCAGCAGCTTACGCGCAGGGTTTCAGTCATTTGTCAAAGTTATCAGTCAGCTAGCTTTTGTTTCGCCGTTTATCGTTGACCCATTGGGCCTTCGTAACTGTCGAGCCCACTGCAACTGCCTGCCAAGAAATAGGGACGATGGAGATTGGATTGGAGGAAGACAAGAGAGTTCACAGTGTTGGTTAAGCATAAGCATTAAGGCAGTTACATGAGTAAGTTGCCAACACGCCACAGAAAGTGACATCGGGAATCGCATTTTTTGGTGCCTTAATTAATGCTACTTTCAGAACAAAGGTGACATTTGGTGGGATAAGACTGTCAACTCTGAAATCTGTCTCTTTGACTTCCCCATTCACCTACAGGCATCTTCAACTTCATAATTTATGCCTTTCCCCTTAGTATTTCTGAATATATGATACTTTTTGAGCAAGTTTGAAGTACGAAGAACAATAAGCATTGTGGTAAATGTAAATCAGGTCAATTTTTCATTTTATTGTAAAGGATTTGATTGTTAAAAACTTTTAGAAATTAGGAAGTCGAGTAACTAGTTGATGGGTGAAAAGAAGTAAAGAACCAAATATTTTAGTCTTGAGTGGAAAAAATGACAAAAAAGAAAAAGATGGGACTTCATTGAAAATATATGATATGGGATGTGAAATTTGAAAATTAATAAAAAATAAAGGACTTCATATAAAAATAAAAAAGTATTAGGTACCAAACTGAAAACGAAGAAAAATGACGTAATTAGGGCGGGAGATTAATCAAATTTGATTAGAGTCGGTAAACCCACTTAGAAAGAACAAAAGGCAACAAAAGAGCACAGAAAAAGAGATCGCGAGAAAGAAGAGAAGAGAAGAGAAGAGAACCCGATAACAAAAACCAAACCAAGGAAAGAGAGAGAGAAACATAAACTGCGTCGGTTTTGTACAAAATCAAGATGCAAACAAAACCTCTCTGTATCTGCTGATTGTTCTTCTTCTATTCTTCTTTCCTCTCTGCCTTTTTTCTTCTTAATTTTAATTCTTTTCTGATTTATCTGCAAATTCATGGCCGATCTGTACGGAACAACACCGCCAACGGGCCAGGAACCAGAAGAAATCACTTCATTTCTTAACCAATTTATCCACAATTCTTCTTCATCATCGTCTTCTTGTTTATTTGCTCAGCCTGAGGATCGTCAACGGTTCGGCCGATCTGCTGACCCGTCTGTTCTTGACTCGTCTTCTGGTGGCGTCAACTTCTCTAATTTTGTGGTCGGTGCCGTGGATTCTGACACCAATGAAAGCGAGGTAATTTTGTTATTATTTTAATCGTCCTTTTTTTTTATGTTGTTTGTTAAAAAAAAAAAAAAAAATAAGAAAAACCTCTCAAGTTTGTTATTGTCTATTTTATTGTAGAAGGGGTTGTCGCGAGATATCGGAGGTGCCATCAAACGACACGAGTCGACCAAAAACGTCGTCTAAAAGAAGCAGAGCTGCAGAGGTTCATAATTTGTCAGAAAAGGTTTTGCTTTTAAAAAACACCTTCAATTTTTAGTATTCTATAATTTTATATTCTTTATTATGGAAGTTCCATTTATTTATTCGTGTACTTTTGTTGATATGTATGTTTTATTGATGGCAGAGGAGAAGGAGTAGAATTAATGAGAAACTGAAAGCTTTACAGAACCTAATCCCAAATTCTAACAAGGTGGTTTCTGTGTTTTTCTTTCCTTCTTAAAGCCCTTTCTTTTATATTTTGTCAAATGAAATTTGATGTTTAAGGTGAATGCATTCTTGGTTTTGTTTGGCTACAATAGACGGATAAGGCTTCAATGCTGGATGAAGCCATTGAATACTTGAAGCAACTTCAGCTCCAAGTGCAGGTCAGTTCTCACTTGCCGTTCAGATAGGAATATGATACTAGAACTGATGTTTCTAACTGAACTTCGGTGCCAATAAAATTATATAACTTTAATGATGGTGTGGTATTGAAAGGCAAACCTGAAATATGTTAGTTGATGTATTTGATTGCAGTCAATCTAGTATGCTCCATTGCAACTCGAAGTTGCTCTGCAAATAACCCCAAGAATGAGTATTTTACCGGTGGAAAATTTGTTGCCTTACATATCTTGATTGATTTATCTCAAGTATCTCATCGCGGGTCTTAAAAATTTTTTGCTAATTCATTTTCCATAGTATGCCATTAGATCTAATTAGGCCTTGTGATGATTGAAGTATATGATTTGATTTAATTATAAATGTTTTATTCCTTTAATAAGGAACTATCTTGTTCTTTTGTTTCAGTGGGTTCCTTTGTCACCATCAGTCTGGGGAGTCAATAATTGACATTTGACCATACTAACCCATAATTATCACAATGAAACAATCTATGAAAGATTCTTAAATTCTTAAACTCGTATGTTAGCTTTCATCCTCGTTTAGGTTTGTGTGTTTAGATCTAATGCATTTCCTGATCCAAATTGTTTAAATATCAACACACCCTTGTAGACCTAGCCTGTGGGCCAAAAACAGGTTTTACCTGTCAGAGTATGCATGGTTAATTAGTTGTTAGATACTCATTTCAGGACTGATGGTCATGATTGGCTGGATCCAGGACTGGAGATTTTCATCCATCCTGCACCCATTAGAGCTGCATTTTCCACTGAACCTGGGCATTTTTTTTTCCCTGACTTCCTAAACCTATTTCAGTTGCCTTCCTTTCATGCTACTACCGGCTTCAGCATGGAACAAATACTAGCTTTTGATGAACTCATTGGTCTTGAGTGCCATAGCATGATTTTTGTTTTTTACAATCATGTAGCTATTCTATGATCTGTTATAAAATCAAGTATAAACTTACCTTAGTGGTGTTCCATGGGACTAGCAATTGAAGAGGCTGGATTTTGTGTTGCCTTCTTTGAAATTCTATTTATGTTTCTGTAATGTTTTCTTCACCTAACTTGCTACCACAGAGAACACGGAAATAAAAACCATGTTGTCAGAAATTTTATGTTTACTTGTGATTGGTTCACAGATGTTAACAATGAGAAATGGATTGAGCTTGCACCCAATGTGGTTGCCAGGAGTACTCCCATCTATGCAACTACCTCAGACGGGAATGGTCTTTGAGGAGGGGAATGGATTGCTGAATACCAACAGAGGATCAGAAACACTTTCTGCCAATGAAGAAAGCTCGGTGCAAACTGGTTTTAATCTTTCTGACCAATGTAACATTTCAAACCAGCCGATTCCAGTGCCTTCAGCAGCAAATGTTAGCACATCAGAAACCTCATTTGGATTAGGACCACTGATTCAGGCTCACTATGGACCCTTTAGCTTGGCCTCTTCTTCCAAGGTAACTCTGGTATAAGCAACTAATAAAAATTCATCTCAATACTTGGATCTGACAGTAGTCAATTCTTGCAATATGAAGGAACTCTGTGGCGGAGGCTCAACTCAACTGCATTTGGACGTGAATTTAAATGGGAAGAACTCGTCCTCCGGCGTGTCTTAGCCAAGATCCTTACTTGTTGAAGATGTAATGTATGACATCATAGCCATATTGTTAAAGAGTAGCTTTTGGTCAAACGCCTTAGAAACTGCAATGATCATATAAAAAAACTGATTTTTCACAGTTGAATCAGTTTACTTATATTGCAAGTCACAAAAGGTTGAACTGTTGACATTTGTTTAACTTACATAAGAGTTCAATTAATAATCTTTGTAGTTTGTCATGTACAAAATGAAGATATTGTTGGATGTCGAAGAAAACTGTCCAATATTGTGCTGTGCTGATGTAGAAGGGTCTCTTGCCTTGGAGCATGTTGATCTTGATCATCAGTTAACTCGTGCAAGCGAGGGGCTGCTGGCTTCAAAGTTTGTGTACAATTGACACAAAGAGGCGGGGTACAAATCTACAAGCCATGTGCTACAGATTTGGTGAAAGAGAATAATCTTTAAACTGTTTTCACGAAGTACCAACGGAGTCATAAATATTTCCATTAGAAACGATAGCTTTAATAGGTATGGTCACTTAAAAATTTGACTTATTTGTGCATTGGACAACACATTCACACTAAAATCAAGTTAATTAATTGCCGACCTCCGTAACTATGGAGTATGTGTCAGAAATGTTAAATTCGGTTCCAAGCATTAGAGTGGCTACCTATTCGTACGAGTTAAAAATGTTATGTAGTTTATCAAAAATAAAGAAGTAAGACAAAATCGGTGCACTAATGATACAACAATGGCAGTATTGATGAATATTATTTACCGGAAGCAACAGCTATATACCAACCAACGATTTATGTTTAAGACGTCTACAACTACAATCCAAATATCCGAGTGCCCTACGAGCCGTGCTACTGCTAGATCTTTCCTTGAGCCAAAATGATTCAATATCTGTCGTTTACTTCAGAAAAATAAAACCCGGAGCCTGGAGGGACGAGGTCCCCGGAATAGAGCAATGAGCTAGTTTGATTTCCTGGAAGAGTTGTTATAATATTTTATCAGGAGCTGGCCTTGATAGCAGAGAGAGTTAGTTTCAAAATCATGATTGTTATTCAGATAGGAACAAAACCCTCCAGCTTTACTAGTTATATATAAAGCCATTATTCGAAGAATCTTCTAAAAGTTTTTGTGAGTTGGAGTGAAATTGCAATTATCTTTCCGACTATTCTATTCGAAAAAGGTTTTTGAAACCGAAACTTTTGTGTTTTAATGAATATGAAAAGAGAGAAACAAGAATTCTCTCTATCTGAATTGCTGGTAAGAAAAAAAAAAGTGGTTTCCGCTTGTTTTTACGATAACTGCCGTATCATTATCATGGCTTGTGCTGCTGTATCACATGACGCCTCTAGGTTTTTCTTTTCAGCCCGGCAGAATCACTTTCACCCTTTAACTTCCCTATAGTTACCCAAATTGCCACTCTCTTGATTTTCCGACACTTCTGTTTTCTCCGCTATTGCTATACCATGTTCCACACATTCCACACTTTATAACGAGAAAAATAATAGCATCTTAATTCTATTAATTGAAGTTCCTGTACGTTACAAAGACAAGCAGCAAGCTAATTAGCGACAACAAAGTTTTTTCAATTTCTTAAAAGGGAAAAAATCTTGAAATTTTATTTACTTGACTTGCAAAAAGAAAATGGAGAAAGGTGAATTTGGTAATTAAAGAGAAAAAGAGGGTTAACAAACTGAAAGTGTAAGAAGGCCGGTACCGGCCTG
This sequence comes from Azadirachta indica, assembly GCA_022749755.1. Classification (NCBI taxonomy): domain Eukaryota; kingdom Viridiplantae; phylum Streptophyta; class Magnoliopsida; order Sapindales; family Meliaceae; genus Azadirachta; species Azadirachta indica. Next base: position 1,281,846 of record CM040449.1, read on the forward strand.
GAGAAATCTTGAGTGACACGCGCCAAGCATATGAATCCGTTTTTGTTTGGAAGCCAGATAACGGCATTGTCTCATGATTGTATTTTGTTCCCATTCTTGTACCAAAATCATATATCTCTTCTTCCTCTACCCTACACTTTCGCCACCCTTTTCCGTTCTAAGAAACGCACAATTTCTCTCCACTGCAATTATAATTCTCTCTACAAAACCACGTTTGCAGATCATCTTCATAAATGCCTAGAAAAAGACAATTTATGGGTTAATTCTAGTTTTGAAGTTTCTGGTGGTAGTAAAGAAATTAGGGTAGACATGAAGCACCCTGATAATTCAAGCTCTCATAGCCCAACGGCCGAAATAGAACTAGATGCAGAGGCACAGATTGGTCAAAAGAGAAGTAGAAATGGAAAGACTGCAGGTGGTGGTGGTGAACCAGAGCATGAGATGCATATATTGACTGAAAGAGAAAGGAGGAAAAAGATGAGGAATATGTTCTCTAATCTTCATGCTTTGCTTCCTCAACTTCCTCCCAAGGTATTCATTTCAATTTTGAATATTAAAAATCTTCGTAGCTAATAACAGGTTTTGGTATTTTGTTGGCTTCAAAATTACTCGGGGATTCTCCAACAGTTAAACAGCGGATATGCCAGTGTTGTATATATGGTGTTTTCTCCCGTTCTTTTTTTTTTTCTTTGCCCTTTTCTTTTTTAACATTTTATATAACCAATTTTCAATTATTTAAACAGCGAATTAAATTTTATCCGAGTTTATTTATATTTTCCGTTTTACTCTTGTTACGACACAGAAAATCAGGCCTACATCCCTCCAAATTAAATCAGAAATTTAAAAAAACACACACACACATATATATGCGGGTAAGGACAATAAGTAGTCGGTATTCCTGATCAAAAAAATTTCTTGGAATATTTGGAGAATTTTGTGTAAAGGTCTTAAAGTTTCAACCTGACTTAGATCGTAGCAGCTGTGTGCAACATGGGAAAACCTGGTTCTATATCTCCGGTTCCATGCTCCTTTCTACCTTCAACGACATCTTCAGTTTGAAGATGTATGTGTTATCAGTTCTTCAATCAATTATAACAGCAAAAATGTTAAACCATAAAACATGGGCATCCGTTCTTGTTATTAGTACTTTGTTTGGATAGAATTCCTACAAATTAATGCATTACTAGCATTGGAGTTTGATTGATAATGCTGCCTTTGTGTGCATATATAAGTTCACTATTCAAGGACTTCATATAGCAGTATTGAAGCAACGCGTGCTATGGCCCTAGCTATTAGCGGGAAAGCAAACCGAGTGATTGATACTATAGATGGTCAGAGTATTGTAACTTAACTTGAACGCCGCACGTATCTTCAATTATTTATCTTTTCAAATTTCAAGTTTGTGCAGGCTGACAAGTCCACCATTGTCGATGAAGCAGTGAAATACATTAAGACTCTTCAACTTACTCTCCAAACTCTTCAGAAACAGAAGCGTGAAAAGCTCCAAGGTGCAACCTTTGTTGATTATGAACAATCAATTATTACACGACAGGTACAAGCAACCGATTCAAGGGAAGCATTTTTGGCCGACGAGGGACCATCTCCAAAGAACTTGTCAATGGCTGCAAACATTTCCCATTCGTTTCAAGTACCTCCTTCAGCTACGTTTCAGACATGGTTTTCGCCAAATGTAGTGGTGAATATGTGTGGTGATGATGCACAAATCAGCGTGTGTTCACCAAGGAAGCCAGGGTTATTGACCACCATATTCTACACGCTAGAAAAGCATAATTTGGATGTGGTATCTGCTCACATTTCCTCAGATAGATACCGTAGCATGTACATGATCCACGCTCGTGTAAGTCCAACAAATTAATCTGTGTTCACATATTCTTCTTAATTTTTGCAATATTGTGCCTTGAAATGGAGTCGAAGATGCTTAATTCTACTTATTTTTTTTCAGAAAAATCTCCCAAATATCTTTTCGTTGTTGGAAGTAAAATATTTCAATTATTTTACTATATATAATTTAGAAAGTATATAAACAATTATTTTTGCTAGCTAGTTTAATCTATAAACTGGTTGATGCATTGATAAAATGTGAATTTGAAATATCCGAAGTAATTTATGTTCGCAAATACACATTGATAAGGATTTGATATGCGGTATAAGTTTCCTATAAGTTTAATTTCATAGTTGGTACATTTTGAAAAAATAGATTAGAGGGATTGGTGAAAGAATATTTCAAGCTTGCATATGCATGAATGGAAGGACATACACTATTAAGACACTGCAAAAAAACAGTCGAAGTCAGTGATGTTTTCGGCATCCATAGTGATTATTTATTATTTTCCTAGAACTTTTCAAGAAATTAAAGGCTTAGAATAGATTCCCAGGCGTCCCACCGAAGTTTAGGACATCTTAAATAAACAACTGACCCATGTAAAAATCATTTAAGATCTCCAAGAAAAGATTTGTATGCCTTAACATTACTCTAATATAATATATTAATAATTTCATATTCCTATTGACTGTACATATATCCATACATGCATACATATATATATATATATATATAATATTTATTGTTCTTTGCTAGTGAGTTTTCTTAATATATATACATATCAGGCAAGTGGAGCTGTTTCTGATCAATTTCAAGGGTCGTTATCGGTAGAGGAAATATTTAAACTAGCAGTAGGAGAGATGAACTTGTGGCTCTTGACGTGTTGATCCATCCCGAAACTAAGACAAATCTGTATCGATACAAGAAGCTCAACAGAAAGCAATGGTCTGTCCCTCTTCCCTTTTTTTTTTTAGTTTTTTATTTCTTTATAATATATGTGTAAGGGGTTCTGGTTTTGCGAAAGACGGATGCCATTTCTTTTGTGCATCATTAGAGAAAGTATAGAGGTAATACTCCTGTTAGGAAATGAAAGTTCAATGTGTGTGTGCGTGCGTGCGTGTGTGTGTGTGTGTATGAACATGAGACCAAAGAGTGTAGTTCAGTAACTCTCCTCTTTAACTTACATCAGAAGCAATGAATAATTATTTGAAAATGAAAGGATCTTCTTACCATTGATTCATCTATGTTATAAATTGTTGATTTCCCATCATCACAGAAGTTGTGATTAGGAGGTCTCCGCTGGACCGTTAATTACTTAAAAACTTTACAAATGTCTTCTGGTGGACATGTTTCTAGGTGGCTAATAATACTAAGCATCAATTTCCCTTTGGAATCATTGGCTCTCTTAATTTCAGTTTCCTTTATAGCACGACATGATGCCAGGAAAGCAAAATCTGAACATGGCGAGTTCTTGGTTTGCTGTGAAGGAAACATCAATCTGCTATCAATTTCTGAAGAGAAAATGACCCATTTCGGGGATAGACTGCAGTTCTCATTTACAGTCTAACCTAACTAAAAGATGCGTACATATATAGATGCAAATCATGACAAAATGTTGTTACCAGAGACATCACATGTGATTTTGACACCACTACATATATAACACACGTTTTACTCCATCGCAGTGACATGACTGTAACTGTAAGAGCAAGTAGCTGAATAAGCAAAAACTTGTAGCCGTAGTGGCTGGATCTCAGCGGCTTGCTTTGTACCTTGAAATGGCCTAGTTTGTTCCCTTTACAGTAATTGCGGGTGGGTCACAAATCTCAGTGCAAGCACCGGCTTACCTAGTCGTCAATGCTAGCTAAATGGATCAGATTCCTCCGAAATAATTACTCAATGCAGATTGTTAGGATTTTACTTGGATCTAATAAATTTATAAATAAATGAATAAAAGTGTCGGCAACGAGAGCACTTAAGCGATGCTAGTGAAATCCAACATTATTAAATTTAAGGTTTATGAGAAAGCTTTTATTTTAGTTCTGTTTACACGCCCAAATTTAGAATGGTTCTGCAATTGTTCCTTTTATTAGTCCAAATACTTAAAATTCACTACTACTACATTTTGTAGGTCAATGTTTACTGTTGACCGTAGAAATCTTCGAAATTTACGCAACCAATCTATCGTCAGAGTTTAATTTTTCTTGATGTATTTATTATTTTACAAATTGGGTATAATCAGTTGGAAGTTTAGGTTAGCATCAGAGAATGGATCCAAGCACCAATTCATTTTTGTCTAACAATTATACAATAGTGACAGAATCGAGGCGATGTGTCACGCCCCGCGTGAATAGTGCCCATGAACAGTAACCGTGACCAAGACGTTGTGCGGACAGAATTCGCGCGAGGGAAAATCCGGGACAAACGGGCACATGAGCGTTGGTAATAAGACTCGTCGATAGAACGGGTTAAGTGGGAAAATAAGGCATTTGGGCCAAAGATCTATACATTCTTCCTTATTGGCATTATTGCACTTATAGCCCAATGTTAGCCCAATTAGCCCAACTTCTAGAATGGAAGCCCAATTAGCCCAAGTTCTAGAATTGTGTAGATGGCATTATCATTTTGACCATTGTATAGATATTTTCTAGGACATTTCTAGAAGGCCAATCCTAGCCCTCAAAAGTGCATTGTGAGGTGCAATCTAGGCCGTCCATTTTATGTAAGTTTTCCTATAAATAGGTGAGGCCTCATTTGGCCAAACCAAGCAACCAAGTAACAAAGCAATCAAGCAATAAACTTGAGTTGTGTAAATCACTCTTCACTCAAACTCTTATTGCTCTCTCTTCTATTCATAAGCTTCCGATTTAGCGCATTGCGGGTGTTGAAGGCTTGCTTAGTGAGCGGAGTTGCTAAGCGCCGCACGGTCGAAGCGAGTGAAGAGAGTGAGGCCGTGACAGTTGGTATCAGAGCTCAAGGTTGAGCAACACAAGGTTGAGCGGAGACCTTGTTGAGAGGGAGCTTTCGAATCAAAAGTTGCGTGAAGGGAAACTCTATCAAAAGGAATGGCCAACGTTTCCGACGTTACCATTGCAGGTGAGGAGGTCCAAGTGCGGGGACGTGACGAGCAACGTCCTACCAAGGGTGGAAGCAAGAGGGCGCAGTCCAAGGACATGGTGGCTGGCTTGGACGCTCGAGTAGCTAGCGTGGAAGCTTTCGTGGCAAGCGTAGACTCACGCCTTGACGAGATGGAGCAACGCTTCGACGGGTTGGAAGCGGAGGACAATGCTCTTCGTGAGGTAGTGGAGGTGTCTACCGCCAAGCTCGAGGATGCCTTCAAGCAAGAGATGCTAGCTAGCGGTTCACGACCGTATGTTTAGGGACATCAGAGCCTACATTGATAGGGAACTCGCCACAATTAAGGAGGATGTGGCTTTGTGCAAGCGTGCGGCAGCAAGCGGGATGACTACCACACGTGAAGCACCAAGAGTCGATGTCCCCAAGCCCAAGTCCTATAATGGCTCGAGGAGTGCCAAGGACGTGGACAACTTCTTGTGGGGGATCGAACAATATGTCGAAGTGATGGGCATCACCGATGAACAAACCAAGGTACGTACCGCTACCCATTATCTAACCGATGTGGCTATGTTGTGGTGGAGAAGGAGGTACGGTGACATTGGTAAAGGGACATGCACCATCGAAACCTTCGATGACTTCAAACGGGAACTCAAGCGGCAATTCTATCCGGAAAATGCCGAAGAGGAAGCACGAGGCCGGCTGCGACGCCTCAAACAATCCGGAAGCTTGCGGGACTACATCAAGGAGTTTACTAGCTTGGTGTTGGAGATTCTGGATATGAGCGACAAGGATTCACTCTTTTTCTTCATGGATGGGCTCCAAGAATGGGCAAAGACGGAGCTTAGGAGACGAAGTGTGCAAGATCTTGCAACCGCCATAGCCGTTGCGGAGACTCTCACTGATTACTCAAGTGAGCGATCAAATACCAAGGCCAAGGACAAGAAGAGTGGCCAAGGCAAAGGTGGGGGAGACCATAGCAAATGGCAAGGAGATGGTTTCCGCAAACCACCTAGCGGCAAAGAGAAGCCGAGGAATGACAAAGAGAGGGATTCCAAACCTTCTCGAAATTGCTACTTTTGCGATGGTCCTCATTGGATGCGGGATTGTCCGAAGAGGAAGGCATTGAACGCCATGGTGGCTCGTGCGGAGGAACCACCAAGTCGAGAGGGTGACGCGGCGATGGGTTCTTTGCAACTACTCAATGCCATTCGAGCAGTTCCGGAGGCACAAGCAAAGGGGCTTATCTATGTTGATGTGGTGATCAACAAGGTACGCACAAAAAAGCCTTAGTTGATACTGGTGCCTCACATAACTTTGTGCAGGTTGACGAGGCCAAACGACTAGGTCTCAAGGTGACCAACAAAGGCGGCACCATGAAGGCAGTAAATTCGGTCGCTAAACCAATTAAAGGTGTAGCGCAAAAGGTTGAAACCACCATCGGAGGATGGAAAGGACCGATAGATTGGTCGGTAGTACCTATGGACGACCACAAAATTGTGCTTGGAATGGATTTCTTCGATCAAATGAAGGTCGTACCGGTACCATTTGCCAACACCATGTGCATCCTTGATGGAGGCAAGGCGTGCATGGTCCCGATATCAAGATCAAGTAAGGTGGAGACTAAGACACTCTCGGCCATGCAATTCAAGAAGGGTTTGAAGCGCAAGGGTCAAGAGAGTTACCTTGCCTTCTTAAAAGAATACGACGAGGATGGCGATGCGGAGGTGAGCAAAGGGGATGTTCCGAAAGAGGTAGATAACGTCCTCAAAGAGTTCAAAGATGTAATGCCCGATGAGTTGCCCAAGAAACTTCCACCAAGGAGGGAGGTGGATCACAAGATTGAATTGGAGCCGGGCACCAAACCTCCCGCCATGAGTCCATACCGACACGCTCCACCGGAGTTACGAGAGTTGAAGAAGCAACTCCAAGATTTACTTGATGCGGGTTACATTCGACCATCTAAGGCACCATTCGGCGCTCCGGTTTTGTTCCAAAAGAAGAAGGATGGGACGCTACGGATGTGTATCGATTATCGGGCACTTAACAAGGTCACCATCAAGAACAAATATCCAATTCCACTCATTGCCGATCTTTTCGATCAACTTGGGAAAGCACGGTACTTCTCCAAACTTGATTTAAGGTCGGGTTACTACCAAGTACGCATAGCGGAGGGAGATGAACCAAAAACAACATGCGTAACAAGGTACGGTTCCTATGAATTTCTAGTCATGCCTTTTGGACTAACGAATGCACCGGCTACTTTTAGCACTTTAATGAACAAGTTATTCCATCCCTATCTCGATCAATTTGTGGTGCTATACTTGGACGACATTGTTGTATATAGCAACACCTTGGAAGAACATGTGACACATCTTAGGAAGGTGTTCCAAGTATTGCGAAAGAATGAATTGTACGTGAAAAAGGAGAAGTGCTCTTTTGCGCAACGAGAAGTTCACTTCTTGGGCCACAAGATCAAGGATGGAACATTGATGATGGATAAGGCTAAGGTGCAAGCTATTCAAGAGTGGGAACCTCCGACCAAGGTACACGACCTCCGATCTTTCTTGGGGTTGGTTAATTATTACTGTCGCTTCATCAAGAGTTACTCGGCAAGAGCAGCTCCACTAACTGACTTACTAAAGAAAAGTCGCTCGTGGGATTGGACCGAGGGATGCCAACATGCCTTTGAAGATTTGAAGAAGGCAATCATGAAGGAGACAGTTCTTGTGCTGCCCGATCACACAAAACCCTTCGAAGTACACACCGATGCCTCGGATTTTGCCATTGGGGGTGTACTCATGCAAGAAGGACGTCCCATTGCTTTCGAGAGTCGTAAGCTCAATGAGGCGGAAAGGCGCTACACCGTGCAAGAAAAGGAGATGACGGCAGTCATCCATTGCCTTAGAGTATGGCGACACTACTTGCTCGGGAGTCATTTCGTGGTTATGACGGATAATGTAGCTACAAGCTACTTCCAAACGCAAAAGAAGTTAAGTCCGAAGCAAGCTTGGTGGCAAGACTTCTTGGCGGAATTCGACTACGACTTGACATACAAACCGGGCAAAGCAAATGTGGTGGCGGATGCATTAAGTCGAAAGGCGACAATGGCGGCCATTAACCTAAGTATTCCCGAGGGAAAGATAGTAGGGAGGATCAAAGAAGGATTGACCCAAGACCCTCTAGCCAAAAATATAGTGGTGCTCGCACACGAGGGGAAGACAAGACGGTTTTGGCTTGACGACGGATTGCTCTATGCCAAGGGGAGGCGAATCTTTGTGCCGCCGAAGTGGGGTGGCTTGAGGAAAGAGCTTATCAAGGAATGCCATGATTCCAAGTGGGCTGGACACCCCGGGGCTAAGCGCACCAATGCTTTGTTGGAAAGTTCGTACTATTGGCCAAGGATGCGAGAAGATGTCGAGGCCTACGTGCGGACATGTCTTGTATGCCAACAAGACAAAATTGAGCAACGAGCATCCGGTGGGTTACTTGAGCCATTACCGATTCCAAACAAGCCATGGGAAAGCGTTTCCATGGATTTCATCACGTCACTACCGAAATCGGAGGGGTATGGAAGTATCATTGTGGTGGTGGATCGTTTTAGCAAATACGCGGTTTTTACACCGGCACCTACGGATTGCACAGCGGAAGAAGCTGCAAAATTATTCCTAAAGCATGTGGTGAAGCTTTGGGGAGTGCCGAATAATATTGTAAGTGATCGCGATCCACGGTTTACCGGGAAGTTTTGGTCCGAGTTATTCAAGCTACTTGGAACGGACCTTATTTTTCTACAAGCTTTCATCCTCAAAGTGACGGACAAACCGAGCGTGTCAATGCACTGCTCGAACTATACTTGAGGCACTATGTGAGTGCCAACCAAAGGGATTGGGCCAAGTTGCTAGATGTGGCTCAATTTTCTTATAACTTGCAGCGGAGCGAGGCAACTAATAGGAGTCCGTTCGAGATTGTGTTGGGACGACAACCGACGACTCCACATGCGCTAGCCTCAAGTTATGATGGGAAAAGTCCGGGAGCCTTCAAGTTCGCCAAGGCATGGCATGAACAAGCCGATTTAGCTAGGGCATACCTAGATAAGGCGGCTAAGAAGATGAAGAAGTGGGCGGACAATAACCGAAGGGACGTGGAGTTCCAAGAGGGGGACCAAGTCATGGTGAAACTCTTGCCCCAACAATTCAAGACATTGCGGAAAGTACACAAGGGATTGGTTCGACGTTATGAAGGGCCATTTCCGATCATAAAGAAAGTGGGCAAGGTGTCATATCGAGTTCTTCTTCCCCCTAAATTGAAGATTCACCCCGTCTTCCATGTAAGCATGTTAAAGCCTTACCATGGAGACGAGGAAGACCCGAGCCGAGGGGAGTCAAAACGGGCTCCAACTGCTGTGGTAACCTCTTTCGAAAAGGAGGTTGAGTGTATTCTTGCAGATCGACGAGTTCGAAAGCGAGGAGTGCCGAACTACACGGAATATTTCATCAAGTGGAAGGGATTGCCCGAAAGCGAGGCTACATGGGAGCATGAAGATGCACTATGGCAATTCCAAGAGCACATAAAGAGGTTCCGTGAGGAAGACGCGACGAGGACGTCGCGCATTTAGGTGGGGGGGGGAGGATGTCACGCCCCGCGTGAATAGTGCCCATGAACAGTAACCGTGACCAAGACGTTGTGCGGACAGAATTCGCGCGAGGGAAAATCCGGGACAAACGGGCACATGAGCGTTGGTAATAAGACTCGTCGATAGAACGGGTTAAGTGGGGAAATAAGGCATTTGGGCCAAAGATCTATACATTCTTCCTTATTGGCATTATTGCACTTATAGCCCAATGTTAGCCCAATTAGCCCAACTTCTAGAATGGAGGCCCAATTAGCCCAAGTTCTAGAATTGTGTAGATGGCATTATCATTTTGACCATTGTATAGATATTTTCTAGGACATTTCTAGAAGGCCAATCCTAGCCCTCAAAAGTGCATTGTGAGGTGCAATTTAGGCCGTCCATTTTATGTAAGTAAGTTTTTTTCCTATAAATAGGTGAGGCCTCATTTGGCCAAACCAAGCAACCAAGTAACAAAGCAATCAAGCAATAAACTTGAGTTGTGTAAATCACTCTTCACTCAAACTCTTATTGCTCTCTCTTCTATTCATAAGCTTCCGATTTAGCGCATTGCGGGTGTTGAAGGCTTGCTTAGTGAGCGGAGTTGCTAAGCGCCGCACGGTCGAAGCGAGTGAAGAGAGTGAGGCCGTGACAGATGGGTCCAAAACCGTCGAGGGCAGGGCAGGCTCAATTGTGATTTAACGCCGGTGGACCTAAACCAGTTAACTAGATGTCAATAACTATTGGTATTGGGTAGTATTTTTCATTTGTGTATGGTGAATCAAAAATACAAACAAAGCACATAAAAAATATAATTAAATTTCAGAATAGGAATATTTTCCAATGTAATAATTTAATGCCTGACCAAAGACCGCATTAAGCATCTTATTGATAGCAATAATTTAGGGAACAATGGTCAAAGACCTTGTTCCCCGCCCTACATATAATATACTAATAATACTACCATACATATTTAAAAGCTTAATCCTTAATTTAACCTAATAATGCACCTATGCCTATGACCATCACCTTTCTTTTTATTTTCTTTTCTTTTAATTAATTCTTCCTACACTAAAATATATGTATGACCATGAACCAAACAAAATCAAATACGCAGAATCCAAAATTAAGCAAACGCGGTATTCAATAATTACAGTGAATTGGCTCCAGAAGATATTATTTTCTGATTTGAGTTTTATTTAGGCAAATATGTTTATATAATCGATAATTGATACACAATATTCACAGAGACAGGGCAGGACTTTTAATATATTATTTTATTTAGACATTGTAAGATTGCAGAAACGTATCGAAGACTAGAAACTCGACTGTTGATGGATTAGGGATAAAATGCATTTAAGACAACAGAAAGTCACGAAATTACACTATTGGGGTTTTACCTTTCATTCCGGAAGTCCCATCATGCCAGCTGCTGTTCTCTTCTCTTCTCTCTCTCTCTCAGGTGACCTCGTTTCTCATCACTGCTGTTTCCACCAAAACACGACATAACAGACTCTGTGTCTCTTTTTTACCTTCACTCTTTCTTCGTGTAATGAAAATTAGCCGAAATTTGACTCTCTTCTTAATAACAACAAAACCCAACAAGCAGATACCGCAAACAAAGAGGCTACAATGTCTCATCACTCCTTCTTGAACGATCAGCTCTCCAAGAGAACCTCAATTTTCGGTTTACGTCTATGGGTTGTTCTTGGTATTTGTGTTGGAGCTGCTATTGTTCTTGTTCTCTTCTTTATTTCTCTTTGGTTTACTTCAAAACGCAACAGCAACTCTAAACTTCATAAAACAGCCAAGCCATCTTCTGTCAATAACAACTGCAGCAGCAGCAATCCTACTATTCCCAGCATTTCCAAAGAAATTCTAGAAATTCGGATCGACCCTGACTCGAAACCGCATTCCGCGCCAAATCCTGAACCTTTACCTGAACCGGAGCCAGTCTTGGCAGAAGATAGCCCCGTTACTGGGCGCAACAGAATTCACATCGAAATAGGGAAAGATCACCGGATTTCGTATCCGGAACGGGGAGGAGGGTCGCATCATGGTTCGGGAGAGTCCCGGTCTGGTGACCAAGGAGCGGCGGCAATTGCGCCGGAGGTTTCGCATTTAGGATGGGGCCATTGGTACACTTTGAGAGAGCTTGAGGTGTCCACTAATGACTTTGCTGATGAAAACGTGATTGGAGAAGGTGGTTATGGAATTGTTTATCGTGGCGTGTTGGAGGATAATACTAAGGTTGCTGTAAAGAATTTGCTGAATAACAGGTATCATCAGCACATTGGTTGTTTCTTAAAGTTAGTTGGGATTTTTTATGAGTTAGTTGTAATTTAGTACTATAGTTGTTTGGTTAGTTTATGCTTTTAGTATTGCATGTAGCTTTTGTTAAAGGGGCGTTCTGTTTTATGATAGAGGACAAGCTGAGAGGGAGTTTAAGGTTGAAGTTGAAGCAATTGGACGTGTGCGGCATAAGAATTTGGTGAGACTATTAGGTTATTGTGCCGAAGGAGCTCATAGGTACTTTTGTTTGTTAAATTCTGTATCTTCGATATTGATTTGTAGCATTGCGTGCTTGTACTTTCTCTTCATGTCTTAAATCTGACGATTTATGGACTTCTGTGTTTTTAGACTAGCTAGTATGTAATGGTCTAGCATGTCTGTTGCTTAATATAAGTTGTTGCTTGTTATAGGATGCTTGTTTATGAATATGTTGATAATGGGAACTTGGAACAATGGCTTCATGGAGATGTTGGGCCATACAGCCCTCTTACATGGGAGATTCGGATGAATATAATACTTGGAACGGCGAAAGGGTACTTTTTGATTTCAGTAATAGTAATTATATGAGCTTCAGCCTTTGGTATTTGAGTTTTTTGTAGCTTAAACGTAACAAAATTTTATAGGCTGACATACCTGCATGAGGGGCTTGAACCAAAGGTAGTTCACCGTGATATCAAGTCAAGCAACATTTTGCTTGATAAGCAGTGGAATCCAAAAGTATCTGATTTTGGCCTAGCAAAGCTTTTGGGCTCAGAGAGGAGCTATGTGACAACTCGTGTGATGGGCACATTTGGGTTAGTTGATCTATTCATAGTGGAAATTGTTTGTCACTTTTATCTCTAACATGTTGGGTGAATGATATAGGCCAAGCAGTCAGGAATAATGACTATCTGGGTCTTTTCATAGGTATGTGGCTCCAGAATATGCCAGCACTGGGATGTTGAATGAAAGAAGCGATGTATACAGTTTTGGGATTCTTATTATGGAAATAATTTCTGGGAGAAACCCAGTGGATTACAGCCGCCCTCCAGGGGAGGTTTGTTTCATCAACCGATTTTCACTTGGTGACACTTTCTTATTGTTCCTCTTTCTTTTAATCTATTTTGACAAGTTCAAGTTTCAGGTGAATCTTGTTGAGTGGCTTAAAACAATGGTTACAAATCGCAATGCAGAGGGTGTTTTGGATCCTCGGTTGCAAGATAAGCCTTCTTCAAGGGCATTGAAGCGTGCCCTTTTAGTAGCTTTACGGTGTGTGGACCCAAATGCTCAGAAGAGGCCAAAGATGGGGCATGTGATACATATGCTTGAAGCTGATGAGTTCCCATTCCGTGATGTAAGTCCATGTTCCTGTCCATGTCTGCACCAATTATTGTTACTAAATGCACTTCTGTGTTCAGTTCAGTTATGCAGCTACATCTTGTTCAACAAGTTCATTTTTCATGTTTCTTCCTGCTCCCTTTTCTTTATATGTACTTATGCCTGTGAGAGTTCTAGCAAGTAACGCAAACATTTCCCCAGAAACTAGAATGGCTCATCTTCACTTGAGTTTCTAACAAGATGCTTCTTTGATCTTGCTTTTCTAGGATCTGCTGTTGCAAGAAACCTTAAATTCACTGCTTGGGTTAAGCTAAAATTGAAATCAATGATAGTTGTTAAATATGAAATGTCTGTACTCTTAAAAAAAGTTTAGGTTAAATTGAAGGTCATGAAACTCAAGACAAGCAGATGCTGCAGACATTGTCTGAGCTACAGGCTCCCTAGAATCTGTTGAAGATATTTTACTGCAAATTGTGTTCAAAGATAATGCAACAGTGAAATTGAAAATTTCTATGCAGAGATGAGCACATGAAAAGAGATTTACACATTAGTGGCATACATCCTTCCCTGCATTGATTTTTGTTTCTCATCCAATAACTTTTTACTACTTGATTTCAGGACCGAAGAGCTGGAAGGGAACATGGACGCACTCAGCGTGATGGTATGAGGAGCAGGTTGGTGGAGAAGGGTGTAAGTGAATCAGGTGACAGCAGTGGGTATGAAAGTGGTGCCCAAACAAATAAACAATTGTGGAGAAAGCAAGAACCTGAAGAGCAGTAGCCTTCTCACATTCATGTATAAGGTGAAAATCAGATGCCCTGTTCCCCCTTTATCCATTATTGTGAGCTGGCTTGAGATAATATTACTCTTCACTTGTAAATGTAATTCACATCTTATGTGCTTGTGCTGTTTGTCGATTATATAGTATTCCATGTCCTGCTCATTGGCTTTGTAATTGATCCGTGATTTTTCCTTGCTGAATCCATTTCCTGAATATCCTGGAGAATGTAGTGTTACTGAAATCTTTAGAGAGATAACATGAAGTTGAAATTTGCTCATGTTCTGCTTTTCTCCATAGTCCATATACTACTTTCATGTTATGCCATGCTATTTAAACTTCATTGAAGCCCTTTCGTTTGTGTTAATGAAGTCAATTTTCCATCTGAAACTGTCATTCTGCGACTTCATTAGATTGCTATAATTGAAGTACTAAAAAGAGTTGTGTAATCACCTTTTTTTGTTCTTTTTTCTTTTGAGAAATCAACTTATCTTTTTTCTTCTCCCATACCCCTTTAATTTGAGGTCATCTGTGCGTTTTTTTCTGAAATCAAATCGAAAACTTGATTATAGTTTGTGACACCGACAATAATGACATATAAGATTTTGTCAGTCAATGGAGAAAACGTGCAGGTTGAGATTTATTCCAGTTGCATTATAATCCTCAAAGGCGGCATGATCGAGTTTTGAATGAATGTTCAGCATAAATTCCCTTGGTTATTGATGATTAAGAAAAAAAAAAAACACTTTTTGTTCTGAGTTAGGTGGAGTAGATTAAAATTTGGGACCTACAGTTCACGAGTCAGTGACAGTATTACAATCTTCCATAGACCTTTTACTCAAGGATGTGGGGCTCGTCTTGAGAAGAAAAATCTTGACAGCTAGTTGCCTAGAGATGTACAAAGTACCTGTGTGTTTTTGGACCCCTCCATTTACATTTTGTTTTTGCTGGTTGAGGCAAAATAGAAAATTTATGAGGACCTCTTGTTCGCAATCAAGAACATCTTCCTGGTGTCTTTTATGTAACGTATTTCTTTCCTTTTTGACCCATCTTTAATTCTTTATTTATTGACTTCTCTCGAACTGTTTAACGGTCCCTGAAACGTAAAGAGGTCGGCACAGCTTAAGACTGTACAGAGTCTTCTCTTGGCAACATTTAGCTAATCTGTCCTCTTTTTCTTTTTTTGCATCGTTTTTTTTACTTCTGATGAAAAATGTGATTGCTGGTCAAAATTTTTTCCTGCTCCTTGGGGATGATTATGAATCTCTGCTTTTCCTGAGACAGCATCATATCTCATCAGTCATCA
The DNA here is from genome assembly GCA_022749755.1 of Azadirachta indica. NCBI lineage: Eukaryota > Viridiplantae > Streptophyta > Magnoliopsida > Sapindales > Meliaceae > Azadirachta > Azadirachta indica. Next base: position 1,297,066 of record CM040449.1, read on the forward strand.
TCGCGAAGCTCAAGGCAACGCATGGGCCTGACACTTAAGTTTCATATTAACTGAAATCAGTTAGTTTTAGCTATATTTAGTATCGGCTTAATTTGTGCTTTAGTGGTGCTGTCCATTCTCTTCTCTTCGGCAAAACTAGAAGTATGCAGTAAATGATGGTTTATAAGGCAAAAACAAGATCAGTCAACTTTTTAAAGGCTGGTTAATGATATTAAAAACCCTGCGCACTAGGGCAAGGTAGCACTTTTTTTGCTTTCTCGTACTACATTTTTCCATTCTTGCTTCCTCGTAGCCCAACAATTTAAGAAAAGAAAATTTTGGATTGCTTTTTTGTTTTAGACGTGTTTACCTAAGGAAAAAATAATGCTGCTAATAAAGAATGAAAATGTTAAATAATTTAGAAATTATTCAAAAACCAGGCATCTCAAATTTTAATGTATTTCAAGCATAACTTGACCCAAATTAGATGGAATGCTTTAGTGTTATCATAATAAACAACAAAGGAAAAAAAAAACACTAAAAATCAAACCAAAATTTATATTTTGAGTGTGGTACTATTCAAATAACGAACCCGTCAAGGAGGGTGGAGTGAAACCGGAAACAAATCTGCACACCTGGTAGATACAGCGCTTTACAAATTGTTTATGAAAGTTCCTAAATTTGGGCCCCTTTCTAGACATATGGATTTTGGGCCGTTCACCCAAGTCCTAAATGCATTAGCCACAAATTCTTAAGACACCAAATATGGGGTTACAACTGGGTGCCAATCCAACAAACTCATTCTCGACCTAAACGCTAGAGAGAGAGGAACACCTCATTTCCCAGGATCCAAAGTGGATTTGGGTTTCCCATCAGTGAAGCCTAAATTCCGCGTTCCGCATTTTAATTTTTCTTCCAATCTCTTCCTTTTAATTTGGCAGTCTAAAAGCTGAAAACCGCAATTCTTAAAAAGCAAATTACGTTGGTTTAGAATTATGCCAATATTAATTTTTAGGAAAAATATCCGTTACCTCCTATATTTTTAATTAATACTCTATTACCCTTATATTTTTTATTATACTTCATTAATTTTTTTTTTATTATATGGCTTTCTTTCCGGTTTCTGTGCCGTTTATTTTTCTTCGTTTGGCTATGATGGAATATCAGTTGCTTTTGAGCGAAGCTGGTGAAGTTTTGTTGTGTACTATTCAAGAGCTGCACTTACATATGTTTTCATTTTGAAATCCAATTTTTATTATCTCCATGCTGCAATATAGAATGATGCTGTTACAGAGTATTTATTTCACAAAATCATGATAGTGTGAGAACTGAGTATGATTTCCCTAGTTTTTAAGGGCCACTATGGCGCTTGTAACTGTGTGGTTGTGCTGATCAATCCATTTAAGATAGCCATAGATCACACGTGGAGCATCTTTGTCAGTCTCTACACTCAGAACAAAACCCTGCTGCTGATATTTCTGTGTGAATGTTAGAGTGCTAGGTTCTATTCGGATTCTCATTCCAGCAGGATACTCCACGATTGCGTGGTATATCGAATCTTCCGCTCCCACATTTGTGACAACCCTGCTGAAGTTCTTTGTCGTTTCTTTGGCAAATACAGCACTAAAAGACGGGTAATTCAGGTCAGTAGGTTCTTGTCTGCAAGTCCATTCATTTCGTCTAATCACAGCTTTCATCTGTTTTTCATCGTAGCCTAAGCCGCACAGGAATTCAACATAATCTTGAAAGTCTGCGTCATAGATGAGTCCGGGGTCCATGGCTTTGTTTGGGTTGATATGGCCTGCCCCAAAATCTAGAGGTGTGGCAGGAAGGGCAGTCATTTCATTTTTCAAAACAGTACCAGCATTGTCAATGATATATGCCGTGGTCATGATAGCAGATCGGATAGCCGCTGGACTCCAGTCCCAGTGGACAGCTTTTAGTAAAGCTGCAACTCCAGCGACATGGGGCGCTGCCATGGATGTGCCTGAATATAGTGCATAGTCTGTCACCAATTCATAGTTGCCGATTTCGGTGAATGGAATGTTAGGTGCAACTGCTGCCAGCACATCAACTCCCGGAGCCAGAATATCTGGCTTTAGAATACCTGGGCTGATTGGGTCTGGGCCCCTTGAAGAAAATGAGGCCACTTGAGGTGCTGGTTTTCTGCCAAGCTCTGTCAAGATGAACCTCATTGTTTTCACTTTTGTTCCATTTCCACCTGTCACGAACTGTTTAATTAAATTCCCAGCCGAAGTTGGCAGAATCAGGCTGGGAATGTAGTACTCGGATGAATCTAAATCTGGCATGTCTGTGAAGAAGATTGCTGCATGTGCGCCTGCCCTGTCAACCTCCTCCATTTGGGTGTAAGTGTCAACTTGGGTGCTAAAATCACAGAGAACGACCTTTCCGCTAACCTTATGTGGATCCAACGTATCCAAGTTGCATATTGATTTGTTGCCTTCGCCATAGTACAAAGGCACATCAGTAATGTAAACGCTTTCCGGAAAGTACGATACTCCTTCAAAGGTTAACCCATTATCTAGAGTAACTGTTGCATGGAAGCTCCGATCAAGAGTGCCAGCTCCTACAGTTGTGATCCAAGGTGCTCCGTTATGTATTGACTGAGAAAATCCATCATTGCCTGCAGCACAGACTACAACAATTCCCTTTTCAATTGCAGAAAGAGAAGCAATGGCAATAACATCCTTGAAATAAGGCGTCTGGTCAAAGCCAAGAGACAGTGACATGATATCAACTCCATCGGCAATTGCTTGGTCCATGCCAGCAAGTACGTCACTTGCTGCACTCTTTTCTTTGTCTGTTGCCCAGAGGACCTTGTACATGGCAACATGTGCTTCTGGTGCCATACCTCTTGCTGTGCCTCGGGCATATCCAAAATGACTTACACCATGTACATGGTTACCAGCAGCAGTGGATGACGTATGAGTCCCATGACCAAAGAAGTCTCTTGGTGAGTCAAAGTCATATTCCTTGGAGACATTTACACCAGCAGCTTGCAGCCCCTTGCTAAAAGATCGAGCACCAATAAGCTTCCTGTTGCATAATGAAGGACTAAATGCGGTGCCATTGTCACACTGGCCCTTCCAACGTCGAGGCACTGGTGGCATTCCCCTGTCGTTAAAACTCTCGCTCTCTGGCCAAATTCCAGTATCAATGATACCTATAATTACACCGTCACCAAAGGATGCAGCTGGCCATAAGCCAAAGTTACGGTTTAGTCCAAGAAACTTTGGGGGTGTGTGTGGTGAGTAGTTTGCCAAAAGACTCTGGGTATGTGGCAAGGTGAGCTGGGGATTTCTCAATTTCAGATAGTTGAGAAGGTGTCAGCCTGGCACTAAAACCATGCATGACATGATTGTAGGAATATAACATCTTTTTCTCATCAACAGGATGCGACAATGACTTTAGAACTGACTGGTGCCATGACTTGTGGCTTAAGAAAGATGCTGGCTTGTGAGTATGGTCCATGTGGATGATGTATGTCTGATAGTCTTTAGTTCTTGGTTCTGCATTGCTGCTTCCCAGTAACAACATCAGCCAAGGCAATGCAAGGTGCAAAATCAGACCAGGAAAACTAATTCTTTTGGTCATGGTTGAGGTGCTGATCAGGAGACTGTTGAGGAAGTCAATGAAATTTAGAGAATTTATGCTGCCATGTAATGAAGCTATTTAATGCAAGCCTTCGATAATTACATAATATTAACTTCTCGTCCATGTCTGTTCTGTTCGAACTTTAACTTTGTTGTTGGATGCTTTCGCTTGGCAAAAGACGAAGTTCCATTTTCTCTGTTTTCCTTTTCTTTTTTCATACTCCTCCCAGAAGCCGTACGGTGAAGCATCCAATATTATGGTTGGTGACAATTTCAATGTTGGTGCAGCTTCGCGTTGTTGCTCAAGGCTCTTCCAAATCAATGACCGTCCCCCACCCACAGTAGTTAACTGCAGCCTGTAAGTCTGTCTGGCATTAAACTGCTTGACATATAAATTATTATCTCCACATTTTAGACTTCTAGCCATAATTGCTTGTTTTGAGATATTAGCAAAAATTCAGTCTTTGGTCCATCATTTTATCAGTTTTTGTTGTATGAATTTAATTGTGTGGTTACCTCCTTTTGACACGAGGCTTGCAGGAAGCCAAAAAAAGAAAAAAAAAGGGTAATGGCTGAGCTGCGAATGGAATGTCTATGCACTTTTCCTTTCTTACAACTTCTGGATTTTCCTTGTCCTCAAAATTATAAAGAGTTTAGCCGTTTCCTGAATCTACATCATGAGTTTTGTTCCATGTACGCTAATTAGATGTGCTGTGGGCTGCAGCAGAATATATGAACCAGAAGCTGGAATTTTCTTGAGTATTGCTCTAGTCTTCTAGCTGTCCTTTTACCTAGTATACATCGAACAAGAAATGTATTAATATGAACCAGACATTGGAATTTTCTTAAGTTTTGTTCTAGTTTCCTGGCCGTCCCTTTACATAGTACATCGAACAAGAAATGTATTAAGAATTTATACAATTATTTATTTTAACTTAATTTGAGTTAAATTTAACTAATTTTAATAATTAAGTCGGTTTATTCTTTTGACTAAATACAAGTTTTCACGCCTTTTTTTTAATTACTTTTTGCTTATCATCAAAAGTCTAAATAACTTCGTAAAATCATTCACTTTTGTTACATTTCGCATATGTACATACTTATTTTTTATATTTTCTCTTTTTCAACTTCTATAGGTCATTATGATTTAAAAATTTGGAAAATTCACAAATGTCTCTTGATATTTTGATAAAGAAACAAGTATCTTATGATATTTGAGGAAATAGACAAATACTCTCAATATTTGAAGAAAAACAAATATTCTTTAAGTTTGAACAAATAAACAGATATCTTAACTTTTATTTTTATAGTTGACTGGTTAAATTATTATAATTTTTATCTCTAATTTTTGAATAATTTAATCTCTATTTTAATATTTTTCACAATGTACTAAAAATTAAAATTTTAATATATTATTTTAATAACAAATTTAGAAAAATAATATTATTATCAAAAAATTTTTAATGATGAGTTAGAACAAACTCATATGTTAAAATATTTTTAACCTTCTTATTTTACTTTCTTAATAATAATTTGATACGTAATTGTCAAAAAATTTTTGAAATACTTTTTTAACATTTTATTTTTTTATATATAATATTTTTATTCAAAATATTATATTAAATTCATTAGATTTTCTTAATAGAAATAGAAATATAAATAAAAGAACTATAAAAAAGAATAAAATTTGATGTCATTTGTTAATAGAATTAGTAATTAAATATATTTTATATTATTGTTAAATAATGTACTTTAATTTAATTAGAATAACACGTATTTTTTATTTATATCTTCATAATTTTTTTAAAAAATAGTAAATTTTATATAATTTTTTAAAATAGTTATATTATATATAAAAATAAAATATTAAAAATATTTTATTTTAATTTTTTAATAATTACATATCAAATTATTAATAAGAAAATAAAAAAAGTTAAAAATATTTTAACATATGAGTTTGATCAAAATGTATTGTCAAAATTTTTTTTTAATAATAGTATTTGTTGATACATAAAATTCGTTCTGAGCTCTTAGTAAATTTTTTGATTTTGTGAAAAAAGATCCCCTAATTTCGTTTTTTTCTTTTTGATATATTTAGGTCTTCTTTTTCTATCCTACCAGGATTCGAATTTTTCTTATTATTTGTATCTTAATAATATTCTTATTTACTTTAAGAATCCGACTGAGCTTGGGAAATTTTGGGTTTCTTCCTGGGTTTCTGTTTATTGGGTGTAGTTATTAAGAAAGACAGAGGCTTTAATATTTTTGGACCCGAATTTTCTGACTTGGCCCAACTCACCAAATACCCTTTATAGTATTTTTTTTTCTTAAATTTTTATTAAATAATAAATTAAAAAAATTATTTAATCTTCAGTGTAGAGTAAAAAATATTAAATTATTATAATTAAAAAAATTATATTATAAAAAATATTAAAATAGATACTAAATTATTATAAATAAAAAAACTTGTATTTTCTTTATTATTATTCAAAATTTATGAATATAAATAATAATAAATTAATCGGTTAATAAAAATCGGAAAGTATCGGTTTATTTATTAAATTTTAAAAGGTATTTATTTTTCCCTTACTGAAGGAGTATATTTTCCGCAAATATTGCGAGATATTTGTCAATTTCCCTACAAATTTTGATCACTTGTACTGTATTAAATTATTCAAAATTTAAACATTTGTCTGAAATAAAAATAAAGAATCCAGTCTCAGACAAAACTGCGAGATGTTGACGTTCTCCGCCAGAGGTTGATGGAATAAAGGTAATCTGAATAATCCAACAAACAACAAGTCTTTATTTCTTTATAGTTTAATTGATGTGCCCTGACCTCAGGAATTGCCTTGAAACTCAACGCGGATCCAAATACGAAAGAAAACCGACCCAGCCAAATAAACAAGCTACATTGGATTTAGCTATTAGCCTGTAGCTGCAGGATTTTGGAATGAACGCATCCTAGGGCTTTACATCTTAATCTTTATCTAGCTGTTTCCTAACCTAGTAAATCTCAAGCATGAAGTCATCATATAATAAAGAAAATGTTGACCTGTAGATATATGCCAGAGTTATGAGTTAAATCATCAAGATATTCCATCTGATTCCGCTGCTTTCTTGTCCACCAAAGACAAGGCGTTACCTTTGTTCTAATGATCATTGTTTTTACCAAGAGTGCAAAACTAAAATCCAATTCCTCCTCAAGAAGCCATTCTTGAGGACTTTTTGGTTTCTCTGTCTACTTTGATGGCAGAATAATTGGAGGTGTGTAAAACATGGCAGTATGTTGTGCTAATTTTTCTAATACATACAACTTGCCTATTCCATATTGTAGACGATTTAGTGTAATATTTTAATGTAAAATGCTGTATGAAAGTCCAGTACTTCCTCGGTTTTCAACATCCAAAGAGTTCTTGTTACAACTTTAAGACGACTTTAATCGTTAAAAAGAATATCGCATTGTGGACTTTGTGTCTTAGTACCAAGAATTGGTTTAAAACCAAAACAATTAAAAAATAATCACGTCCGTGAAAAGATTTGTTGGGTGGTTTTGCTGGACAGTGTGTGCTAAATTCTGGCACTGGGGCTTGAGTTCTCCTATCAAGCGCGAAATTATAACCTGAATCAAAAGACTGATGGTTTTTTTATCAATCTAGCTAGTTTTCATATGGCCTTCATTTGAAATGAACCCGCGCTTCTTAGGTCACATCTGCTAACCAAAATGAGGAAGTTTGAAACTCCTAGGTTATAAGTTCACACAGGGCAAGAAAATTAAATGTCCTATACATGATATGGCTTCATTGGATGTGACTTTAGTTTTTATGTTTAACAGCTAATTGATTGTACCAATTAAACTTCTTGCCTCTTGCTTAAAAGCAAGATTTCATTAATTAACCACCAAGCCTTCTAATTTCTTTGATATGTTCGACACTTCTATATATTAGCAAATAATTGAGACCCCATTCACGCCATAAGCTAATCCTTGGTTGTTAAAGAAACAATGGGGTTTGTTAATAATGGGGTTTCCCATCTTTTCCTTTTCGTTCTAACATGGCTTCTCTTAGCTCTCCATGCTAAGTCAACTTCGGTTGAGAGATCTACATATATAGTCCACATGGATAAGTCCCAAATGCCCAAAACTAAACTTGGCCACCATCGTTGGTACTCCTCTGTCGTTGATTCCCTCAAGTCTACAAAAACTTCTTCATCAAATGACCACCGATTTTCACCGTCTCTTGTATACTCTTATGACAATGCTCTTAATGGTTTCAGTGCAGTTTTATCTCAGCAGGAACTTGACACTCTAAAGAAGTCTCCAGGTTTTATCTCTGCTTATAAGGATAAACTGGTGACACTTGATACCACTTACACCCCTGAATTCCTCTTCCTTAATACTGCCACTGGGCTGTGGCCTGCCTCAAATTATGGTGAAGATGTGATCGTTGGTGTTGTTGACACTGGTGTCTGGCCGGAAAATGATAGCTACAAAGATGATGGCATGACCGCGACTCCATCCACATGGAAGGGTGAATGTGAAGCTGGACAGGAGTTCAACTCCTCAATGTGCAACTCAAAGCTTATAGGAGCTAGATATTTTAACAAGGGTATTTTAGCAGCAAATCCTGGGATTAACATTAGCATGAATTCTGCTAGAGACACCATGGGACATGGAACACATACATCATCAACGGTTGCTGGGAATTATGTCAATGATGTCTCATTTTTTGGCTATGCCAAAGGTACAGCGAAAGGTGTGGCCCCAAGAGCCAGAGTGGCCGTGTACAAGGTCATCTTCAATGAAGGGCGCTATGCGTCTGATGTTCTTGCTGGTATGGACCAGGCCATTGCTGATGGTGTTGATGTGATTTCAATATCAATGGGATTTGATGAGACGCCATTGTATGAAGATCCTATAGCAATAGCCTCATTTGCTGCAATGGAGAATGGTGTTGTGGTCTCATCTTCAGCAGGAAATGCAGGACCAGATCTGGGAACCTTGCACAACGGAATCCCATGGGTATTGACTGTGGCAGCTGGAACCATTGATCGTTCGTTTGCCGGTACTATAATTCTTGGAAGTGATGAAGAAAATCAAGAAACCATCACTGGATGGACCGTGTTCCCAGCTAGTGCGCTGGTAAAAAACTTGCCACTGCTCTATAACAATACGTATTCAGCATGCAACTCAACTCTATTGTTGTCTAGAGTCCCAACTGATACAATCATCCTATGTGACCAAACTGAGTCTGTATACGAGCAAATACGCGTTATTAGTGCATCAAATGTGCGTGCAGCTATCTTCGTTGCTGATGATCTTGAATTATTGGAAAGTGCTCGTTTCAATTGTCCCGGCGTTGTGATTAGCGCCGAGGATGCACCGGCTGTCTTCAACTATGCCAGAAATGTTGTGGAACCGGTGGCAAGCATCAAGTTCCAACAAACTATTCTAGGCACAAAGCCGGCACCAGCTGTGGCTTTCTATACTTCTAGAGGTCCTTCGCCAAGCTATCCAGCCATCTTAAAGCCAGATGTAATGGCCCCTGGGTCAAAAGTTTTTGCTTCTTGGATTCCAAACACGCCCACGGCCAAAATTGGTTCAAATATACTCTTGACCAGTGACTACAACATAATTTCTGGAACATCAATGGCTTGCCCTCATGCTTCTGGTGTGGCTGCGCTCCTTAAAGGCGCACACCCAAAATGGAGTGCAGCAGCTATTAGGTCTGCCATGATGACCGCAGCAAACCCATTGGATAACACTCTAAATCCAATTCGAGACCAAGGTCTAATCAATTTCACATATGCTTCACCTTTAGCCATGGGAGCAGGTCAAGTTGATCCTAATCGAGCACTTGATCCGGGTTTGATTTATGACGCTACCCCACAAGATTATGTGAACCTCCTCTGCTCTATGAATTTCACCCAACAACAAATTTTGTCCATTACAAGATCAAAGAGTTACAGCTGCTCTAACCCGACTACTGATCTTAATTATCCGTCCTTCATTGGTTTGTACGATAACAAAACTACATCACTTGCTCAGACATTTTATAGGACTGTGACCAATGTGGGAGGAAGCGCTGCGACTTATAAGGCCAAGATCAATGCACCTGCGGGTTCTGTAATTAGCGTCTCACCAGACACATTGGTCTTCGGAAAACTGTACGAGAAGCAGAGCTACACTCTCAGTCTCACGTACAAAGTTGATGAACAAAAGGTGTCATTTGGTGAACTCGTCTGGATTGAAGAAAACGGGAAGCACACTGTTAGGAGTCCAATTATAGTGTCGCCGTTTGTGAGTTATTGACTTTGTGCTGTCTCAGAATAACTCATTGAGCATAAAAATGATCTGATTTCAAGTATTGTAATAATCGACATCTATATGAATCCAGAATAAGTCGGTAATCGATTAAACGTCTTGAGCATTAACATCAAACATGGGCTAGAATCATTATTTAGTGATGTTGAATTTTTTTAAATGTCATTTATTTTCCTTTTTTCTGAAAAAGGATCGCATTGACAATGATTGACGAACTTTCCTGCATGCATATAGAGAACGATGTGTAATTTCGCTTCTTTAAGGATCACCAACAATGAAATGGTTTAAAGTAAGGTAGTGTTTGGTTCTTCTTTTTTTCTAAACTCTGCATATAAATAAAATTTAAATTTAAATGATATATTTTTTTTTTATTTTAAAGTATTAAGTTGTTTGTTTTGATAAAATAAAAAATCTGAAAATTGATATTTTGACCAATTTACCCTTTTAAATAATATACTTATATTTAAATAATTTTGATTATATTGGTACAATAATAAATAAAAAATTAATAAATTATATTAATATGTATATTATTTATTTGCTTGATATATGTTTTTTAAAAATAATTTTTGATTGATAATATAAAAAAAAATCAAAAAAAAATTAGATAAAAATAATAAGTCATAATATAATATAGTTGTGATTATATAAATATACAAATTTATTATAATAATTAAAGTATAAAATAAGGAGGATTGAGAAGATAAGTAGAGGGAACTTATAATAGAGAAGAAATATGTTAAAAATAGTTAATCCTAACTTTAATTTTGTTAGTAAATAATTTTAAAAAATAAAGATATTTTTTAAAAATAAAATATTTAAATATTCAAATATTTGCTCATTTAAATTTAAGTTAAAATTTTTAATTTAATTATATTTAGATGTTTTTATCAAATATTTAGATATAAGTTAAAAAGACAAAAGACTGTTAAACATTTGAATAATTATACTCAAATTTTAATAAAAAAAAAAAAAAAAAACAAATAAGCCCCAAGTGTCAATCCAGATAAGTTGATTTTTAAAGAGAAATACGCAAAGCAAAGCAAAGCAACAAGCTTAGCATAGAAGGTCCAAGACATATGGAAGAAACGGAGGGTTTTTGGTTATCTGAGTTGGATAGAGACTGGAGGCAGATATGTGGTGAAGAGCCCCATAGTGGCCACAAGCCTGGGCATAGAGGCAGTTTCGTAGAAGAACCAACTTACTTGCCATCTTTAGCTTTTTGAATAAGATTGTCTTTGCATTAAGCAAAAGGGTTGGTAATTAACGGGATCTTGCCGCTCTCAGCTAATAGGATAGGCTTATATTATATATGTATATTTGTGTGCGGCTGTTATATGATCAATTTATATCCGTTTGAAATCCATTTCAAACTATAAATGAACCAAGCTATTGTTGTTTTATATATTTTGATTAGATTACAGCAGTCTCCAGCTAGCTAGCTAGCTAGCTAGCTTTGCAACTCAGAAAATGGGTATATATATATATATATATGTGTGTGTGTGTGACCAATAAAAAATGAAAAACTAATTAATACGCACTACTATAGACATTATCAAGTTGTTAACTTGTTGCATGATGTTCAAAGTCCCAATTATTGTAGCGGATGACAGGGTCATGATCTTATAATATTTAACAGAAATTTAGTACTGTTGATCATTGAGTCAATTAAATAAAATTAGCAGTGTTAGGTTGGTTGGTTTGACATGAAGATAATTTGTAATTAATATCATTTTAATTTGATCTACATTACATGCGGGTGATTTTCGTTCAAAAAGTTTTTTAAGTAGCAGATTGAAAGTATATATTGAGGAATATATAAGCTAGTTACCGGATTAATATTGGATGGCTTGACCTGGGCCACCACTCATGGATATTCAAACCAATTCACGTTAATTAATTATTTGAATCTCCTATGTAAAGAAAAAGATTTTTCATCTTTTAAAAAAACAAATTAAAAAAATTAATCATTTAGGAGCAGGAGTAGTAATCTATCAATCATATTCACGTCGGTCCCCAAGCTACAATTATTTGGCTAAGTTACACAAGAAAGATGTCCTTTCTCCTTCTCTATAAATGCTAGCACACCAGAAATGAACGAGATATGCCTGTGTAGAAAATGACGTGACATTTTAACGAATATTCATACAATATCACAAACAATATTCATAAAATTAAAGTGTGTGTATACATACATATATATATATATATGTGTATACACAAACAATATCACACTCTTACCTGTTGCATGTACTACTCTTTATCTTTTCTTTCATAAATAAAGATATAGCTTTTTTATTTAAAGTTGAACGAAAAATGTTGTTCATGAAGTAATATATCTATATATGTATTTGTATATGCACAGCATATTCAATACTTAGCTCCATGGATATCTATTAAAATTGCACGGGTGTTGTAACAACCTCGAAGGCTTTGGTGAATCCTGTAAATAAATAGATCACGTTTATGACTGCTTTGCTAGCTCTCTTGCTCCATTACCTTACGACATTATACGTACACTCCAAAATAAATTCGGCCATGTTTATGGCCCTACAACTAATTATCATAAATATCTTCCTTGTCTTCTTCTCTTTCAATATATGTATACTTGCCAACTTGGATTTTATACTGATTGCAATATTTTTCATCCAAACTGTAAATGTAATTAAAAAACACTTCAGAAAATTTAGATGGGTTTTGGTACAGTTTTCAAATTTCTGATGGAATGATAATCTATAATATTCTATGGTGATTTTTAGCACAATGCATGCATGACATAGGAAGCAGGAAACATGGCACTGCGACTGTGTTTGTCACTCTTTTGTATAAGGTGATATGGATTTGGCTCAGAAATCTTTGAAGCACGTCACACGCCAGTTTTTAATCAATCTATTGGATTCCAAATCCGTGGACGCCATATGGCTCACCTCATCAAATTAATCAGCTTTTGCAATTACCTCTCTCCAATCATTCCCTTATACTGTCGAAAACAGCTCTGGCTTTGCTACGTACGTCTCTATATGTTGCAGGACGGCTATGACATTCCTTAAGTGCTCTATTTGCATATCACTGATTGCACGCATTAACTTTTCCAGTCCAAGCTTAGCAATAATTAAATGATCCTTGCATGGTGCATCATAATCAAATAGCTACCTCTTAATTAAGTATCCTATGAACGATTACATGGATAGAAAGAGAATATCATTATAGTGCAGGGGCGGCAAGCATCATCAATTTAAGTGAATACTTTGGGGCGTGGGAATGGTCAGGCTAACAGGGCCCAACTCACGTTATCCTCCAAACTCCAACTTACTATAACCAAGCCGAGGAATGCTAGCACAAATTCCTCCCCGTTTCTGGGTTCACCAGATATTTTTTCCCTTTTCTATTTTTAATTTAAGTTCAGTGCATGCCTTCACATTCGCAAGACAAGGAAAAAGCGGAACCACTGAGAGCAGAACCTAGAGCCCTCCAACTTGGATCCATCAATATGTCAGTGAAGTTAGGGACTTTCAATTCTTCTTCCGTAATTTTAAAAAGGATTTAGTCAACTGGATGATCTAACAAGATCTGACCATCATCTGGCACTGGCTGGCGAGATAATATTATATAATACTCGTATGTATTTCAGTTGGCAAATTCGGGGAATAATGGAGCACCAGTATTTTGTCCTCTGTACACTAGACTGTAGCTATGGTATGGGCATATCGTGGGTCCATCAAACAAGGTTTCGGCTACCTTAAAGTTTAAGTCCAAATTAGCACGGTTTCCGTCTGGATCGTTGAGTCGGATATTTGGCCCAGTGGATTAGGAGGGAACACAAGACTAGCCTTCCTGATTGCCGAAAGCATTGCTAATTGCTAAATAAATCCTAAAATTTTTTGTGTAAAAAACATTTAAAACTTCAGTGTAATCACATCTGTGCTTAAGAAAATATTGAGGCGCATTGCAGACCTCAATTACTCATGATACTCAAAATTTTAACTTCGAAGATAAGCAAGAACGACTCCCAGAAAAAAGTGGCCAGAGATTTCAACAACATTCCTGAAATGGATTGGAATGGAAGGGTTTCAGCATCTTAAGTCCACTTCGACATTTTTCTTCGGTGGGATTTTCGTCCCGAACCCGAAATTGGAAGAGTGTAGACACTAGACAGACGGTTTCTTTTTGGGACTGCCACGTAAAAAATTGGGCCAACGATAAGGAACTTTATCCATGCTTTGTTTGGGCAGTTATCAAAAATAATAATAATAATAATAATAATAATAAAGAAGCAAATAATACAGTCAATGCCAATTCACACTTGCTGAGCGGAGTATTTTGGCACATGGGTTCACGTGTTTGTTATGAAACTGAGTGCTTACTAAGCAAACAAATTAATATTTCTCTTAATACAAAGAAAATCGAGTATGATTCACAATGTCCATAATTAATAAATCATCTAACAACCCCCTTCTCCTTTAGTAAAAGCCCAGGTAATATATTTATATTCCACTGAAGGTCTTCCTGAATCCATTAAAGCTTTTTCTTTCAAAATATTGATCATCTACCGTCCGATCTACAAACATCTTGACATCAACTGTACCCAATAATAAATTGAAGTGCGGTGCCAACTGGAACACGGCTGTCGGGTAACTAGTTCCTGGCTGCTTCCCCTGCCAAACCAATACCCACCGACATACCATACATACTTTGGTTTTGTCTCTCTTTCTCTCTCGCTTGAATGGACAAAATTTTTCCCGTCGAGTAAGGCAATAATATTCCCACGCTTTACAGGCTTATAGTTAGCTCTCTCTCTCTCTCTCTCTCTCTCTCTCTTAACAATCCTTCAATACAGTGAGTCCACCATTCATTGCTCTCTCTCTCTCTAGCTTCAACCAGTGAGAGTAGTATACAATGCACGCCAAGACAGACTCGGAGGTTACAAGCCTCGCACCATCGTCTCCGACGAGATCTCCACGCCGTCCAGTCTATTATGTGCAAAGTCCATCGAGGGACTCACACGATGGAGAGAAAACGACAACCTCCTTTCATTCCACCCCAGTGCTCAGTCCCGCCGGCTCACCTCCCCACTCTCACTCGTCCGTGGGCCGCCACTCGCGTGAGTCGTCTTCGAGTCGGTTTTCTGGGTCTTTAAAGCCTGGATCGCGCAAGATCTCTCCCAATGATTCGTCTCGAGGTGGCCAAAGGAAAGGACAGAAGCAGTGGAAGGAGTGTGATGTGATTGAAGAAGAGGGACTTCTCGAAGATGAAGAGCGTCGACGAGGTCTCCCCCCGTCGTTGCTACTTTCTAGCTTTTGTTCTTGGCTTCTTTGTTTTGTTCTCTCTGTTTGCTTTGATTCTTTGGGGTGCTAGCAAGTCTCAGAAACCCAAGTTCACAGTAAAGGTTTGTTTTCTTTTTTCACATTTTAACGATTGTTCATTTTTTAAGTGAATTGCCATCTGTGTTTTTGCTGATTTGCATTATGGTTTTGCAGAGTATAAAATTCGAACAATTCAAGATTCAAGCTGGTTCAGATTTTACTGGAGTGGCAACTGACATGATCACCATGAACTCCACAGTTAAGATGATCTATCGTAATACTGGCACATTTTTCGGTGTGCACGTATCATCAACTCCCGTAGATCTGTCCTACTCTCAAATCACAATAGCCTCGGGAACGGTAAGTCTTAAATACCCTTCAAAATCAACGCCAAAGCTCAATATTTATTCTCTGCTTAATTTGCTGAAATGGGTGTTCCGCAGATGAAAAAGTTTTATCAATCAAGAAAAAGTCAGAGAACAGTCTCTGTTGCGGTGATGGGCAATAGGATCCCATTATATGGAAGTGGAGCTGGATTGAGCAGTTCAACGGGCACCACAACTCTCCCAGTACCTCTTAAACTGAAATTCGTCGTCCGATCCAGGGCTTACGTTTTGGGGAAATTGGTTAAGCCCAAGTTTTACAAGAAAATTGAGTGTTCCGTCACTTTCGATCCCAAAAAGCTCAATGTTCCAATCTCCCTCAAGAATTCTTGCACATATGACTGATTACGGAGCAACGACAATTGAAAAAAAAAAAATAGGCACATTGAAGAGACTTTCTGTGGAATTGTTATTTCTGGTTCTTTTTTTTGTTGAAGAGAAGCAAATGGAGATGAGTTACAGCTCAGCAAGGCAGCTTTTGAGTTGTTTGGGCAAGGGAGAATATACGCGGTTTGACTTTTTGGCTGCCCAGAGTTGCCCGGAGATTGGAAAAAAATACGTTGCGTTTAGATCATGACTTGTGAGTGTGATGATCTTCCTTTTCTTTATTCATTTCTGATGTAAAAGTAAGAATCAATTTATTTATTTATTTCTTGCTGAGAATGTAATGTTGTCACATTATTTGTTAATTATAGTGGTAACTATAATGAATATTAAGATTCGTATCCCCAATATTTTCAACGGCTCGGTTGATAAGGATTGTGTTTGATGCAGTCTAACTTGCCTGTTAGTCGGCAAATTTCTTGTGTTCTCAGTATGTCATGAAGGAAAAACTTTGAGCAATAAAAATACTTGAGAAAACTTATCCTAACTTTGTTGATTAGTGCTGTAGCTAACGGTTTAACTCCACTGCCTGTATTTAATGGAAATGTGGTAAAAAGCTCGCAACAGGGCCCGTCTATGATCTTCCTCTTTGATTTTAATTATTATTTGACAAAATTTGAATCGTAGTCAAGCATATTAATGTCTGTCTTATTTTTGTTAACTCACCTCTAACTCTGCCTGCGCTTATGCTTTACACACACAGCTTAATATTATTCAACAGTTAAGAAATAAAATGAAACCAACGGTCAATTAACGAAATCTATAAGTAACCAAATTTTTCTTCTTAATTACATTTATGTCTCAAGAATATGGAAGAAGTTAATCAAGTAAGCTACAAACACCCAATCCTAGTGACTCTTTGCTTTGAAGGCTCGAATAAAGAGCCTTTTCAGATGGGCATGATACACAAATCACATGCTTAATTTGCATGTGATTGCTTGATGAGAAATTGCCTGTCAACAAGAAAAATAACTTCATCTTTTCCTAAGCTCAACACTATTTTTTTAAGAAACTCTTAATTTATTAACATTGAAAATCCCCTTAAATTTGAAACATTTGCAGTGCAATTTAGCCTGGTTTTGGAGACTAACACAACTATCAAACTCCTGTTTACCAAGCGGAATATGCAAATACAATCATATTTTGTTCAAAAACCACCACATGTAGATAGATTTTACAAAGTGAAATAATGGTGACTGTCCAAATTCAGATGAGTTGGGACTGTTATGGTCAAACATTACTTTCTTGGAGTATAAGCAAATTTTGAACAGTGGGAAGAACTTTTAGGGCTTGCTTGCTGAAAGGATTATGTTATTTTATTACCTTTTGGTTAATAGGTTGATACATGATAATTCCTTCTTCAGACTCGTTATCTTAAATATTAGTTTCTGCCAAGCATAGCTAAAAATGGCTATCATATCATGCTGATCTTCATCTTATATTGGGTATGAACGACAATGTATGCTGTAAGCAAGGAATAATGTGACATTATATATTATACAGCAATTTCAAGATTTAAGCTAAAGCTATAAACACACAAAAACAGTACGCAGACATTATACAATACTTTCATTAGAAGCATTTCTTACATTTGATGTTTAACTTTCACAATAGTATAGAGGCTGCAAGCCACAGTAACACCACTTAACGTTCAGTTCATACTTCCGCTTGAAATCCAACTAGATCTGTCATCTGTGACTGTGAGATCTCAAGTCCAGCAAAATAGCAGGTCTTTTGTTTTTGGACATTGACAAAACAACAAATCATCAATGAACCCAAATGATAATAAGCTTCTGCAACTAACAAATGAATGCTAAAAAGAAAATTGAAGACATTAAACATTAATATAGGTGCTCAAAACTTGAAGAGCAAATCTATCTTCTGCAACGGGTGATTCTGGAACAACCTCTGCTGTAGGGATTAACTGCTCCGTTTGCTCTGTGACAATTGTGGGTATAATAGGATCTCCCCGAACGAGGTGGACAAGGAATCCTGTTTGCGGAAAGAGCTCCATAGGATATGTAATAGTGCTTTGCTTTCCTGTACAGAGATCTCCTAGCAACTCCACAATCTTCTAGGTCTTCATCTCCACCCAACTCATTATCGTACGCAGACATTGTCCATGGCCATTCAAGTGCTTCAGTGGTCATAAGGTGGAAGCTTGATTGATCAAACTGAGCTTTCGCAGTGGCAAAGAGAATCATGAAGATGAGAAGCAGCAGCTTTAGAGCTAAGAATGCCATTGATGTGAATGCTTTGGATCGGCTTGGCCAAAAGAGAGAAAAATAATGAACTTTAGTAGAGAACTAGAAAATGCATGTGGGAGATCAGATGGGTTATAAATAATGAGATGGGGTGATTGCAGACAAGAAATCACGTAAAAATTGAAGTTAATTGCCGAGTACAGCATATGACATCACCTCACTCCCCCTTCCCTGCCTTAATGAACGCTGCCTCCGCCCTGTGGTGTGTCTTTCAAATTTCATTTATTCACTAATAGTTCAATTGTTTCAGATGTTGTTGTGCGAATTTACAGTTTATTGAAGTACCACATGCAATAAGCTATATTAACTACGTTTTTTTCATAAGTAAAAATGCAGGATTATTTTGTCTGAAGTTTTAGACAGAGGTCTTAAGATGATGATATCGGGGCGACCAGGAAGAACAAAGACTTAATTTTGTCTTAACAACTAAGGTGAATGTCTTATATTGAATATTAAACTTATCTGGCTGGGGTGTCCCATGTGCTCACGTGTTCATGCTCCCACTATAATTTCCAATGTGAACGCATAAAATGGTTGAAAATACACTGTAGCATGCATAAGGAAAACGCCATTATCCTTTCCTTTACTAGATAGTGCCCGGCCACGAAGACTATTATTGGTGGTCATATATATTTTGCTGATTTTCAAAGGAGTAGACTTGATGAATGTAAACAAGATTTCGTCCCAATTTTTTATTTTTCAAAAATTCCAGCTACGCTAAAACACTTGTTCTATGACAACAGGAACATCGCAATCTACTGATACACTGATACCACTTTTTGCGTTTGTGGTGGGTTTTGGTCAATTTCTGTACGGAGTCGAAGAGAACTCTCTAGACCAAGCCCCGGCTGGTCAAATTTAATTATGACTTATTATTTGCAGCTATATAGATGTAGATGATGTCAACCGATGGGCCGGGCAAGCCATGGGCTTAAGCCTCAACATCGAGGCCCGGTCCAAGAAGAGCCGGTTAACGGTAGTTTGGGAGGGCCTTTTGGACAAGATAATGAAATTTCTTGGTCATCATTGCATTTATGAAACATTTCGAGAACAAAATGGAAATAGAAAGAATCTGAGCCATAAGCCACCTCGCCACCAGTCTCTTAAATGACGGAACTCGTCGTCTTCCTTGTTCTTCTCTCACTATGCTAGTTTCTGAACATGGCCCTGCCTCCACACCATTTCCAGCAACACTACCAGCAGCCACAACAACAGCAGCAACAGTCCAAGAACTTCAGGTAATTACAGCTTCAAAGTTGAATTTCTTTTCCCTGCCAAGCCCTAATAATATGTATCATTTCGATTAATTCTTTTATTTCTTGTATCATTTTCAGGAACTTATACGCAGTAGAGGGTCAGATTTCTCCAGCTGTAGCTTATTACAACGCAGCTAGCAATTTACAAGACCAGTCTCAGCATCCTCCTTACATTCCTCCTTGTAACATTTCTCATCCTTCTCCGTGCTCTCTCTAATTGCTGATAATCTAAGTGAAAATGAAGATAACAAAAGGCTTTTTTCGGTTTCACCGTATAAAATCGATTTCTTTTGTTTACCAATAATTCACACTGAAAAAAGAGAGCAACTTTGCTGGGTTTTGTACTTTGTTTAGCTAGATTAAGCTCAATTTTCAATTTGATGTAGTCAAGTATAGAACAAATAAGAAATGTAATTTAGTGGAATATTTGGTCTTAGAAGAATTTATCTCATTCATTTGTTTCCATCATGTTCATAGCATAAACAGATATAGCGTTTTTCTTTGGAGTTATCGTTCTTACTCCGTTTTTTCATTCCTTTAATCTGACTAAAATTTGGGAATATATGCTGTTGTGTAGTTCATGTTGTTGGGCTTGTGCCTGGTCCAGTGAATGCAACTGATGGGAGTGACGGGGGAGTAGATTTGCAATGGAACCATGGTTTAGAACCTAAGAGGAAAAGATTGAAGGAACAAGATTTTTTGGAGAACAATTCACAGATATCATCAGTTGATTTCTTCCAGCAACAACCGGTGTCAACAGGATTAGGTTTGTCACTTGACAATACACGACTTGCTTCTTCTGCAGACTCGGCTTTGATATCATTCATCAGTGATGACATTGATAGTGAACTGCAGCACCAGGATGCTGAGATTGATAGATTCCTCAAACGTCAGGTGAAGATTCTGTTAGTTATTGGTTTCCATGTTTGTTAGGAAGTAATTGTTGCGTTATTTGATTTTGTTCGAAACATCTACATTTCTAGCTTGGTTTATGGAATTGGAAATAATACTGGGTGTGCTCATTATTAAATGTGTGCCTATATTTATGTTATTATGTTGACATGTGTTGTTTCTGTCATAGTTGTTATGATTACTTATGATTAGTCCTTGATCTAGTTTCTTAGACATTCTGTACAACGCAGTTCTCAAATTTATTAATTTACTATTATCTGATATATACTTGTGTTTACTTGTAAGTATAGCTCTTGTTCTAGTTTTAAGTTGACCAAATGTAATGCAGGGTAAAAGGCTTTTGCATGGCTCATGGTGACTGATTTGTCTTATGTTTTACCTAATGATGCCTTTTAGCTTCTTTTATTCCTTAAAAGAACTTTATTTTCTGCATTTCTCTAAATGATGGCATAGAAAATAATGAACTTTAGTAAACTTATAGAATGAAGGCTTCACTTAATGAAATTCGCCAGATATTGCAGCCATTACAGAATTACGAAATGCAGAATGCTTTTAGTAGGATTTTTGTTGATTGATAATGCTATTAAATGGTTGTCTAAGTACATGCTATGGCTTGGTAGAGCAAATCTGTATGTACCCTTAGATAAGACACTGTTATGAAATTAGGTAGTTGGACTTTGCTTGTATGCTGTTTAGAGATTGTAAGATCAAGATCCTGATGTTTGAGGGAAGAGTTCACATTTGTTATTCCTCACTGGGGGAATTTAATTCCAGCTTGAACTTCTCCTCTGTGGCTGAGGAAGTTTCCTTCATTGGGCCCTTAGTCTAAGCAATCAGTTATCCCCCAAGTGTAATGCATTGAAATGAATCCCGTCTTGGTAGATCATATCTTTCTATTTTTCAGTGGTTTGAGATCTGTGGGTGTTTGCTTTGCTTCTTCTTGAGTTTAAATGGTTTAAGATTAATTATAGAAACAAATATGGTTTTTTCTCTCTCTAAGTTATAGATTATAGATGTTGCTGTTTTAAGCCTTTTGCTTTATTCAAAAATCAACTTCAGGATTATCTTGTCTGTTTGATAGCTAGGCTTGCTTACTGCATTTTGTAGCCTCTTGTACATTTGTTTTCTTGTTTCATAAATGTAAATTGTACAAGAAAATATGGAGGAGTAAAATCATTGTCAACATGTCTTAAATTGTGATATCTCAGATTGTTGTCTTTTTGGGATTGTTATCTTTTATTTTTTTTTTGGTCATTGTCATCGCATGATTTAGTTAAGATGCATTTTTATAATTTCATTGTTCTTATTCTTAATGCTCCATGAATATGAAGGGTGACCAATTGCAGCAAGCCATTCAAGAGAAGGTTCAGGCTAACCAACTTCAAACCATCTCACTTGTGGAAGAGAAAGTTCTCAAGAAACTTCGTGAAAAAGAAGCCGAGGTTGAGAAAATTAACAAGAGGAATTTAGAGCTTGAAGAACAAATGGAGCAATTGACTGTGGAAGCGGGTGCTTGGCAACAGCGGGCCAGATACAATGAAAATATGATCAGTGCTCTCAAGGTTAATCTTCAGCAGCTATATGCTCAAAGTAGAGACAGTAAAGAGGGATGCGGTGATAGCGAGGTTGATGACACTGCTTCGTGCTGCAACGGTCGTGCCATCGATTTCCATATTCTCTGCAAAGAAAAGAATGATATGAAAAAGTTGATGACTTGTAAGGTTTGTAGAGTCAGGGAAGTATGCATGCTTTTGTTACCTTGTAAGCATCTCTGTCTGTGTAAAGATTGTGAAAGTAATCTTAGTTTTTGTCCCCTGTGTCAGTCATTCAAGTTTATTGGCGTGGAGGTCTATTTGTAATGGGATATATGTGAAAGCTTGTAGATGTAATATTATGCTAATGATATATTGTCATTTTTCTGGTTATTTTGATAATTGCTTGTCATCTGTTTGTCAGTCTTAATTGTTACTTATGTATTTTAACTGTTTTCTCAAGACTTACTTGCATGTTAAGGATTCTGCACCTTTTTTTCTAATTATTCTCCTCAATTGACAGGCAGAAATTGTGTGTTCCTATTGCTGTATGTTGGGTTTAACGGCTTGTGGAAATTTTAGGCTTCTCTGTTACCTGCAGTCATTGTAGTTCATTAGGTTGCCTTAGTCAGTGGTTATCAGTAGGTTTAATGCATTGCAAGGTTTTTGTTCATATATGAGGTCTTGTAGGTTTTTTTGATTGAATGCCGAAAACATGGTATGAGAATGTTGGTCAGTGCTGGATCAACATTGGGAAAAAAAAAAAAAATGGGTGGAAATATGGAACAATTATGTTATGATTTGCATTATCTAAATCCATCTGTATTGTGGGAAAAAGAAAATTGAATGACATTGTAATAATATACCCTCTTTTATAACTACTTTGGATTTTTTATTTGGAAGTTTTATTTTGGAATAATTTGACTTGGAAGTGTTTTCATTGTCCAGATCTCTTCCAGTGTGGAGATCTTTGAAACATTGATTGTGGCTGACGGATTAAATGAAAAGGGGAGACGAAGGAGAGAGCCACAAATGAAATGAATTGCCGTAGATCCTCGAAGCGTTTGTGTTGTTGGAGTTTGGTGAACTGGCTGCGTACTTTCAACACGTACACTTGAAGCGATAACGATGTATTTATAATGGATGACGCTTCACGAGATTCAATAATAACGTGTCGAGGACCCTTTTCTCTATGTTCGACTGAGCTGGGAACGCATCGATTTGAACAGTATCTGATGTAATGTAACATCCAGGAATTTCCACGTTATGCAAGCTGACCTCGCTTACATACAGCTTACGCCTATTTGTGTAAAACAAGTCGGTCTGTGTAGGTGGCGGTGGTTGAGTTTGTTTTTTTCGGCTGGGAAAACAGAAACACGCCGAGTGAACCGAATTAAATGGGGCTCCGTTTTGGCAACTTGAAAGCCCACTGGGCTCGACCCAGAAACCCACTGGGTTGTGGGTGTTAGACACCAATTTTGTTTTTGCTTTCTTTCTTTTTGTATTTTTTCGCTTTGAAAAATCATAGCCCAGTGGGTAATTGGTGTTAAACACCAGTTTAGATTTATTTATTTATTTATTTATTTCTTTTTATTCCGTTTGCAATGCGTGGAAGGAAGACCAAAAAGTATTGATATTTAGTTAAAAAAAATAGGCCGAAGTTAGTCAGAACGAACTGTAAGTGATTAAAGTAAAATTATCCGGAAAATATGTTTGTGTGTGAGCTTCAATTGTTGAGGTATACCCCGCGTTTGTGGTGGTATGAATTTCAAGTATTCAAGCTTTCTTTTCCATGAACATATATAGTGACAAAATTATTTTCGGTGAAAAGGGTAAATCACTCGGAGAAGAGACTGGTAGGCGAATCTCATCAATTAGCCATAATTTTCGCAGTCAAATTGTTCACTTTAGCCTGTGAGAGCTTGATCGCTGTAACTAGGAAAAAGGAGTTTGTACTTCATACCACTGTTTAAAACTTATTGATATTAAATCGAAGCTTACCAATTATTTAGTTAATGATAAAATCTAGACTAGAACACCGGGATATATTATTATTAGGAAAAATTTTTATGAACAAGTTTGGTTGTTGAACAACCATTGTCACTCACTCCTAGCTAGCTAGCTAGCTAGCTGCGTGCATCCTGATGAGCTTTTCTGCAAATTGAGCTTGAGCCTAGAGCCAAGCTGATGATGCATGCTACAATATTATTATAGCGTGACTATCAAAGTATTATTGTAATATAATAATAATTTTATAGTAACTAGGAATATGGAAGAAGACTTGTAAAGCAAGTTGATTGGTTTCGGTGGCATAGTGATGGAGGGAGAAGGAAGGAAGGGAAGATAGAGAGAATGCTTTTTCTTTGAAGATTGATGATATAAACTTTTTTCTAATCATGCCTTAGAAAGTGATGACAAAGAGGAAAGTGAATATGCTTCTTACATGATTATAACTATCTGCCATGTATTATTATTGTTGTTTTTATTCATTATTCCACCTCCACTTCCACTTCCACCGCAAACCCCAGCCGATCTCAGTCCTTTCATGTCCCTCTACTTTTCTTTTTATTTGTACCATCCATCTCTTTTTCTTTTTTCTTCTTTTTTTTTTTTTAAAAAAAAAAATTCTTAATAAAGGAATCATCCAAAACCCTTTAATTTAGAATTATTAAGTACATTACAATTAAAATTCAAAATTTTAATTAATAGGGAGAGTAACTTTACTCTAGTTCAATCATCTAAAACCCACCTTATTCCCTATAAAGCTGATTTTCTCTCCTTTCTTTTTCTGCTTTCTCTTGTGGGGTATATATTTTATCTCTATTGGCTTACCTCCACTTTGTATCTCTCTTTTGCCTTTCTTTTCATTAGAGATTATGTACATCGATCCATGAATTATTTTTATGGGACTCCAATATGTATGTGTTCAGTGTTTCTTACTCCCTCTGTCAAAGTTAATATTATTCTATTTTGAACTGAGTACGTGTAGCTTTTGATACCCACAGCTGCTGCTATGCCTCGACCTCGAGTACGGGGCTTGGTTGATCAGTCGTAAGGGGACCCCAAATTCCCTCTGTAAATGAATTCTATATTTGCATCGCATAGCTTGAGGGCTTGTCTTTATGACTAGATATCTTTATTAAAACTACCTCGTTTCTCTAGAAATATATAAATGAATTCGTGATGCTTGATTATCGTTTTCAAATATCTAATCCTTAATCCCCATGTGCTGACCCTGCTGTCCTCGAGCAGTATAAGTATATTGAATAACAGATGGCAAATTAATTTTCGTTAACGAATTAAGAGTCATGCTAGCTAGTACAGTGTAACACTGTGAAAGAAGTAGATTGGTCGTGGAAACAAAAAGGAAATTTGTGGGTACAACACAGATATAAAGTTAAAAAAAAAAAAAAAAAACATTATATGATTAACCTGCTGAATTTCGTAATGTCTTTTTGAGTATGTACTTGTTGTATAAAGAAGCATTTACAATCTCTGCATGCCAACCTGATGCTCAGTTATAATGCTTTCTGGTTAATTTATATCTTTAATTTGCAAAGGAAAAGGTAAGTGTGCTAGTTGCTTAATCCATTAATTAATTAATAACCCCCAGGTCATCATTATACATGCAATTAAGATTTTATTATTCTGAGTAAGATTTCCGTGTCTTCAACATTCATGAACAAATTGTTGAAGATATTACTACTCAATTATCACTGAGAAAATCATGAGCTAATTTGTGATACGATCAATATTAATCATTTTTATATTAAGATTTCAAAATC
>CM040449.1:1322899-1387111 GCA_022749755.1 Azadirachta indica
GTTGTGGCTCGCGTGTGAACAGTGAACCATCTCTTATTCATCCTTTTAGTGCCAAGGGATGTAAGAAAGCTTTAATTTCCATGACTTCCTTATGATACCTTTTTATAAAACTTTTCAATGTCTCATTTCTTCTTTACTTTATCAGCAACAATGAGTTGATTTTTCGTAACGGTCATCACTTCTCTGAACTCACTGACAAACTATGCGCGAAGCTAATTAAAACTTTTCACACTTTTCAACCTCAAATTCTTGTACCAACGTTCTACTTGCCCTTCCAAAGTCAGGGCGAATGGGCAGCACATCTACAACTCTTTCAATCTTTATAGTATCATTATTTTCCTGAAGAGATCAATATATAACGTCGAGTTCGTCTTTCCTGTGTACGGCGGGATTTGGGGTATCTTAAATTTTTGAGGAAGGACTAAATCCTGTATTTCCTTCTAGAAGGGGGACTTTAGCGAGAGCTCTATCCTCTCCGATATGTTCTTATCCCACGCATGTCCTTTTGTCTTTGGGCCTATGATATATTAATTTTTATTAAATGATTATACTTAAATTATCTATCATTAAGTAGCACACTTAGCGTTATTTAGTCCGTTTTAAGTAGTTATTTTGCTTTTTAAGCATTTTAGTTTTATTTTACAGGTGTTAACTTGTTTTAACATGAAAGGCATGAAAACGGAGTATAAAATCATGTTTGCTAGTCATCTATCAAAAATCACAAAGTTTTATTCTTGGGGACCAAAATGCAAGCAATTAAGGACTAAAATGTAGAAATATAAAAATAGAGATGTAAATTCAAAATAATTAAAAGTAAGGCGTCCAATTGAAATATGTTGCATGATTGACCTTTGATGATAGAATCAATGGCGCGGCTGCGCCAAACTATGGGGCCGCTGCGTCATGCCTTCTACCTTCTACCTCATAAGTGGTTAAAGATCATTCGCAACTAACAAGAGGAAGTGAATTTGAATTAGTCAATGAATGGGAATAAGTAACTGGTTATGGTTGCGCACATATCGGATGATTTTTCAAGCATTCCACACTCATATACATTAAACAAAAATTACCCTTTTGATCCTGGAGAATTTCTCAATGTATATGATGATCGTTTAAAGCCATACTTGGATGCATTTGGAAGAGTTGTAATGGTTGGATCTCACTCTTTAGAAGTCACTTGACATTTAAAGATGAAGATTAGTCTGACTGAAGACGTTAAACTTAGCACTGCTTGGGAGGCAATCCCAAGTTTTCGAGAAGGAGAAGATGATCTTTGCGATGCGTGAAGGAGTTATTCAAATCAGGTGCTATCAGTTCCTTTTCTTTCTCTTTGCATTTTTAATATTTTATTTCACTTCCATCTTAATCTATTCATTACATGATCTTTAATTCCGAATATTAAGAATATTATTAGGTTTAAGTTTGGGGGTAGAGTTGCCTGAAATAGATTTTTGTGGTAATTTTTTCGTGTTTGCGATTTTATTTTTTTGTGCTTGTTTTCCATTTTTGAGTCGCTTCCTTGCTTTGTGAACAGTGTGCGATAATGAATTAGCCATGCCCAATTTGAAGTAATGAGATGTTAAGCAAATATCATACTTTTATTCTTTTTCTAACTGGTTTTCATTTGTTCATGCTCATATTATATATGCACTTCATCTCAAAATTGATCAGAGTCTTGATTTGATGAATTCACATAATTAGAATATAATATGCAGGACAATATAGACGCATATTACCTTTTTAGTGAGCTTTTGAGCCTTTGTGTGTTAATTTTGAGTGTTTTATGATCACTCTATATCTATTCTTGTTATCTTTTCATTCTAATGATCTTATTATGTTTTGTTTTGCATATTTAGCTTGATTTTTCATATTTTGGATGTAAGATTGATTATATAACATATGAGAAAGGATTCTAGGCCTTATTCGAACCGTTTGAGCCTTTCTAACTAACCTTATGCATGATTCCTTAGTTAACTACTTTGAGCCTCAAGTTGATATCTTTTTCTTTTATAAAACCGACAATACCCAAACTGAACTGCTAACAATATTGTTTATATCCTTGCAGGAACTCTTGGGCTATCTTAAAACTATAATGATATATACTTCAAAATAAGTTTGAGGGTTGTTGCTATTTGTGTGCTTGCTTGTGATGAGAAAGTAGTATTAATTGATGCATATAAAAAAAAAAAAGAAGAAGAAAAGGAAAGAAAAAGGGGATAAAAATGTATAGCCTTAATTTTACCAAGTAAATAGGGCTCTTGCCTAATTAAGTAATGAGTGCTCACATCAAAAAATAAAATAAGGTGAAACATAAAAAGAATTGTGCTTTAAAAAAAAGGTGAAAATGAATAAGTAATGATGAGATTTGTTGTTAAGCAAAATTTGAAAGTGGATGGTAAAAGCATGTGTTTGAAGTTCTTGAAACTTTGATTTATTTTTGATCCATTCTTTCTTATAACTATTTCACCCATTAGTCTCATTACAACCTTAAAGAAAAATCCTATGTTGATCTTGTGTGTTGTTTGATTAGTTTGCATCCATTTCTATGAAAATAAAGTTGGTAGTATTCCTTTCATGAGATCACCATCAACACATCAAAAATAGTATATTCTTTCGATTGTATGTGAACTTTGTTCTTCCATTAAAAATATAAGCATAATACTTGTCTCACATACTTTTGAGTGTTAATCCAAATTTCGAGTGTGCTTATTTGAGAGTGACCATTTCGATGAGATTTAGAGTTCTGGACTTCTATGCATGCAATGTTCTGATAATATGAAGGATAATATGTTGGGGGATGATCAATTTATGACTATCACACTCTACACGTTAGCATAGCAAATGAAATCTTATTAATATTTGGATATTTGAATGATTGATTTTATATTTTGTTGCATTCTCATTGGCCATGAGTATGTTAAGGAAGTTAATTTGTATTCTAGTTTTTTAATTTTTGTTTTACTCGAGGATGAGCAAATGCTAAGTTTAGGGATATTTGATATATTAATTTTTACTATATGATTATACTTAAATTATCTATCATTAAGTAACATATTTAACGTTATTTAGTTCGTTTTAAGTAGTTATTTTGCTTTTTAAGTATTTTAATTTTATTTTACAGATGTTAAGTTGTTTTAACATGAAAGGCATGAAAACAGAGTATAAAAACACACTGGCTAGCCATCTGTGAAAATCACAAAATTTTATTCTTGGGGACCAAAATGCAAGCAATTGAGGACTAAAATTCAAATTCAAAATAATTAAAAGTAAGGGGGACCAATTGAAATATGCCGCATGATTTACCTTTGTTGGCAGAATCATTGGCATGGTTGCGCCAAATCATGGCGTGCTCGTGCCATGCCTTTTGCCTTCTAAGCGCCCCTGCGCCACCTGAATTCAAGATTGATGATTTTTGCATGATTTTTGACCCTTAAATCACCAATGAATGGCTAGATTAACTTAGTTTTAAGTTTTCATGTTTTTCCAAGAATTAGCCTCCATGAGCCACTTTTAGGAAAAAGAGTTTTACAGAGAGAAGAGTGGAAGAGAGAGAAATCTGAAGAGAGAGAGTTGCATTTGAAAGAAGAGAATGAGGGAAGCTTGATCTCTTGAAGGAAAAAGCTCTTCAAATCATAGTTTTATCTCTTCCCTCATCTTACTTTACCTTGAATTGAGCAAATTAATGTTTATTGGCTATGTTATCATTTGTTAAATTCATGTTTATGATATTTGAACTTTTTATTATGTATGGTTAGACTTATTATCTAGGGTAATGATTGAATTTATTACAAGCATCCATTTTTTGATATTGTGTTGTTTTTTTTATTTGATATGTTGTATTAAGTATTTATCATGATAATTAATACTTTTAAATATTTGGCTAGTATTTGAATGAAATGTGAATTGATATAAAATGAGAATTGAATATCATATATAAATCGTGTGATGAATACCGTAAATTTCATGTTAAACAAAGATGTACTAATATGATTTACATAGTTTAATTAGAAATTATCACTAATCGTTATGCACTTCTATTTAATTAATTTCACATAAAGATATAGTGAATTATTAGGTGTAAAATAGTTTTGACTGATCTCGAGAGAGACTGTCGAATAAATTAGGATAATTAACTAGCAATACAGATATCAAATCAGAATAGCATCAATTGAAGAATTGGATGCAACTAATTAAGATAAAATCATTCACCCTAAATTGTTCCATTAATTTGCATCCTTTAATTAGTTTATTAATTAGTTAATTTTTGTTTACTTTACTTTCTCACTCAAATTATTCGATTCCTTCAAATAAATTCAAAATTAATTATTTTCAATACTTAATTGAATAACATTTCTCGTACGATTGACATCCTCTTATCACTATATTACTTGTTAGCTTACAATTTCTTAGTAAGCTCCTAAATCCTCTCCTCTATTTGTATCTTGGTTACCACTTGATCGACAGTGAGTGTTGCTTGATCAGGTGTTTTTTGTATTATGGCCTTACCTTTATCCTTCCTGTGTTTCTGATTCAAGTAAGTTCACATGTCTACTGTTTCTTTTGCCCTAACTTTGTTCATGTCGATCAGGGGTCAGTTTTTGATTAGGCTTTTCCTTATTGCGAAGGGGAATTTCTTCGTTGCGATCTTCAAGTAGCAGTCTCTCTATTTGGGCCTTTTCCTGCCTTTCTTCATTCTGCCTTTGCTATTTACTCCCAATTTCCTGGGGGGTGATGTTTTGCGATGGATTCTAGGTGAGGAAACACTTTCTTCATTCTCCAGAAATCTCAACTTCGCCGGATTGCGTTTGTTGATGCTGTGCCTCTGAATCATTCTCCTCAGATTTTCAATTTCCCCCTCCATTATTTCTGCTTTGTCTTGCAAGGCCTTTACTTGTTTGTCTCTCTCTAGATACCTTCGTTCGCTTTCTTGCAATTGCTATGCAAGTCGGATTGTGTCCACTTTTGCTTCATGCATAGCGATTCGCCCTTGGGACGATTGCAATGAGGTTAGGGGGACATTGGAATCCATTGAATCCTCTTCACAGATTTTCTTGGCAGGCAGCCTCTTAACGATTGTTTGTTCCTTGATCATTGCCATAGCATTTTTATTGTCGTTTCCCATAGACGACGCCAATTATTGAAACCGAAATTTACTACTTCGATACCACAGAAATTGAATTTTTTTCTTTTTCGCTCAAAAAAAAGAAGTCACTTTATTGCTAATTTTTAGGAAGTGTATGAATAAATTTACATGAAAAGAATGTGATACATATATAGTGCTAATTTTTTTATTCTAATAACATTAGGAATTCTAATAGAATTCGAAGTGTATCTTGTAAAATTCTAACTTGCCTTAAACTATGGCTTGTCAGACTTCAGAATGCAAAATCTCTATCGAGCCGACCTAATCAGAATGCACTGCGATTAATCTAGCATTGCGAGTGGCTGATCAAGTATTAAGTCTGCTAACTGTAAAGTCCGTTAATCTTATGGGCCTGAGCCCATCTTCCCAAACACTGTCCAAGATTTCATCGCTTGACCGCCTGTTCTAAGCAGCACCTGGTTTTGCATTTCAAAGATTTGCATGGGAATTTAGCTCGAGTTGCTTCTGCTGGTAAAGTTTTGCTTTGCTCTTCCCTCTAACTACCCCATAGAAGTATAGGTGATTTGCGGTATATATAAGATTTTGCATCTTGTAACTAATTAAAAATTTGCTAATTCATATATATCGTAATTTCCATACACGTGGATTTCGGACTTGTACATACCGAAGCTTGGATCATGTCTAGCCTGTGGCTGTGCGGCGTGATGGTGTTAAATTGTGGAATTCTGCTGCAAGATTGTCTTATTTGCTTGAACTTTTATAGGACCACGAGATGCTGGCTTGCATCAAATTCGATACAGAGAGGTTGCTCTCTGATAGCAAACACAGGGCTTGCCGGCTTGCTTAATTTTTTTTTCTTTTCAACAATAGTTCTGATAATACTTATCAGTCAATGAGTCCGGTCAACTAGGTGAACATTATTGTTCATTCTGTGTTGAGCTCCAGAAGTCAATTAAAATGGAAGCATAAGAATGTCGCTGATTATAGCAGGAATGCACCTGTTCATAGGCTTTGTTATCTGGTTAACTGAACGTGAACACAACCATGATCTCATGAATTTTGGAGCTATGCTGTGGTTTTGTCGCTATTATGTTTTTTTTTTTGCGCAGAGTGAGTGCAACAAAGATTCAAATCATACTTATGAGCTCAATGTTTAGTGATGCCCGTCACTAGCTGTTAACGCTCAATTTTAGCCATGTGAGACATGGACGCCACGTAGGAAAATATCAGTCAACAAACACAATTTATCTGCTGTGTGTGAGAAACGCGACCTCAATATGATGTATTGGCTCGGTGTCTTGATAGGGGAGGACCTTTCTTCTCTGCATCTCTGAAAATAAATTTCTAGGAGTAGAATGTATTAAAAATTTTGGGTGAGAAAAAATGACTTTGGTTCTTCTGGGGTGCATTTTAATTTGTATAGGTGTCGGACGAGGAGAGATTACTGTTATTTTTCTCCTTTATGTGAGCCACTGGTTACTTGTCCGTTGCCACGAGGGAAAGTAGTCTCCACTTGTCTCCCCTCTCGCATACCTGTATTGCCACGAGAAAGATTACCATCGCCATACTCCCTACATATTGCCTTCTTGTTGGTTGTACCGCCACCATTTTTCCAAGTGTTGCCTCTGTATTGATTGCATCTTAGACTTTGTATTTTGTCTACTTGACCTGATTAAACAAAGATAACTGTATTTTAGCCGTTGGTTCTTTTAGAAGAAGTCTTCTCTTGCAGGGGTCACTCGTCAAAATGTCAGACACGTTTATTCATAAATCCGATATTGCATCTTAGGCTTTGTACTTTGTCCATTTGACTTGGCTAAACAGTGAAAATTGTATTTTAGTCATTGGTTCTTTTAGATGAAGTCTTCTTTTACAGTGCCACTTATCAAATGGCAGTTCATGAATCCGGTTTATAGTTTTATGTACTTATTATCCCAAAATCCGTCTATCGCCTTACGCCTGGATGACCCTGTTATCGGCGCGCTGAGTAAATGGCGAGGTGGTATCTTGCGTGAGTATTTCACTTCCTTTAGGGGTATGAAGTTACCATGGCGGGGGTCACTGGGGTGGCAATTGAAAGTTTGTCATCATGCACTTGTCTGACGTGGAATTTCCTTTGTTGTGCCACGCGTCAGTGTAAAATCCTATCACAACACTAGCTATTACCTTTTTCGTGGTTCTGTTGCACAAAATTTAACTTCCCTTGGAATTTCCACTATATGCAGGATAACCACTTCGGAACAAATTGTCTCTGTTAGTGCTAGCACCATGGCTGGTTGTGATTCTGATTGTATCGGCAAGTTTCACTGCCAAGTGTCACCTCAGTGTTGACAGTCTAACGCCTCTAACCATCTGTACTGGATATTGAGACGCTTCAAAGAAAAAATGCAGCTGTTGGATGTAACGGAAATTTGTTTATCATTAGGTACTTGATCAAAGTTGTAAACTTCAAGCCGGAGAATATTAAGAAGATTGATTCGATAAATTAGTACCGTTTGGCCTTTTAAAGAGGAGATATAGCAACAAGCTTTTTTTGTCGTTCCTCATGCAAAAGTTTTCCTCGCGAAATTCTGCAAGGTTACATCAGAGCAGGGGCAGGACGAACTCTCAAGCTAGGTGGATTTGGATTTGTAAGTCTTGATTCTGTCGTATCTTCCATTCTCAAAATATTTCTACTCATTTTGGATAAAAAGCCGTTATATTTGTGCATTAAATTATTAATATATTGTCTTAATTTAGGTGTTTCCAAGGGGTTCTCCTTTGTCACTGGACATCTCACAGGCAATCCCCAGAGTAACAGAGAGGAGAAATTGAGCAATTGGAAGAATATATATGCTCGTGTCTTCCAAATGCTCTTCTTCAACCAACATGATTGACAGTACAAGTTTAGGTCCCGAGCCTTTCGCTGGCATGTTGTTCATTTCAGGTGACATTTCAGCCTCTGCATTTTTACCTATCATTCGCCGACCGCTAGAAAGGCATTTGTAAATAATTGACTTCATAGAAACGGCTAGCCCATTGCAGCCTGCAAGTTGCAGTTTGGTGCTCGAAAATTGGAGAAGTTCGACGGTGATTCAATAATCGCTGAACTTGTAGTCACTGCCCATCTACATAGTTAATACGATAGTGATTCTGCATCAATGGATATATGGAGACTGGCGCTTCCCTACCAAATTGTGAATACGTTCACTTATATTAAAACTAAATATGTACCTCATATATTATCGTAGCATATAGCAAATGAAATAAGTTTCCATACAAAAATCGAAGCAGCAACAATGGGAGGCTTCCCATCTCTTCCCAGCATTCAATTCAAGTGGTCTGTATGAATTGGGTCCCATCCGCTAAACCAGGAGTGGATTAGGTTAGGCTACAGCCTACAATCAAATAATTGCGGCCCAATGAATAGACACCCATGATCATGCCCGACATTAATTGCTCCGCAAGAAATCTTTACCATTTTTAGCTCCACTTTTCATTTACGAAGAAGTATTTGTAGATATCCGTACCGCAGCAATCATTAAGAATTTCTTATTTTGATATAAAATTAAATCAATTCAAGCCATCATTCAATGGATTGAGATTATAGTATTTTGGTGAGAGGGGAAAAAAAAATGGTTCATGTATCTATTACAATTGACAGTCGCATTGGAAATAATCAACCAAGCCATCATTGTATAAAAGGAAATAGCAAATATTGCAATAGGTGTCCCATTGAAAATGATTAATGTGTTTACAGCTTAGCAAATAGTCAACATAATTTACTTGATAGAATATTGTAGAAACCACGTGTCGTGCACGGGCTGCTTCTGAGCCGACCCAGCTGAACAAACCCAGCTCCCTCCAGCCGTGCGATTCCTGAATCACGGTTTCAGTGCCCAGCCCAAGGTCTTGACCCCCCGGGGTGGACCGCCGGTCAATTAATCAAATCATGCTTCACACCTTTGATTTGAAACTGACCAGACTACTTGAGCTCAACTGACCATGCCACGTGTACTCGTACTTGGTACGCGCATAATAAGATCGTGTGCGAAATGCCAGCTCAACTTCTCTCCATAGATCTCCGCCGACAGAAAAGGAGAAACAACCCCCACCAGCCAACCATAGTTTTGTAAAAATTCAGAAATGAGTTAAAAAAAAATGTTAAAAAGAATGGGAAGGATGTGCTTCTGAGATTCCAGTTCATGCGAGAAAAACGAAAAACGGTGGCGTTGATCGCACTCCATTCCCTTCCCCTATAAAGGAAATGACAAATTAATACTGTTAACAAAATAAAACAAAGACGAAACAGATAACAGATAAGACAGCCTTGCGTGCCATATAAATGTAAACGAAGTTACATATGCCAGTTCATTTCTCTCTCTCAGTCATTTTCACAAACACTGACTGACACAGCCTCCTAGATCTCTCCTCGAAAATCTGCCTCCTAAGCTACAACAAATGCGTTGTCTCTGATTTAGGATAATTCAAGACTGATCTGATTTCGGCGAAGATGGACGGTTGTGATGATGCGGTGAGATTAGGTGCGTTGAACTTGAAGGCGGCTCGGGGATTGGATTTGGATCCAGATGTTTCCGTTTCGTCGCCGGTCACCAGGCAGAAGGCCGCCGCCGCCAAGCAGTTCATTGAGAATCATTACAAGAACTACTTGCAAGGATTGCAAGATCGTAAAGAGAGGTTCAGTTCTTTAAATTTTTGTTGAATTCTTGGTTTATGTTAGAATTCTGATGTGTTTGCATCAAATTTATTGTTTTACTTTTGTTTGAATATATAATATTTTAATGCATGTGGACCTGCTGCTCTATATGTGCATATGTAGGGAGTTGCATTTATTTATATATCTATGTTGAATTTTGAGTAGATGCGGTTATTCATATGTTGATGTCAAATTTGTGACTGGTTTGATTGCTCTCCTAACATTTAGTTAAGGGTAAAATGTTAACTAATTGCATATGATAATTTAAGGGTGGCAGTGCATTTCTTTGACTTCAGACTAGAAATTAAAACAGAGAGTAATAGAATTCATTCTATCTATTTTCAAAATGTATAATAATGAAGTTTTCTCCATCTCTGTCTTAGGCGTAGAGCACTTCAAATGAGAGCGCAACAAGCTGCAGTATCGAGTGAGGAACAAGAGGAGATGCTCAGGAATTTGGAACGCAGAGAAACTGAATATATGAGGTTGCAGAGGCGTAAAATTGGAATTGATGACTTTGAGCAATTAACTTTAATTGGAAAAGGTGCATTTGGTGAGGTATATTTCATTAAACATTTCAGTTGTGGCTGTGAAACCCCGTAGACAGAGCTTTAGCAATATCAAATTCTGTTAGTAGGTATGTTATACATTAAATGTGACACTTGTCCGATACCATGTTTATCAAACACAGGTCAGATTATGTCGCGCTAAAACTACTGGTGAGATCTTTGCCATGAAGAAATTGAAGAAATCAGAAATGCTTAGCCGCGGACAGGTGATACCAACATTTTAGGATTGCTATTTGCATATGATAATCGTTAACGTCAATGAAAATTGCACCGAATCAATAGAAATTAATGAGAAGACTTGAATGGAATGTCATCATTGGAAAATTTCAAACTAATGAATTTGCAGTTGAGAAATAATGTTAACTTCAACTTGAATATGAGATTAACTTCCACACTTTCTTTGTGCCTCATGGTATATATTGAGGTTTCCTTTTTTCCCTGTTTCCATATTTAAGGTTGAGCATGTTCGATCTGAGAGGAACTTACTTGCAGAGGTTGATAGTCGGTGCATAGTACAGCTTTTCTATTCTTTTCAAGATTCTGATTTCTTATACCTCATCATGGAGTATTTGCCTGGTGGTGACATTATGACATTACTAATGAGAGAGGATATTCTTTCGGAAGATGTTGCACGTTTTTACATAGCAGAGAGCATTCTGGCTATTCACTCAATTCATCAACATAATTATGTTCATAGGTATGACAATTAAATAGTAGCTTATATCATTACCATTGCAAATGTTTCTGTAACTCCCACTGTCAAAAACTAGGACAGTGGGAGGGTGTGTCACTTTCTTTTATGTTGTCAATAGAATTTCATTCGCAGAAAACAGAGTGAAAGTGCGTATGTGTTTGGATAGGTTGGTAAACTTTCGGAGAGCTTTTGTGACCTGCCTTGTCATCCTGTTAGATACCATATATGTTTCATTTTTGATGCCCCTAGGTTCCATCTTTTTATTCTTTTTAGTCCCCACCAGGCTGAAATTCATCGGCACGGTTTAGCTTCTGGGAACATGGATGGTTAGAGTTGTCTGATGAAAGTAATGACTCTGCCTCAGGGCAGGTTCATTTACTGACTATTTGGTCAGGGGAGATACAAAAGTAAAAAAAATTGTTAAAATATGTGTTTGCCCAAACCAAGCAACCTCACTTGAGATGATAGATAATTAGAACAACTCAAAAGTTTTGTAATATCTTACCTATTATCATTTATTGAAGGCAGCTAAGTTTCACCAGAGCTTGACTCTGAGGTTGCTCTGCTTTGTAGGGATATAAAACCAGATAACCTGATACTGGACAAAAATGGCCATTTGAAGCTTTCAGACTTTGGATTATGCAAGCCTCTAGAGGATAAGTATTCTTCAATTCTGTTGGAAGACGAAGATATTATAAACCAGGAAACTCCAAATGAAGCTGAAGGACATTGGTTGATGCCAAAAGAACGAATACAGCAGTGGAAACGTAATCGCCGAGCATTGGTATCTCCATCATTCTCATTTTCTTAACATCAAGTTATATCTTAGGTGTAGTTTGATAGATTATCTAGCATTGCTTCCTATTGTATGTACTTTTTTTCTGTTTGCGGATCTTTCACTTGTCATATTTCTTCAATAATCATGTTTACATTTTGCAAGTTATCAAGCACGTTATATCTATGTTCTGTAGGCTTATTCAACTGTTGGAACTCTCGATTATATGGCTCCTGAAGTTTTGCTAAAGAAGGGATATGGAATGGAGTGTGATTGGTGGTCCCTTGGTGCAATCATGTATGAGATGTTGATAGGCTATCCTCCCTTTTGTTCTGATGATCCAAGGATCACGTGTCGCAAGGTGATACCTAAGTTCTTGTTTATAGTTATATCATCAGCATCTACCATATGTGCTAAATAATATTTTTATCTCAAACTAGATAATCAACTGGAAAACATGCCTGAAATTGCCTGAAGAACCAAAAATATCAGATGAAGCTAAGGACCTGATTTGTCACTTGCTCTGTGATGTTGAGACTAGGCTTGGAACCAGAGGAGTTGAAGAATTAAAGGTAATCATCTTTACAATGAAGAACAGTGTCCCTATTTTACTTATATATGAAGGTTCACAAACTTTTGTTTCGCTTTTACCTTGTTTATTTACAAGATATCATAGCAGCTTACATATGCTACAAGTGAATCTGCATTCTTTAAATGCCAGTAGGAAGAATTATGCGGACTGAGTACTTATGCTCTATCTCTTGATTGGTTTTTACTATTTGCATTTCTAATTGTAAAAATTGAAATATGACTTTTATAATAATATTTTTTTTAAATTTTACTTCGTTAGAGTTCTCCTTTAAGTAGTCAAATGTTTTTCAGGCGCATCCATGGTTCAGAGGCATCCAGTGGGATAAGTTGTATGAAATGGAAGCCGCATATAAGCCTACAGTGAATGGAGAGCTGGATACCCAGAATTTTGAGAAGTTTCCAGAAGTAAGAAGATTAGAACTTTGACATTAAATTGTTAACAATAAGAAGAGAATGATATATTTGCCAATTTTGGAGCTTATTCTTCTGATTGAAACCTTTATTGCAAGTTTAACAACCATCAACGCCGATTCTGATCACCGATTCGTTGCCATGTTTTGCTACATCTGTTTTTTTTGTTTCTGGTTTCAGTTTACAGAATTAGCAAATTTTACAATATTCAGCAAGAGAGATTTTTTATGTTTTCAGATATCTCTGAAATCTATTCAGATGCAGTTAGAACTTTGTTTCTCTTCCTATTTTTCTTATAGAAGTGATTTCTTTCTGTGCCTCTGTTATTTTGACAGGTTGATGGCCCACCATCTACCATGCCAAGTGTGGGACCTTGGAGGAAGGTAAGGATGCACAGGAAGCTAGCTTATATCTATGTTAGCACATATCTATATAATGACCCTATTAAATTAACTCATTCAAGTATCTTTAGATTTTTGATATCCTTCTGCCATTAAACTTCTAGGAATTTGCACCACTGTTTACATCGGATAGTATTCTTTTTAGTAACATTTTGGATATTTAATTTGCAGATGCTGACATCAAAAGATACCAATTTTATAGGATATACTTTTACTAAATCTGATATCCTTAAATCGCTTGAAAATTCAGGTATACTTCTTTTGTTATTTAATAATTTTTCTTTTATAGATATCTCATTTTCATATCTTGATCATATATAACAAACCATATTGGCATATTATCAAAATTTTGACACAATGACTGAAGCATTTGGCTTAGTTTTTGGGACATGTTTAAATACAGTTCATTAAGTCAATTATGGTGGTGACAGTGCATATAAAATGTCACATGTCACTTTGCATCTTTTAAATAAGGGGACCAGATTTATTAATTTATATGCGGTTTGCAGGTGCAGACACAAGGTCAAATGGATCTTCAAAAGTCCCTTCTTTGATTTCCTTGTTAGGTATGGTTTATTTTCTCTCTGACCTGAGCCCGATTTGGTTACTGCATAGAGTTACACTGCTATCTTGGCTAGGGCAGGAGGTATACATTCATGATGAAAAATCATGTAGTAATCAGAACAGAGACAGAGAATCTAGGTCAATTTACTGTTTGCCAATAACTCATTATGGAACTGATCATATCAAATTTGCATGCATGCATTGCAGTATGAGAGCCATATAATGGGTTTGTTAAAATGAAAGACGATTCCCGTTTAGTAGGAAATAAACTAACGCTTTCCTTTAACCAAATTAATCAATTTGTTCCTGAAAGTGACTTTTATGGGAATTTGTAGAACATATATCTCAAATCTGCACAGTGAAACATGCATTTTCATTTTGTTATTCAGGCCTTGTGGACATTTATGTTAAAATTTTTCATGGAGAAGTTATATAATTAGATTCAATAATCTTCAGAGATTTGATGGCATATTTTGAATGAACCAGATCATTAGGCAGCTTATTAATTATGTTCTCCATGTGAGGAATTTGTTTTCTTGTAGCACTTTCTTTCTCCCATTTTTGTTATTTTGGGGAATGGTTCGAGGGAAGCCCTTGAATATTGTATAACTGTATTATGATGAACGTAAGAGTTGGGTCATGTTAAGCTAGGTCTTGATATAATACCAGCAAAATCTGGTGACTTGATTTCAGGGAGGATTGAGCTGCAAGAAACTGCCATTCCAGAGGGTGAGCAGAAGCAGGAAACTTGAGTGCCAATCACTTTCCGTCTTCTTTGGAGTACGTGCTTCTATTTTTATTTGAGTGTATAACCTACGAAAGGAAGTGTTCAGAAAAACTGAATTTCGCGAGAATTGCGGGGCAAAGACAAGAAATAAGGGTCGGCTTAAGTGCTGGTGATGATTTCAAGCGCAATTCTTTGTTTCTTACCGGAAATGTCACGTATAAGAGCTACTGTAAAGCCCAAAATATGTTAATTCTTTTTTAATCAATATGATATATAAGAGCTGATGTAAAGCCTAAATTATGCTCAATTCATTTGCATACCAAAACGCATGCTGCAATACACATTACCGAGAATATGTGATTTTATAATCCTTGCACTCAAATCCGTTAGACTTTCTTGATCTGTTTAGAGGAATCTACGATCAGAAGCTCGCATGTTTATTTCACGCCTAGCATGATTTCATGCGCTTCCATTAATTTGACTGGGGCAAAACATGTACGCACGTGTATGGCGACAATTTTGAGACATCAAACAAATTGACCTGGGTAACTGCAAATCCCCTATTTGTTTCCTTGTTGTCCGTCTTTTCCATAGAGTTAAGTGGCGGGCACACTCGTCCAACTGGTCCAAAGTCCGCTGCCTCTTATAAATGCTCTTCTGATCTTTGCGTTGCGTTAGATATTTTTTTAATTATTTTTGTTAGATGCTTTTAATTATTTTGAATTATTTACTACTGATACCAAAATTTGGATTCAGGATAAGAATTCTGGCCGTCTTTTTGTTCCCCTTTCAATATAATTAAAAATAAGACACAAAAAAGAAAAAAACATAAAATAATAAAAGTGGAAGAAAAAAAAAAAAAAATAAGGTGCGCGACTAGCGGTGCGGCGACAGTAATTGAATTTAACAGTAACAGTGGTGCAATAACCACGTAATCTTAAGTATCAAGAAAACACAATAGATATTTTTGACATTCCCAAAAATATCTGCTTCTGATCGAGTTCTAATCAGCTCCGTCATTGACGTGGCAACATGATGGCCCCTGACACGTGTAAAAGGGATGACAACTGTATCGTTCTTTGATCCCCAACGACACCTCCACTTTCATATTCACCCTCTCCTTCTCTCTCACCCTCTCTGCATCTCAATTGTTAAGTCTCTAAATACAGTCTGCTTTTAAATTGTGTTGCATGGCTGGTTTAGAGAGAAAGGAAACTCGGACCACCTCTAATACATCTGAGATGGGTCCTAACCACTCTGCTGACTTTGCTCCAGAGAAAGAGTCTTGTAGTCTGGTATGATATCTCTTCTTCCTTTGACGACCTTTAGTTTATATTTTTTCAGCGGCTATTATATAGAGCATTCGTGTTTAAGCTTTATGCATAACATCAAGAAGACCTACAATCTTCAATATTTTCTTCTGCTGCTTTCTTTGTTTTTGTTGATGATTGAATTGGGGTTTAGCTGCTGGGTTTGTTAAGGCTATTTTTGAAAGGGTTGTAAATCAAGATAGATCACTTACGGCAATCGATGCTAGACTAGATTCTCTTTCCTGTTATGGTCTTATGTTTGAGGGTTTTTTTCTTTTTTTATTGGTTGGAGAAAAAAAAAATAAAAATGCAATCTCGAGAGAAAATAAGTTTAACTTAAAACTGTTAAACAGTATAAGTTGCCTATTCGTGCACATGGAGAAATTAGGGAAGTTGGAGTTAATTTAGATGTTAAACCGTTTCATGTATTTCTGGGTTGATTTTTGTTTTCCACTACCCTGGCCATTCTACTGAATTATATCGTTTTTGATCTACCAAATTGTAAAGATTTGTCTCTTCTTCTTTCTCTCGGTTAAAATCTACTTATTTTGTTTGAAGGTTTCTGATCATGATGTTATTTGCATATCAGGATTCTAGGGTAACAGATTCCATTACAGAGTGGACAGATGAGAAGCATAGTTTGTACCTTAAATCCATGGAAGCATCATTTGTAAACCAGTTATATAATTCCATGGATATTCCTGGTCGGAACTCATTAAAAGGGAATGATGTTACAGCATCCAGGCAAATACATCATACTCCTTCTGGCCAGGTTCAGATATTCCTCTTTTGTTAGAATGATTGTCTTTTCCATCTTTTATATCTATATATATGTATATATACACACACGCTTACATATGTATGGTCTTGTTGTATTTGTGTTTTTTTTCTCTTCTTTCTAGTTTAAGGTTTTTCGAGGTGGTGGTTGGCAGAAGGTTAACTTTGAAAGACCTGAATTTCAACCAAATAAGGCTCGTGATTCTCATGGTTTTTTGGCCAGTCCATGGATCAGGCATTTTAAATCTGAAGGCAAGTCAAAAACTTTAACATTTCCAAAACCTCCAAGTATTGCTGGATCAAAATTGGTAATCAATCTCAGTGGCAAGAAGGCAGTGTCCTGTGAAGCAGTTAGTAGTTCAGAGCACAATCATGAATTGGTTGGCAGTAATGCAGGTGCTGAAAGCTATATTTTGATCTAAAGGCTATTGATTGCTTCATACTCTATAAATTCTGTGTATATGCTTGTTGGCTGTTGCATAATTATACAGAGTTCCAAGATGTGCAATTATCAGTGAATTATATTTTTCATCCACTTCCCCTTTATCTTGTTTTATAAATTTCTAGTTTAACTTGGATATTGCCATTTCTCCTCTACTTTGTCACCGTCATATTCAGGGCAATGTACATTTTTTATGAAGGCTGAAGGTGGTAATGCAAGGAGGTTGGAAATATGCATTTCTGGTATTCCAATCTGTAGGATAGGTATAGTTAAAAGAGATGTTATAAGAGATAGGGACTGGGATTCAAGTGTTATAATGTCTGAGTCGACAAACATGGGACAAAACAGGCTTATATAATACATGCACCTAACATATACTTTACAATGAAGATAAAAGTTAGAGTTAAGTGGGGCCTAAAAATTTCTTGCAGCCAACAGATTTAGTTGGGATTACGGTGTGATTTACTTGAACATGGACTTACAGGGAGGAGAAGAGTACAAGAATGACTTTCATGAAAGATTTTAATTTCTGCAGTGTGATTTGTGTTGCATTTGCAATTAGAAGGTTTCTGCCAAGAGGTAATAGCATACAGTTCATTAATGCTCTGAGTATGCTTTGGTTTCTTGCAGAGGTGTCTGATCAGAACTTCACTGATGAAGAGATTAAAGGTGAAAAGGCAAGCAATATATGCCGCTCAAAAAAGATGAAAACTGAGGTATCTGATGCTTTGAATCATGATCAGGTAATGCATAAACTTGGATTATCAGCAATTGTTATTATTCCTAAGAGTTGAAAGTTTACAATATAATCTGGGCAATCTTAGTTTCAATGTTGTCCATATTTCCTGCACTCTTTTAGATCGTTCCACTTCCAAACCACAAGCCTTCCATGACAGAAAACAGTCCTGAGAAGTGTGCTTTTCCAGCCGGATGAACAAGCTTGCATCCGTGATCCTCATATCAGAAAGTGCAGATGTGCCCGTCAGTTTGTCCACTTCTTAACAAAAAGGGTGATTGCAGGAGATTCTATGCACACCAGTTGTGCTGATCTAACCCGAGTTCAGAAGAGGATTTGCGCATATAGCAAAAGCACGAGTAGTTGTGGCATTCCTGCGGCAATGACAATTAAGGTGGACAAATGACTTGCCACTTCGATCTACTCTACTCTCTTTTCTAAGCGTCCTTACTATGTTTGTACCTTTTTGGTCTACAGTTGATAATTTTATCTGCAATATAATCTGATTCTTTAGAAGTTAATATGAATTGGAAGTTCTGGAATTGAATTGGCATCTTTCTTGTTACGTCTTCCAAACAATGTATGCGTCTTGACTTCCAAA
The DNA here is from genome assembly GCA_022749755.1 of Azadirachta indica. Lineage (NCBI taxonomy): Eukaryota > Viridiplantae > Streptophyta > Magnoliopsida > Sapindales > Meliaceae > Azadirachta > Azadirachta indica. The sequence continues at coordinate 1,341,298 of CM040449.1, forward strand.
TGATGAACGTTGATACACGTAACATATGAAAGTTTTCGGCTAATCCGAAATAACGGACGAAAATTAGAGGAATCGTCCTCTGAAGTTGAAGATGTCAATAATTATTACTATTGACAAAAGAATTTTCAAATTATGTTTGGTGGCACAAAATTCTGTTACTCAATTCCAGTTTAATTTAGAGAATTAAACAACATTTTTTTTCACCAATTATATATATATATTTTTTTTTTTCAAAAAAGAAAAATTGTTAGAACAATAAAAAAAAAAAAAAAAAAGAGTCTTATGACTCTCCTACTCTTCCAAAGAGAGGTGCGGGAACAGCCGGACAGCTGTTGCATTGGCGGAAATACCAAATCACACGAAAAACAGTTGTCACGTGCTTCGTTCTTTCTTATTATTATTTTGCCCTTTTTCTTGTTTTTCAAAGAGAAAGAGGCTGTGGTTTTTTCTAATTAAAGGCGACACGCATGTCCTCTAATTCAGCCCCATTGTCCCAATTCCTTGTTCCTCGCAAACTCGTCTTCTAGTTTTGAAAGGTATGCTCCTCGCTTTTTATCGCTCTCTGTTATTTCTAGGGTTTCCATTATTCCTTCGAATATATCTTTTTTTTTTCCTTTTATTTGTTCACTTCGGTTTTGTTTCTCGATATCTGAATTCCAAATTAATTAATTGTTTTCTTGTTTCAATAACTATAGCTTGCTTTCGCCTTCCAAGATTTGAAGAATACCGGTTTTACCTTCAATCATTGCCGATTACTGCTGTATTGAGCTTATCCGATTGAAACAAACTTCGAAATTGTGAGGTTTTACAATGCCGCCATTCATGTCAATCTCAAAAGCGTTCGGCTTATTAGTTTCGCGTAAAATGGGTATTAGACATTTGATTAATTCTACCAAAAAGAATGGGCAGTCACGGAAACTCGATCAGATTCGAAGATTTAGTAGCATAACGGGCTTAGAGACATCTTCGGTCCATAAACTGATTGGTAGTCATCGTAATGTTAATTCATCGTTAACGAGTGTCTGTTATAATAATGCTAATATTGTGCAAAAGAGGCAGTTTCTTGGTTGTGGAGACGGGGAAGAGGGTGATGGCTTATCGAAAGTTTACGAGGAGCGCCGTGTTTTGGGGTAAGTTTACCTTTTCATAATTGTTTCCATAATTCCTTGTTTTGGTTTGTGATGAAGGTTTACACATGAATTTCCCTGTCATAATTCTGCATTTCTAGCATTTACTTTGTTAATTCAATTTGCAGATTTCATATGCATATTTTAGTTACAAAACATCAATTGTTGTGCACTTTGGATATGTTATTGGATTATGGTTAGCTAATACAGCCTATGTTTACCAGTTATTCTCCAGAGCAGTTATTTGATGTGGTTGCAGCTGTTGACTTGTATCATGGGTTTGTCCCCTGGTGTCAGCGGTCAGAGATACTGAAACATTATCCGGATGGATCATTTGATGCTGAGTTAGAGATTGGTTTTAAATTTCTTGTTGAAAGTTATGTGTCTCATGTGGAATTAGACAGACCAAAATATATTAAGGTAACAAATTCTGCTGAAACTATTTAGTTGTTTCTGAAGTTACTATTGACATATCTCTTTTTTGGCTTTTCTTTGGCTTCATTGTGTGAATACAAGGTTGAGTATGGATTTTATCACTATCAGCTTGGCACTCTTTAGTAAAACACTTTGCCCATGTTGGACAAATAACATGAGGGTATTGGTAGGATTGTGTGTCCAAAATGACTACTGTGAGACTCTTATCTGATGGGCGTGTAAAATGACGGGAGAGGGGGATACGCTTCCTTTCCTTACTTTTGGTTTTCTATAGTACATTTGGGAGTTTATTGAATGCTACAAATTACTAAAATTACCTGTAGAGGGATATTTGATCTTATGACGTGGTATTCAGGAAGAAGATTTGACGCTTAGATATTTGAGAAATTAAGTCATGTCCTTTCATCTTAAGAAGTGGGAATTAGGATAATAGGGCAGTAGACACTTTTCTACACTCATTTTTCAACGTGCCTGTAAGTATAGATTGATGATAAGACTCTGATTTATTTGATATTATGTATCTTTAAACAATTATCAATCCCAAATGTATTAACCTATGATTGTTTTGTGTTTGTACTTGTGTGCCTTTGGGAAATTTTTGGGGCATGTGAAGACTATTTTAGAGGAGTAGAAGAGCTAACATCGCAATTTTTTGGTAAATTAAGTCCTATTAGCTTCTTGTGCCTATAATACACACATTAGAGTAAATGCACAATTAGAAGGAGCAGGTTATGAGTTCAAAGCTGTGAACATGTTGTTTCAGATGGAGGACTTGAGCCTCTTGCAGATCTACTGCTGAAGTTCAAATTCTGTTCATTGTGAACTTCTTCCACCCGACTTTTTATATAGCCCTATTTTTTTTTTTTTTTTTTTTGAATCATGATGAAGATGAAAGTGTTAAACATATGATATTTCAGCAAGAAGTTGCTGCTAGCGTTATAATTTGAAATGGAAATGAAAGAAAAAGAAAAGATGAAATTCCACCAATTGTTCTGATCCAATAGGTGGCATAGTGGGATTCAGTCGTCTGTATGTCATTTTTCATATTCTCTATATCTTAAATGGATAACTGTTGGTGTAATAACCCTAAAAGATGGCCGTTACTGTCAGTTTTTTTATTTCCGTGTAATTATTTTTTGCTTGCTGAGTCTTTGATGGTCTTATTTTTTCCTTCTGCTTTATTTTCAGACATCTGTATCAGAAAGTACCCTCTTCGACCATCTAATAAATATTTGGGAATTCAATCCTGGACCTGTTCCCGGAACTTGCAACCTTTACTTCTTGGTGGATTTTAAGTTCCAGTCACCGCTTTATCGACAGGTAACGGTCCTTTATTCTTTTATTTACATCTTGCTTTGCCAATATTGAGGAACTAATTATTATGCAGTTCGGCTATTTAACTTCTAGGAGGAAAATATTATTAAAATGCATATATTTTGCAAATAATTAAAGTGTCCACTGTTTCTAAAGACTTCATGTGATACAAGTTAGGAATCACCTTTACTGGGAAAAATAGGTAAATAGCTGTCATGGTTGCCTATGTTCTAGAAGAAAATTCTTGGAGATCTCTTTGCTACCTCAAATAAAAGTATTGTATACCCGTCTACCCATTCATGACAATAAGGAAAGCATTGAAAACTTTTACAACTGATACTATGCATTACAGGCCAAATATACAAGTTGTTTATTGCAATTTTTTGAACTGTTATCATTCTATTTTCACCAACCATGTAGGTTCTCTTTAAACAAGAATGTCTCTTGTAGAATCTGACCTATTATACCAACGCACTATTCTTAAGGGGGAGGAGCTTCCTTATGATTTGTTTCTGAGTGAGGTATATATATTGCACCAAGTGTCATACACCTACATCTTTTCCATTTTGCCTCATTTAGATCCTTGTTTATTTTGTGTAACGTTGTGTGCCTGTATAATGGTACTGTCTTCGTTTCTGGAAGGAGCTTTATAATTGGATGTCATGGTTTTGCATGCCACAGCCCCATTTTATGTAGAGGTCGTAAGTTAAAATTTCAGCTATATGAATTCAATTGTTTGGTGCTTTTATTTTGTCTTGTTTTATATAAGCTTGAATGCATATAAGCAGTATGGAATTTTCTATTGTATTTGATAAAGAACAATGCAAAGCATCCTAATTTTATGGAGGGGATCTGTTTTACAGGCAGCATCTATGTTCTTTAAGGAGGTTGTCTTTCGATTGGTTGGCTCATTCAGTGAACAATGCCGGTTGATTTACGGACCGGGGGTCCCAATCCTCGAAAACTCTTATGAACAGAGGGCATGAACGTTTCTTTTTTCTATTTAACCAGGACAGGTGATGATAAAACACCTGTGAAGTGCATTTTGAATGCTGGTGAGATCAAATAAAAATGGTCTGACCACGCCCACTGGGTGGTTTTTGTTTTGTTTACTACCCAGCCATTGATCTTTTGACGGACATAAAAGGCTATTAAATCTGCACCAGGCATTTCCTTTTTGTCTTCAGGCCCCGACTTCTTAAGTGAAGCTTAAACATTACTTCTTGAACATTGCCACTGTATACTTGAATTTTTGTAGTTGGATTTTTATCGTTACTGGGGTCAGGCGAAGGAAGTATTGTTGCCGAAATAGAAGTCTTGTAATCATATTGGGTGGTTACCATGAATCATTTATTTTTTTCAGAAATGTGCAACATTAAAGTAATTACATGAGGCGGAAGATAGTTTTGCTAATACTTCTAGTTTTTATTTAATAAAATCTTCTCTTTTGAATTTGTCTCTCATGATATTGTTATTTTAACGTTCATGTTTTGAGCTGTTAAAGTTAAAATAATATATAATTTTGGTGTTTGATAGAGTGTTTTTATCTCGTCCATTATTAGTCAACGAGATTATGTATAATTCAAACAGTTATCTATGCTAACACCAATAGAATGCGACTTTCTAATCTTAAAGAAATTAAGTTTACCGGAGATGTGAAGTTGTTGCTTTTTGTAGGTGTTCGCTGTTATCCTGCACGCTGGATAGTTGGGTTGGAGCGTACAGGCCCAATAAGTGATGGTTATGTATGCTTTCCGGAGTTTCGGGGTCTCTGATGTAAAACATCAAAGGCCGAATTTCCGTTGGCATGGGCTGGCCGATATGCTAGAAAGGTGACGAGAGAAGTTTTCAACTTCAAATCACACAACTCCATTCGCGTAGGGTAGTAGATCAGCATAGTTCAAACAAACAAGACGGACGGTAGAAATTTGTAAAAGGTAAAAGAGTCTGCGTGATTTGTCTGTGAAGAAGCTCAATGTGAATGCATGAATGAATTGATGCTTACTATATGTGGCGCGTGACTAGAAGAGAGTTACACAACACTATAGTGTGTTTTAGTTAATTTTTCAAAGGATTGATGGAAGAGAAAAAAAAAAAAAAAAGGCGGCTGAAGATAATGGAGATAATGGACGACAGGCTAAAAATTGAAGAAAGAAAAGGACGAGTGGGGAAGCACACTAGGGAAGGGAGGGAGGAGAGGAAAAGGAATGACGGCTAATCACAGTAAGGAGTTGCATGCCTAAATTATTGGAGTTATCAGTTATCATCACCAGTCGTCACCAGTGACGCTTCTCTTCTCTAACTGGATGAATGGTATGCTCCCAAGCCCAATATATCATTAAAGCCTTACGACTAAACTACCAACTCAACTCTTTCTCTTTATTGCGGATATTCACAAACCTTAAATGGTTTTACGTATAAACTCAGAAATTGTAAATTTGAAACAAGGGACGAACTCAAGACTACCCGTACTACGCCAGGGGCACACAGACTGGAAGAGCGGGTTAAAGAAACAAGAAACAATGATTTGGACATCATGAGCCGGCCCACGCACAGATGTTAAGTTATATATAATGAATGTATATGATGGAATTAGATATTAGTTGAGTTAAATTTAAGACCTGTGAGGATCAACACCTTACCCATTACATTTACATATATGATCATCATCATGATTTTATATAAATTGTAAGATTCTTCGTTTACCTTGACGCTATAACCCAATAATTCAAGCGCTTTCGGAGATCCTCCAGCTGTGTGATGTGGCGTGTTGATAGTTAATTTGTTATATATGCATGGGTCCTTGCTGGCTACCTCTGAATATCGTCTAATGATTAGACATATATATATATATATATATATGTCTGTGTGTGTGTGTGTGTGCTGATATATATATTAGCCCAATTTCACCCACAACCACAATTTCAATTTTTTTTCTTGACTATTGTAAATGACGAACAGCTATAGAATCTCTCTCTCTTTTTCTCCAGCAGAGTCATTATCTTCACCTATATAATTACAAACTAAAGTATCCAATGACTTGTCCTTCTTTTCTTATGCTTTTTCTCTTTTTATATATCCCTTTCATTTCCACTCATCTTTGTAATCTTTATATAGGAGAAACATGCTAGCTAGTCAAGCAAATAATTAACGTTTAACGCGATCATAAAATTAATGTGTATCCTCATCATTTATTTGAGCAGTTAGTTAGCTAGCTAGAACAATGAAGCTAGCGTACCGATCAATATTCTGCTAGCATGCATATATTCCTATCCATTCCAATCCATCAACCATATATAAAAGATAGGGTGGTTGCCGACTTCATCATCAGTTTGGGATAAAAGAGCTACTGAATTGCATAAGGCAACTTCAAAGGATGTATAATTCAGAAAAAGTTAAAAAAGATACTGGTGAATGTATATTCTTTTTCCCGTGCTTTAATCCATGGGACTTCTTTAATTTGACTCTCTTTTGTTTGTTACGTAAAATTCAAATTCTTGGAAGGGCATCAAGCAATTGGCAGGGCTGATAGGTACCAGTTAACATACTATCATCGCCCACTCTGTAGGCGTTGGCTCCACAAGACATCAAACTGAAAAATAAATAAAAAAAAATCAATGCTTCATGATAAAACAGCTTATTGGTAATAGCTAAGGAATTAATTAATTAATTGATTAATTAATTAATTAATATGTTATACATACATGCTTCTGTTGTAGTTTTTGTATTTTATCGTTATGTCTTTATTTAGGTCAATCTGCTTACATAACAACTGCATGCATGCATGAGTGCTTAATCATGCCTTAATGCAATCCTAGCAAATTCGATCATTCAGCTATACTCAAGCTTAAGAATTTTTTTTTTTTTTTTTATTGTTCATATCTCAATATATTACTGCCTGGTTGTCATCCACAAATATCTTGATTGCTCACCACTAATGGAATATGTATTACCCTAACTCATCATCATAAAATTATTAGCCAATCACACCCTTATTTTCACTCCATATATATATATATATATATACTTAATTTATATACGGTTGGTGTTACTGATAAAGCTGACAATAAAGTTTGGTGATAAATTTTGTTGCAAATAAAGCTATTTCGTGAAACTTCAAATACATATGAAGAAAAAATACAGAACACAGAAAACCGAATAGCGTTAGAATTTTCATATATATGCAGCTACCACTTGGAGCCATCGTATTCATGGTAGGCTTTAAGCAGGATTCTGAGCATACATTAGGCGGCTTACTAGTACGTACAGTTTAACATGTATAATTGAGATTCTTAACTCAGCAATACAATACAATCTCATGAGAATCTTCTCTTTAATATTTTTATTTATTTACCGACAATCATTTTCATTGACTCAAATGCATGAAAAAGAAATATGAAGACATGCCATCCATTGCCAATTAAATTAATTAGGAATTTATATATGTATCTATGGCTTTAACATTCCTCTCCCCCTTCTTTTGCCCTTCTTCAAGTGTCAGGCTTTTTTAAGAAAAAATATTACATAAATATGTAAATCAAATTCATTACTAATTTTGACGTGAGCAAATTAAATTCAAACATCATATATCTTTTATTAATTCCAAAAAGGAAAAAATTATCAATTGAATCAACCTGGGTATTATTACATACGTCCCCGGAGGTTTGTATAAATATTACTTCGATAGAAAATTTAGGGAATAGCATGCATGAGGAGGGGGAGATATATTTAATTGTTACTACGATTGACAGTGAATTTGTAGACAGCTAGGCTCACATATTTTCGATCGTTGACCCATCGTGATCCAAATGGTTTTGCGGACTGAGCGTGGATGATACATAACGTTGAATTTTGCAGACTGATACATAACGTCGCTATTCCATATTAATCACTCACTAGCACCTAAGATGGATTAATTGTCTAGCATTACTCTTGTCTTTGTATGTATGTATGTATGTATGTATGTATGTATAAATTTCTCAAAAATGTTTACATGATTTGAGACAGATGGATTAATTGTCTAGCATTACTCTTGTCTATGTAAGTATGTATGTATCTGCAGGGAGAACGGAGGCCGCAAACACTCTCAGAATTGAATGCCAGTGTTGTTATACTCCTAAGTATTTGTTTCGTCCTTGATGCATGTGCATGCATGGAGTCAGTTAGGACTCATGGATACCCTTCTTTGTGCGAGGTTAAATGCACATTGATGCATATATGCATTTCCCTCCATGACAAACTAAATCCCTTACGTCCAATCAAATCTTTCGGCCGCTCATATTTGCAATAATGGAGGATCAGAGAATATATTCTTCAAGATATATACATGATTATATGAATACATCATGCATATGTTCGATCAGCTTGTTATCTGTGTATATATATATATATATATATATATACAGAAGATCACATGACAACAGTTTTAAAAGAATATTTGTGGAAGAGAATAATGGCAGATAGAGCATAACCCTATATATGTCTACTGGCTCACTTTTGAGAAAGAGTGAACGTAACTTAAAGTCACGTGTGAGTGCGGACTGGTATTCCTCCTCAGACAATGCCGTAATTTGTTGCTATACATATCCATAAATATGCCACATTAAAATCATTTACTGACCAGACCGAATAATCACGTATTTCAGGCCTTGAGCACAGTGCTCTGATTGATCCTTTTTCATGCAAGGTTAATAGCAAGTCTTCCTTTGTACCTCTACCACATCAAAATGCTGAAAGTTCAGTCAAATATGTCATAGTACGATGTAGAAGAATTAATCAACTACCAAAACAGTAGAGCCTTGCGTTTTCTACGATGTTGAATATAGGAGCTAATCACATGTTTATTGTGATCATTATGTATGTTATTGTATATATATGATAGTAACTAAGAGTACGAACATATGTAATTACTGACAATCATAGTCAAAATAGCGCAAAGATTTTGACTAAACCTGTGACCGGGAATTGCACCATTAAAAGGAAATTTTCTTTAAGTCACACTTGAAAGACTGTCATGTTTACCAATTGATCGATCGATCCGCCACATGCAATATTGGAGATTTTAGGTAGCTAGTTTTCCATCGTCTCTTCAACCGCTGTCACATAATTACGTAATAGTTGAAACTGGGGACCACCGAGTGGTCAAGAATGCAATACATGTTTGGTGCATGGTGGATCCGCTCGTCGTACCCTTGAGCTCTTGTAAGAGGAGGACACCTGCCCCTGACAATTGATAACTCAAGTATCTTGTGAAGATTTTCTTGTCACGTGGAGCCATTGAAATTCAAATCAAAATGGCGCAGGTGTCGAACACTGAAGAATGGGAAATTTTCAGAAATTTGACACGTCTCAGGGTGGCCCTTTTCGCTGCACATCTGAACTTCCTCTCATGCATGATTATTTACGTTGACAAGGATATCATGCCCTAAAAAAGAGCAATCCAAATCAAAATGTGTCACTAACGATTGCCTTTGTAGATTATATTGTTTAGCTTGTGACTCGCGATAGTGAATATGATAATTATGCACAGCAAGACTAAGATCGATGGACGATGTGTGAGGCTCTTGTATATGCATATATAGTGCGATATAGAAACACTCGGTGATACACATAAATCGTCCCCTGAAATATGATGATACATTGGCCTTCGGGGTTGGTATACATTAGGTAAATGCTTTTACACGTGGTCATAGTCTGCAACATAGAAAATTGAGTTATAATGCATGTGGAACTGTTCATCAGCTAAAGCTGGATTGATTATGACCATGAATAGGATCCATCACTAGTAAAATACACATCAATCCTTCTCCATAGACCACAGTTAGATTCACCAAAAGCTTTGCTCCATTTTCCTCCATGTTTGTTGAACTTATGAAATGGATAATATATTATATATATGTTTCACCAAGTTAAATTCAAAAAGAGAAAGGATTTAAATGCGATATATGTTTTTACTTTACATAATTGTAATGGATATGAGCAAGAGAATCTGGTCAAAAGCAAGCTTATGATCATCTCTAACAACTGTCTGTTTGAGGAGTACAATCACAACACTGGAGACAGTTAATTGAGAGTTAATGATTGTAGTATGGGTATTGTGGGGTGAGGTGTGTTCATTCTTTAATGTCATTTTCCTACTTTGATTGAAAATAAGCTGTACTAATTCACGTGGACAAAACCATCGTGCCACATTGCCATAGGTCTTTGAATCTCGAGCCAACAGTACTTTGGTTCTTTGTCTCTCTGCTAAACTATTCTGCAACTGTATGTGTTTTGAAATTATATATACATTCCACACATCACAGCTGCCATGGATCCCACCCCCTTAATTACCCTTTTATATAATTTTCTGAAAGCAAATTAAAGATACACAGCTGATGATTAGAATCTGCTTATAATTGCTGCTTATGGCTGATGATTAGAACTTTGTCTCAATTTGGTGTCGAGAAATTTACGTAGGCATAGAGCTGATGAGGGAGGTTCAATGTAAAAACTTTCATGCCTCCCTAAATTTTCTAAATCGATGTATTCTTTAGCTAATTAAGAGCCTTTGTCAACTTTTTATGGATACCAAACTATGAAATTAATCACGTAATTTACTTTCATTCATTATACTTTCTTTGACTTTTTCAATCATAGACTTTCAGACTAAGATATTCATTTAGTTTTGATTATACATTTTAATTTTATGAAAAGGAAGAAGGGTAGGGTGTATGAATTGACGAAACTGCTTAAGCAGCTGAACGGGTTAACCAATAAAAGTTGTTAATGAGATTGGAGAGAGGGCAAAGAGGGCCCCGTTCGGTTGGGGCCTTCTCGTATCCGAAGGATCTCGAAATGGACCACCAGGATTGAGACAAGTGTCAAAATCCAGCTAAGCGTTGATGTTGACAGGTGCCATTCTTTCATTTCATAAATCGGAGCAGTATTGAAGTAGTGGCGAGTGCACCAAAAATACTTGGGTCCCATGATCGGGAGAATTCCACGTCTGCAGTCCGTACAGACAGCAAGGACGGGGCCCACAACCAAAACGGCGAGGACCACTCATCTCCTATCGTCGGAGATCCTAAGAATTCTGATTAAATCGATGAGCTAGCTGGATGCCACTCTTTCAACGACCGGTCCCTCCCACCCCAAATTCCCATTCTTTTAACACAAATTTTTTCCTTTTTTCCCGATTTACTAAAAAAAAAAAAAAAAAATTATTCGTTTACCAATATCTCTCCCGAAAGTTTACAAATGATTCATCTGGATAACTTTGATGTCCCGATAAGATTATGAACGACATTCAAATATCTCATCCCATCCCATCTCATCTCATCTCATCTCCTCTCCTGTACCGATACTTTCTACGATACATTTGTCTCTTTCTCGTCTACGACATGTCACTTATCCCCTTTCCTCTTCACTACTTATAATAATAATTATTATTATATGAAATCATACTTTTCCTATTCCTATTTTTATTTTCATTGATATATTTCATTTAGAATCTATAGTGATTTTGTACAGAAATAATAATATATTTGCATAAACGAAGAATTTCTCTAACCCAGGTCAGAATTTTTAGACCTAAACTCTTTTATCAGCTAATAATCGATTATTTGCTGCTATTTATTTTTATCAAATAAATAATATAAGACAATAAGAACAAAAAGAAAAATTTCAACCATAAAATCCAAATACATTTAAAAGTAACAAAAAAAATTGTGGCGGATTTAGATGCTATACATTATGGGAGGGACCTCCTAAAGGCATTCAACCAACAACACGCCATCTATTTGAGTTGAAATTATTAATTTTGATTTAATCATTTAATTATATACAAAAGAATCAAACACATGCCCTCCATGAAGCTTTCATGATACATGAGTTCCAAATCTTTTAGCTTCCCCTTTATTTCTGCCAACTATCGGATAAAGGCCAAACCTTTCACACATCATCTCTCTTGTATTCTTCTTCTATTCCAATTTCACGAATTCACTTGTTCTCACCTGCCCATCATGTCTCCAGACAGTTTTTTTTTTTTTTTTTTGTAAATGCATCAGATATTATCAAATTTTGTGAACCATTCGTGCATATATATATATATATATATACGCGCGCGCCCGAAATTGAACAGCAGCAGCATCATGACTTACTTAATATCAGTGGTGCGTGCAGTAAACATTAATTTGTTAGGACTAGTACAAATTAATGGTTCAGAATCCAGTATCTGATTTCTTGTCCGAAAAGTTATATACCAAGGTCAATGTCAATAAGAAACCGCTAGTTGTTTCTAATTAAAGAGGGCGGTGAGTTTGGCCTTACCAGCTGTCTGCCCAAGCTAACCAAATAGCAACAGGGTGATTACCATGTCATCTTCATATCTCAATTTTGTACCATGTCTACCTGCTGATTTGATTTGTTTTATTTATATACTCATCCTGTAAATGTAATGACTAATGAACATTCAGGGATATCCTTCACAATCCATCAACAGAGTTTTGTCCTCCACCTTCCCTCCATTTCTAGTAAAATCAAGAATATATAATACCTAACATGGTTGTTGAAATTTTGTTTGATCACGTTTAAAATTCATTTTTATTAAAAATTTAATTACATGGAAGTAATGGCCGGCCGAAATTCAACTGGTGTACAACCCCTGTTCATATATAAATATTGATTCCAGTGATGCCCTAACTAAAATAAAAGTTTCTGGGTTGAGTTAGTTAACTGTATAGAAACTGTTCGCTCTGGTCCACCGCAAAATTGTCACAATACAAAATCTCTATTCATGAAATTAATTAATTATGCTCCATAAAAAAGACTTCTGCCTTAAGTTAGTTGACCATATACTTAATAATAAGGTGTTGATAACCCTCATTTTCCTCTGGCCCCGGCATTTTGTGTTTCACACGAGATGACGCCAACATTGCCACGAGGAGGTTATGTAAAAGTTGCGATGTCCAGAAGAACAGGGAATGACAGCAGATCAGGGAGAGTTTAGTTTGTTCTGTTTCCAGAAACAGAAAATAGAAAACATTCCGGAACGCATTTGGTTAGCTTAGGAATTTTCTAATTTCTAAGATTTGTCGGGATCAATTTAAATTCAGTGTATATGTCACTCCAGGATGAAAATGTATATCAATAATTAAAATGATGTTCTATGGACATGTATCTTAGCTTTATGTGCGGAAATCTAAGTGGATACGGGGAATGATCATAAAAGATTTGGATATCACTCAATGGAATTTGAAAGTGTACATCATTTATGAAAGAAAGTTGCCCATGTAATATTGATTGTCCCATTGCCGTTGGATGTGTATTAATCTCACCGTATATACCCATGCTAAAATCATATTTGTCTTTTGTCTTTATCCTCAATCATTTTGTTCTATATAAACCTTCTCCCTTCGCCAATGACTCGACTCAAAACACCAAAGGGCAAGTCCTAGCTAGGCCTACGTTTGTGTAATTAGCTAACTTCGATTCAAGCTAACTCACCGACTGAATTAGAAGAAGAAATAATATTTCTGAAGGGAGATATGGGAGGAATTTTTCTGTATGTTTTCTTTTTCCTACTTGCTCTACCTTCATATATATTCTTTAGAAGGGACAAGAGAGAACCTCGAAAGAAAGCAAAGCTTCCTCCAGGTTCAATGGGTTGGCCTTTCATAGGAGAGACTCTTCAACTCTACTCCCCAAGACCCAAATGTTTTCTTTGCTGACAAACAGAAAAGGTTTCGGCGCTCTCTTCTCCAGCTGCTTTTATATATATGTATATATATATATATATATATCTCTTCATGTTCGTTCTTCTTTTTTTAATTTATTCTGTGAGTATATATTCAAATGTGATTAACATGGTGGTTCTCAGGTACGGGGAAATTTTCAAGACTCATATTCTTGGGTGTCCATGCGTTATGCTGGCTAGCCCTGAGGCTGCTCGTTATATATTAGTGACACAAGCTCATCTATTCAAGCCCACGTATCCAAAAAGCAAGGAATGTTTAATTGGCCCCTCGGCGCTCTTTTTTCACCAAGGAGATTACCATCTTCGTCTAAGGAAGCTGGTTCAAGGCTCCTTGTCCCTTGACGCAATTCGTAACTTGGTTGCTGATATTGAAGCAGCAGCAGTCTCTGCTTTAGACTCATGGGACGGCGGCCGCGTCATTAACACCTTTCGGGAAATGAAAAAGGTTTGGTTCAGTTCAATGTCGTTGATACAAATTAATGTTCTGTATGCTTGAGACATGCACGTCTAATCTAGTTCTCACCGAATAATTCTGTCTTTAATTTGTGCAGTTTTCTTTTGAAGTAGGCATACTAGCCATTTTTGGACATTTGAATGACCATTATAGACAAGAGCTGAAGAAAAACTACTTGATATTGGATAAAGGCTACAATTCCTTTCCTACCAACATTCCAGGAACTCCTTACAAAAAGGCCCTACAGGTAGGCAAAATATTACAGCATTAGCTATCGCTTTTAAAGCTAATTTGACAACAAACTATAACAGTTAATAACTCTTCTTTCTCTTTTACGATAGGCAAGAAAAAGGTTAAATAAAATCCTCAGTGATATTATTCGGGAAAGGAAGGAGAAGAGATTACATGAAAGGGATCTCTTGAGTTTTTTACTGAACTCGAAAGATGAGAAGGGAGAAGTGTTGAGTGATGATAAAATCGCAGATAACATAGTCGGAGTGCTTTTTGCTGCTCAAGACACTACAGCGAGTGTCATGACATGGATTGTCAAGTACCTCCATGACAACCCGAAACTTCTAGAGGCTGTAAAGGTATTGTCTATAAAAAGCCAAATCATCCGCGTGGTCTCTACTCTCTAGAACTAGAACTAGAACTAGAACAAGAACAAGACTCTATCACCTTATTTTATTTTATTTATTTTTTGTCTTTTGTCTTTGAATTTTATATGAAGTATGCAGTGAATGTATTAATTATATTAGTTGATGTTGTTGTCTTTAATTTGTAGATTGAACAAAAGTTCATCCGTAAATTAAATGAAGAAAGGAGCCAACCGTTGAGCTGGACGCAAACCAGAAACATGCCTGTTACATACAAGGTAATTAACTTAAGTCTGTCTCATCAGTTAAATGTGTTTTTATTGTTGCCAGCTTGGATATTCTTGCATTAATTACTGACAACAGGAAAATATGGACATACATGCTCAGGTGATACTAGAGAGCTTGAGAATGGCAAGCATTATATCCTTCACTTTTAGAGAAGCAGTGGCTGACGTGGAATACAAGGGTAAGATCATCAAATCAAACTCTCTAAATCAGAGTAATATTATGGGTTCTAAATTTGGATAACCAAATGAATTATGACAAAAGAAAAACACCTGAAATTTATTGACGTTAATTAGAGCAGCCAATGGTTTTTGAGAAAGCATTATCTGTTAGAAAATGACATTTAAGGAAGCTACTGACCCTGGAGCTGGGATTGACCACAGGTTGCCTGATTCCGAAAGGCTGGAAGGTGATGCCTTTGTTCAGGAACATTCAGCACAATCCAGAATTTTTTACAGATCCTCACAAATTCGATCCTTCAAGATTTGAGGTACGTTCTCTGAGTTGGCAAAGATGTGTACGTGTGTGTTTCTCGTTTCTTTGTTTTGTTTATGCGTACACGCGTAGAGCTAAAAGCAGTAAGAAGATTTTTGCAGTGTTTATGGTTAAAGGCATTTTTCAAAAATTTCCTTAAAATTTTTGTTTTTCATGGTTGTCCGCAGACTGCGCCAAAACCCAATACGTTTATGCCATTTGGCAGTGGAGTTCATGCCTGCCCTGGAAATGAACTTGCCAAGCTGGAGATGCTCGTCATGACACACCATTTGGTTTACAAGTTCAGGTATTATTAATGTTGAAATTTGAAAATACTCTTTGTACACAATAATCTTTCATGTCTGTGATTCAACATCATCATCTTTAAACTGAAATTTGAATCGTTTTCCTACAATAATGGTCCCACTTCAAATGAGATCATTCTACATAATGCATGCTTCTAGAGATGTGACAATTTAATTTTTTCCTGTTGGGAAGCTTTAAATAAGATTTTATGCAGAAAAGGATCTTCCCGATGATCTAAGAGTCCTTAAATAAATAAATAAAAGTAACTGTGAATAAAGAGACTCCTTAAAGACAAATAAGTTAAGATAGTAAATGAATATTAATTAATATAGATATACATGATTGACTTGCATGTTTTGTTGGCATTCGCAGGTGGGAAGTGATAGGACCCCAAAGTGGAATTCAGTATGGTCCATTCCCAATTCCTCTACAAGGACTTCCTGCCAGATTTTGGAATGAATCTACATGCTAAAGAGGCAAAATTCTGCAATAATAATAGCTCAGAGTCAGATGCCAAAGCCAATTTAGATAATAACTTTATACATTATAATTATTTATGTAGTCTCCAGTATTACTCCATAAATTTAATTTTCTTTGTAAGCCATTTTAATTTTTATTAAAGAGTCGCGCATCCCCTTCCAAGCATTTGGGGATGCCGGATGGATGTGAGATGATTTATTCTCTTCTCATTTTTATCCTACTGTATTGTCATCATTCTGTAAGTTGTATTATCTTCGCTAATATTAATATATGATATTTATGATAATTGAAAGGGTTCTGGTGGAGCAAACTCATACTATTGTATCTCGTTTTTCTTGGCAAAAAAAAAAAGAAAAAATAATAATAATCCAATGATGTATACACTAAAACAAGCAATAATATTATACAATTTTGTTTTTCTTGGTTATGCAATAGAAATTAGACTGCCTCAAATGGATTTGAATTGACCCGTATCACACGTATTTTAGCAATCACCACGTCTTTGTCTGACCCCTCGCATTCCCTTTGCTATGCTCTCCCTCCATCAGAGGCTACAACAGAGCCACGTGTCAAAATGTAACTGGGCAAGTCGAAATGTTGGTGCCTCCCGGCTCCGCCTAGAGGGAGCCCCTGAAGTCGAAATAACTAAAGACTGCTAAATGCTAACTGCTGCTTATGCATGGACATGGACCACAGCACACCCACCCACTACTCGATGTGGCTACTAGAGTTTTGTAGTCTTACGGAAATTATTTGTACTTTGCCCAGCACAGTAGCCCTGCTTTTGCTATTTTGGGTGATCCGTTGGCCTACCGCGAGAGTCCACAAACACACTCGTAATTCTACATCCCATTATCTAGTAGTAGATCATTTCTTTCAATTGATACAACCAACGACTCTCTCTGAACTTCTTCCATCAATATTTACTATGCATGTGCTTGTTTAAGCTCTTTCTTCGACAATTTGTCAAAAGTATGTCTTACTACTATACAGAATTATAACAGAGGTACTGGAGATATATGGTATACCATATCAATATTTCTAAAATCAGCTGCAGCTATTTCGTCAAACATGAATGTGAAGAAAGCTTGTAATGACTTCCCCATTCCTCAAACTAGCTAGTAGCTAGAGAGAAAATATGATCAAATAATGCGTGCAGTTGCTTTTAACTGTCTGCTCAAATGCATATTAAATTTAGCTCAATCGATGCACAGCAGAAAGAATGAAGACGCACTGACGTTATTGATAATGGAGAAAATGGAAACAGGAATACTGACATAATTTTATAGTGCAAGCACAACATGTTTTTAACAGAACACCATGTATTATACATTTACAGGTGTGGTATGTTTTATAGCACTTGATCTCGCCTTTTACACAAGTACCCTCATTATTTTACAACAGATGCAAAGTTGTGAAAATACAATCAGATAGTCTCAGTCATGAACAGACGTCGCTGACGAGTATTTAAGAATCGCTGCAACGATCCTCTCTTTGTCTCTGGTTGGAAATGCTTCTAACAGAACTCCATTTTTGTAGAAGTGGAAGAGAGGAACAGTCTGCAGTAGTTAACAGTTATCTTACTGTCAGCAAAGATGACACAGGTAAAACAAAAATCAAGAATCTTTTACATACTAGGATCCATATGCTACTATTATGCTAATTTAAATCTAGAGCGCAACATGATCTTAAGAATG
Source organism: Azadirachta indica (assembly GCA_022749755.1). Lineage (NCBI taxonomy): Eukaryota > Viridiplantae > Streptophyta > Magnoliopsida > Sapindales > Meliaceae > Azadirachta > Azadirachta indica. The sequence continues at coordinate 1,359,201 of CM040449.1, forward strand.
AAAAAACCAGGAAAAAGTCTACGAACAGATTTCATTTCTCTTTTCCAAGTTTATCTTTTTCTCAACTTTACTAGAAAGAAACATGCCTAAGAAGCTCGAGTCCTTGTATCCACCCAAATGCAAGTTTTTATTTCATTTTAATAGACAATTTATCTTGGTAGATGTGCAACATGTGGTTAGATGTTAAAATTTTTCCACAAATTGAATGAAAGCCAGAAGTTTACACCATCTTGAAATAACATATCCTATCAAAAAAAATGAGTTAGATATGAATGAAAATATCCAGAAGCAATTCCATTTGTGGATGGAAACTTTTGGCATCTTTTCTTTTCATTCTAATTGATGTCTGTAACCCTTGCTACCTATCAGGTATGGTTCTCACCCACCAATACAGACTTGGGCAAATATCTCTAACCCTTGCTACCAAAATAAATTCAACCAAGATAATGAGCACAGATAGCTATTACCAAAAGGAGCGTTTACCTTTATTCGAAGACGTTCAGCAACCTCAGATTGTTCATCATATTCATCAATTACCTGCAAACAGACAGCATAAAATATTAGTCCCCTGTTCAGAACGTTATTATGAGCTCATAAAAAAGTGTATATTATATGTATACAAAGCAGAGAGGGTTGTAGTGAAACCCAAGTTCTGCCAGCCAAAACAGGAGAGGACCTGGTCTCATAGTATTTCTTAATTAGGATTACAAACCATAAATCAACACTTTCAGCTCAAAAATCCTCCAGTAGAAATCATCAGTATTCACTTTCAAAATTGGAGATAAGGCACAATTCTTTTTAGCAAAAATGAATACTTGCATGTTGCCAGAAATGGCAGCTAAAGGAAAATTTTACCAAAGAAAATAACCATACCATATACTTGGAAAAAATAAGTGCAAATATATACAAATTGTAAGGCATATAAAAATACTCACATTATGTTTTAAAAAGATTACTGGAGCTTCCTGATCACCAGATCCCTTGCATAATTTTGAAAACCCCTGCCCTATATACTTGCAGCTTCCACAGGAAGTGCGGTAAAAATCTACCACAACCAAAGAATCACTTTCCTTGGCCTTTTCAAGGATTTTGAAGAACTCCTCATCAGTCTTAAATTCTCTAACACATTCAACAGGACAGAGATCATCATCTTCATCAGATTCCCCTTGATTTCCATCAGTGAGACAATTGATTTTTTTGGATTGCAGCTTATGGCTATTTTTTAAGAAGGCAAAACCTGTACTTCTACTTACAGATGGACTTCTGGTCCTGGTGCAGAAAGATTTAACATGAGTTGTATCAGGGAGAAATCTGGGTGCCATAAAGTTAACTCTGGAATCAAGTTTTCCATCTACATTTTTTCCAAACCTAAAAAGGGACTTTTTATAAAGAATATTCTACTTTTGCATGACAACATATACAGAAAGTATCCACAACAACAACTGAAATCTTGGCTTGTCACTTAATATTCCATAGGATGCAACAGCTGATTTCCAAATAATTCCTTATTCTTCATCTCATTCCATCAGCTGAGTGATTCGTAGTATGATAATGATTGCTATTCCCAAAAAAAAAAAAAAAAACACAATTATCAGAACCACCAGTTAGTTGGGAAAATAAATGATATTCACAAACAAAACAGACAGATGCAGTCTAACGCATTCTGTGATTCTTAAAAATGTGCATCAATGAAATAAAAAGTAGAGAAAAACAATGCAAAAAATAGTTGGATACCCATATTTTCAAGATAGACAAAATCATTTTCTCCATTCCAAATTCTAGCACCCAAATGAGTAGAACTGCATCCCTGATGCGTTTGAAAAATGTAAACACTAAATTACCGTAGTCATGTCTCCATATTGTAACAACATGACCTTTATCTACACATGATTTGAAACCAACTTAAACATTGAAAGTTAATCCTTGATTACCCAGTGGCCTAGGCAAGTTAATGTATACGATCAAAGCATAATATAATTGGCAAAGATTTGTTAAGTGTTCTACTACTGTTTTACACATTACCGCAAACTTTCTTCCGCAAACATAACAAGTACTATTGAAGGGTTTATTGAATTTATAGCCGAATGCACTGATAGTACATGTTTATGTTGGATTCTGACATTAAAAACGCAAGCTAAAGATTGCCTTCAACCGAGTTTGCGTCTGAAACAGAAAACTTGAATGGCCAAGTATATGAACAGAAGAAAATATAAAGAGTCCAGCGCAAACAGTAAAAGATTTAAGGGCAAAGTTTCGTTTACTTGAAAATTCGAACAAGTGATTCAGCTCTTACCTCAAGCAGTTAAGAAAGCCACAGCGTTTGGCATATCTGAATAAGAGAAGCTTCGAATGAGAAAAGGACACGCCATAACCATATCCATACTCCATCCAAAACTGTCGAGTCTTATTGGTCAACTTGGTTTCAATAACTTGGGTTCGAGAGTTTGAGCCTGCGGCCCAAGTTTCAGAGGCCCATTCTTATAAAGTTCCTTCAAAAACGTGCCGAATACACGTAAGAATAGGGCGGCTCAATGCAAGGTATAGACAAGGCAAGGAAACTGCCCCAGTTGTGTAATAATGCCCCGTCCAAAAATAAGGTCCCCATGTAATAAATAAATATTTATTTTAACGGTCAATTTTTTTGTGTTAATAAATTAAATTAACTTTTATTAATATCAACTTAGAAATTATGTTTTTGCTCAAAAGACGAATTTGAGTATGTGGGCTACAGCTAGCCCCATTGATACAAAAATTATAGGATAGGCCCATAGATCCAACCAAAACCCAGCCCGTGTATTCCATCCTTAACAGGGAATGGATTCGGATATTCAATGACGTCAACGAAATGGGAAATCTTGGGATGCGTGTCCATTTCCTCACAGTCCGAAAGCTGCCAACTGTTCTAATTAAACATTTTTTTACATGCTCGTCACGTCATCCGCCTCCCTGTCCTCTGCTCTCAGCGACTGAATAAAATGACGGAACACCCCTTCCTCTGACAAATTGCTATAAATCCAATTCTGGAATCCTCTCCTTGTTCTTAAAATTTTTATATATACAACACGCATATCTATATTTCGTTTTAGAAGCTGCAGCGACGATCATGGCTGACTCGACTCAACTCAAGTCTGATGCTTTGCTGGAGCAGATGAAACAACACCTGGCCACCGATGCTGGGAAAGAGCTTACCAAGAAAATTGGCCTTGTTTATCAGATCAATATTGCCCCCAAGGTCACCCCCACCTTCTACTCTATCTTGATTTCCCTTCTTTTTTTTTTTTTTGTATAAGATTATAATTACAGTTTAATTCTGATCTTATTATTACCATGAATTGCAGAAAATTGGGTTCAATGAGGTTACTTATATTGTTGATCTTAAGAAAAGGAGAAGTCGCTAAAGGTTAGTATTTTGATTCTCGCCTTGTATTTTGTTGTTCCAGTCCTAGTTCTATTGATTAGGTTTTCGTGGGGACTTAATGTTTATTCTCCTCTTGTAGTATTTGGAAATTGCATTGCCCTTCACATGTTTTTCTGTATAATTATGTGAAAAGAGGAAATAGTAAAATTATTGCCATAATATTAACGGTTGTCATGAGTAATCGCTGTTTGTTTAGTAGTTTAGAATGATTCTTTGCCTCTACTTGGTTATTAACATGAAATTATCACAGAATGATCAATGCCATAACTTTTTTTTTTTTTTTTTAATATGTTTGGTATTCTTGTTGCTGCATTCTTTTGAATTGGCTTGAATATCCTCAGCTTGTTGATTGTTTGAGAGACTTTTTAAAAAATTGTAGGTACTTCTGAGGGAGGAAAGCCTGATGCTACATTTTCCTTCAAGGATGAAGATTTTATAAAGGTTGCCACCGGAAAGATGAATCCCCAGATTGCTTTCATGAGGTGAAGACTTTTGAACTATCGTCATTTCATTCTTTTAAAAGAAAAAGAAAATGATGGGCTTTTTAGTCTTTATTGGTTTGACTGTTTTGTTATATTTGATGGTTGCAGGGGTGCAATGAAAATTAAGGGCAGTATGAGCGCGGCACAGAAATTCACTCCTGATATTTTCCCAAAGCCTTCAAAGATGTGAGCAGATACCTTAAAGGAGGAATTTGCATTATAGTTCTTTCTGTTTGGTTTCAACAATGGTAAAATTAGACTACATTTACAAACATGTTACAAGGATAGCAGATGTCTTTTGAAGTTGTCCATCAGAATCTTTCATTGATATAAAACATCAGTACTTATGTAAGATGGAACTTGTATGGAGTCATTTAGTCCGTTCACAATCCTCTTTGTTGATCAATGATGCACTCGTTTCTTGGATTAAAACTATGTGCTTAGATGGGTTTGTGTTATCATTGATTTATTCTCTTTCAATAAAGTTATATTTAAATGCTAACTTTTGCGTATTCTAAGACTACGTTTTGTTGATGATTGTTTTTCCCAATATTCTGTTGTTTAGAAATGCTCAAACTTGTCATTTCTCCTCATGCTTGTAACCGTTGTGTGCTTGTTATTTATCCCAAATTGGTTTGCATGCGAGCCTTGCATCACGTACCTCTTATCCGGGGTAAATTCCAGAGCCCGATATTTGGTATGTGTCATTGACCGCAGCCCACTGCCCCAGATCCTACTTTTAACAACATATTATCATCATCCAGGTCATCTCTTCCTCGTCTTTGTGTCCCTGCCCGTCTACAACAAATGTGTGATCCACCAATTCACTGAGTGGCTCCTTCTTACAGCCCGAGCCCCTATCCTTGAAAGCCTTGATTATTGACCAGGCTGTCCAATTCTTGAAACCTTCTCTTATGCATAGTACTTCAGCCAGCTTAGATTTGGTGAGGTAATTATTGGTTGATATTGAGCAGCCGAGATCTTAGGGCAGATGTTATATTTTGCTAAATTGAAAATTTCCCATTTCTCTGGAACTATGAGCTACCCTGGTCAGCTCGCTAGACAGTTGTTGATGATTTACTTGCTGTGTTCATTGCATCACAATCGAAAATCAAGTGTTTTTTTATTCTGAGTCTTCTAATTTGCTTTGAACAACCATTTTCTTCAGAAATATGCCATTGCAAATCGGTATTCAGCCCAAAGCAGTCAACTGCATCAGCAAATGTATCTTCTACGCTACTAAATAAAAATATAAAATATCAATTTCTGAATTGCGTATCTTCATGGGTCAAGGGCTCGTTAGTCGTCGGATGTCATGCCCCGTATAGGTCACTTATGCGCATTAACTAACGGCTGGAAAAAGCCACTAAATCATCTTGCCTTGCACGCCACTTCATTCGTCATTTTACTCGTCTTTCATATCTTCTCTTTTCACTATTTACCCATTTGTTTCATTGACTTTATCATAGAAAAAAGGTTTAGGAATATGGTAAAATTACTCTCATTGCATAAGTGGTACGCCCAACAGAGTTCCAGTACCCAAAGGAAAAGACAGAAAACCCTTCCGCCAATCATTGCTTGGGCCTTGGGGTAAGGTAGTGATAAGCTGTATAGAAATTCCAGCCATCGTTTAAGCAGAGATATAATATTATAGATATAGAGACAAAAGTCAATCATTGTTGCTTTCAATCATCAATTTCAGATGATGGAGAATTGTTATGGAAGCCCGCACTTCTGTCCACGGTTTCAGATTTTAGAATGGTACCGGGAACCTTATGTGATACGTGGCACGAGTAACAACATCATATAATTGAGATTTTATTTTAATTTTTTTGAGCCAATTAACTAATTATAAAACTCATTATATTTAAAAATAAGATATCATTAAATTCACCGCATCTAACATCGAATATTAGTAAAAAAATAATTACATTCAACAGTATCCGATATTGTAAAGTAATATATTTAAGTTAGAAAAATAAAACTTCCGTCATATATTTGTAATGGGAGAAATGGATGGGCCAGAATTCTTTTCTGATTTAATTTCTACTTTTCCTATATGCGAAAAGTAGTAGCTAGGAACGGATACGGGGACCAGTGTGAAAGACTGACATATATTTACTGATTAACACGGGGAAAGTCAAATACGGAGGCTGTTTGTTCAGAATCGTCCGAAATTGATCAGATCATTACAAAAACTGGTATTAATAAATATCTGTTGCCTACGATCAAAAATTTTCAATTTTCTTTTTCGTTGTTGATTTTCCTTTCATTTTTGCCCGATTCTTCTTCGATTTCCTTTCTTGTCATGATTGGACGAAACATCAACCGTGCATCTCTTGTGAATTTCCAAAAGAGGTCAATGATACCTATAAAAGACAACTGCATCACCCACCCAACGCTATTGACAAACTAAGACAATGAGTCTACTCACTTCACTCTTGTTCCTCTGTTTTCTTCTCTCTATCTCCCCGTCTTTCCCGACTCCTACTTTATTATTTCAGGTAATACGTGCAATTACTTGGCTATTTCTTGCTTTTTCCTTCTCAAACACATGTACACACGTAAAAGTGTTGACTGCATCGAACTTGAAATCTAATTTGTTTTAAAATTTTCATGATATAACAGGGTTTTAACTGGGAATCATGTAACAAGGCAGGAGGATGGTACAACTCTCTCAAGACCACTATTCCTGACCTTGCAAACGCTGGAATAACCCATGTCTGGCTTCCTCCACCTTCCCAGTCTGTTGCACCCCAAGGTTTATTGACCTTATGCTTTTCCTTATTCATTGCCTTGTTCGATCTTCACTCACCAATTTTTATTTTTCACATGAAATTTTCGTCACTACGCTCGCATAGAGTACTTTTGTTCTCAGTAATTAAAACTTTTAATCTAATTCGTATTTTGTCACCAATTCTTCCAGGATACATGCCGGGAAGGCTATATGACCTTAACGCATCAAAATACGGATCTCAGGCTGAATTAAAATCTTTAATTCAGGCTTTCCATCAGAAGGGAATTAAATGCCTGGCTGACGTAGTGATAAATCATAGAACTGCAGAGAAGCAAGATGGTAGAGGAATATATTGCATTTTTGAAGGTGGAACGCCAGATGACCGTCTAGACTGGGGGCCGTCCTTCATTTGCAGTGATGACAAAGAGTATTCTAATGGTCAAGGGAATCCTGATACAGGAGATCCCTTTCAACCAGCTCCTGACGTTGACCACCTCAATCCAAGAGTACAGAATGAATTATCTGACTGGATGAACTGGTTAAAAACTGACATTGGATTTGATGGATGGCGATTTGATTTTGTAAAAGGTTACGCCCCGAGTATTACCAAAATTTATATGGAAAACACCTTGCCAGCTTTTGCTGTCGGAGAGAAATGGGATTCTCTTTCATATGGCCAGGATGGAAAACCTGATACTAACCAGGACGCACACCGGGGTGCTCTAAAGGACTGGATTCAAGCTGCTGGAGGGGCTATCACGGCTTTTGATTTTACAACAAAGGGTGTCCTCCAAGCTGCTGTACAAGGGGAGTTGTGGAGGTTAAGGGACTCAAATGGGAAACCCCCAGGATTGATTGGAATGTTGCCGCAAAATGCGGTGACTTTCATTGACAACCATGATACTGGGTCTACTCAACGTATTTGGCCATTCCCATCAGATAAAGTCATGCTGGGTTATGCTTACATTCTAACTCATCCCGGCATCCCATCCATAGTAATTTCTGACACTTTTCCTCGGTTTCATAAGTTTATCAATGCTAATCAACATCTATCTTTCTAGTCTGATCTTTCATGATTAGGTGTCATAATCAGGATTTTTATGTTTGATTAAATGAAACCTTTATTGAAGGATTTATTCTTTTACTTTTTTGCAGTTTTATGATCACTTCTTTGACTGGGGTCTGAAGGAGGAGATTGGGAAATTGGCTGCAGTTAGGGTGAAGAATGGGATCAATAATGCAAGCAGAGTTAATATTTTAGCCTCAGATGCTGATCTCTATGTGGCTTCAGTTGATGACAAAATAATTACGAAAATTGGACCAAAAATGGATCTGGGAAATCTCATTCCTTCCAATTTCCAAGTTGCTGCCTCTGGAAAAGACTATGCTGTCTGGGAGAAAAAGTGAAATACGCTGAAAAAAGAAAATCAATTCTTGTTTCTCTCATTAAAGGAATAAAAGAATAATGTTATGAAGCCTATAGTTATAAATTTAAAAGAGTCCCAAGTGCGTATAAAGGTGACCATCTATTATTTTCTTTGAAATATGAACAAATAACGAGATAATATAATGTTAAATACTTCCCACTAAAATATATGCTATGTCAAAGGTGAAAATTTATGGATTATGCAACTGAAGTCAACTGACGAAAGCTACAGGCATCCATAGTGCTGAAATAGAAATCGTATTCCTCTCAACTATTAATTTATAAGAATGTGCGAGACTTGGACTCAAACAGCTTTGAGTTGTTCCATTAACATGAAGTTTGAGTGAATACTGACCTGACCCTAGAGCATGAAAATTTGGAGGACCTTTGAGTCCATGATTTGGATTTGGATTTTCTAAGTCAATTAACGTGTGGAATGGAGCATCAACCACGCGGCTAGCATTAATTTCCCAAAGTGACCAATTATAACTACATAACAGAATCTTCACACACCAACTTCTAAGACAGCAGAATGAATCTACTGCAGCAACTGTGTTTCCTCTGTTTCCTTCTATCTACCTTCCCGTCTTTCATGCCTGGCTTCCTCCGCCTTCTCAGTCTGCTGCGCCTGCACCCCAAGGTAAAATGCATAGTTCATCGATAAGTGATATTTACCAGGCCTATTTGTCCTCAATTTTTTCAGGATACATGCCAGGAAGGCTATATGACCTTAACGCATCAAAATACGGATCTCACAGCGAATTAAAATCTTTAATTCGGGCTTTTCATAGGAAGGGAATTAAATGCATATCTGATATGGTAATAAATCACAGAACAGCAGAGAAGAAAGTCAGCAGAGGGATATGGTCCATTTTTGAAGGTGGAACACCCGATGACTGTCTAGACTGGGGGCCATCATTCATTTGCAGAGATGACAAAGAGTATTCTAATGGTCAAGGGAATCCTGATACAGGAGATAAATTTCAACCAGCTCCTGACATTGACCATCTCAATCGAAGAGTACAAAAAGAATTGTCTGACGGGATGAACTGGTTAAAGACCGAAATTGGATTTGATGGATGGCGATTTGACTCTGTAAAAGGTCATGCTCCAAGTATTACCAAAATTTATATGGAAAAAACCTTGCCAAATTTTGCTGTCGGGGAGAAATGGGATTCTCTTTCATATGGAGAAAATGGAAAACTTGATGCTAGCCAGGATGCTCACCGTAGAGCACTAAAAGATTGGATTCAAGCTGCAGGAGGGGTTGTTACCTGTTGCGGAATTTTGACAAACGCAAGTGTACGTTGTCGCAAACTAGTAATATAGGGTAAGTAGAATACCGTTCTCACGAGAGTAATAGCCGATTAATTACCGAAAATAATTTTTCTTAAATTTATTTGAAGAACCAAAAAATGATGTGCTGTAGAATTAAAAAAAATTAAACTGACTACAATTAATGCACAAAATGTAAAGGAATTTTAAATGAGAGTAATATATAAGGTTAATGATTTAACTCAATTTACTCACACCTAATTCTTGAAGTTGTGTTATTCTGATTAACTCCTATGCTGTTAGTTGATTATTCTAACCTATTTGACTGTCTTTCTTGAGATCAATCGAATCTATTTCTCGTTTACGTGCTTACTATATCTCTATGTAAACACAAAATAAACATAAATGCATTATGGACAATAATAATCATTGATCATATGACACAAACCATATTGATGTATCTCTATTCAATATGCAATTTGTGGTGTTTACTAATTGATTTGAACACAACAATATTTCTCAATACTAGTTGGTCCATAAATCAATTAATCAATGGCCAATTAATTAATCGCATTAAGATCTTGATAAACAAGTAACATAGTATATTAATAAAAATAACATAATAATCAAAACATGATTTTTCAAAAGATTAAACCATTGCCCTACATATTAAATTTAGCAACTCATTAAAAAAAGTTCACAATCAACATTCTCAATTTCAATCATCCTCAAAATATTCAAATATTTACAAATGCTAAATTTAATATAATAAATAAGATGAGTATAGAGATAAAGTAAGTTAGAGAGTTCTTTTTTTTTAATCTTCTCTTGCTTTCTTCCCAAGACAACTCCACCTTCCTTTTCTTCCAAATTTTTCCCTTTCTAAAAGCGGCTGTTTTCTTCCCCAAACCTTCAAAATATATAACTCTAGATTTTCCCAAATCAAACCATCCAAAACTCATCCAAGGGTTGAGATTTATCCTATAAAAGACGTCCAAATGAACTCATCGAGCGCGGGAGCGCGGTGTAGTCAGCAGGGGCGCGACCGCGCTGTTTAATGTAGTCACACCACACATTCTGTCTATGGGCAGAATGCTTGGAGTCGTTGCGCCACCTGGTGGCGCCGTTGCACCGTGCACAGGTCCTCTCCATCTTTGAAAATTCTTGCAATTAGGTCCTTGTGGCTTTGCATTTTAGTCCCTGACTATTTTCTATTTTGGTCTTTGATTTTCTTGCGATTTGATCCTTAAATATCTTCTTTTTCAAACCGAATTCAATTTAGATGGCTAATTTTCTCATTTTTTGTATAATGAAACCAAAACACATCAAATAACAATAAGGTTTAAGGATTAAACAAACAAATCAAGTTTAAGAGTGAATGATAAGCGTGTGTTTTACGCACTTATCAAATACCCTCACACTTGAATGTTTGTTTATCCTTAAACAAATCAAACCAATGTAGAAAAAAGATAGTGGAAAAATTATCCCATACAAAAAAATTTTCACAATTAAGTTTAATTAACGATTGAGCAAACTTTTTGTTAGATCAATATCAAGCCTCATAGATTAAGTGTTATACTTAAATTGAGAAAACTTTTAATCTAATTCGTATTTTGTCACCAATTCTTCCAGGATACATGCCGGGAAGGCTATATGACCTTAACGCATCAAAATACGGATCTCAGGCTGAATTAAAATCTTTAATTCAGGCTTTCCATCAGAAGGGAATTAAATGCCTGGCTGACGTAGTGATAAATCATAGAACTGCAGAGAAGCAAGATGGTAGAGGAATATATTGCATTTTTTAAGGTGGAACGCCAGATGACCGTCTAGACTGGGGGTCGTCCTTCATTTGCAGTGATGACAAAGAGTATTCTAATGGTCAAGGGAATCCTGATACAGGAGATCCATTTCAACCAGCTCCTGACGTTGACCACCTCAATCCAAGAATACAGAAAGAATTATCTGACTGGATGAACTGGTTAAAAACTGACATTGGATTTGATGGATGGCGATTTGATTTTGTAAAAGGTTACGCCCCGAGTATTACCAAAATTTATATGGAAAACACCTTGCCAGCTTTTGCTGTCGGAGAGAAATGGGATTCTCTTTCATATGGCCAGGATGGAAAACCTGATACTAACCAGGACGCACACCGGGGTGCTTTAAAGGACTGGATTCAAGCTGCTGGAGGGGCTATCACGGCTTTTGATTTTACAACAAAGGGTGTCCTCCAAGCTGCTGTACAAGGGGAGTTGTGGAGGTTAAAGGACTCAAATGGGAAACCCCCAGGATTGATTGGAATGTTGCCGCAAAATGCGGTGACTTTCATTGACAACCATGATACTGGGTCTACTCAACGTATTTGGCCATTCCCATCAGATGAAGTCATGCTTGGTTATGCTTACATTCTAACTCATCCCGGCATCCCATCCATAGTAATTTCTGACACTTTTCCTCGGTTTCATAAGTTTATCAATGCTAATCAACATCTATCTTTCTAGTCTGATCTTTCATGATTAGGTGTTATAATCAGGATTTTTATGTTTGATTAAATGAAACCTTTGTTGAAGGATTTATTCTTTTACTTTTTTGCAGTTTTATGATCACTTCTTTGACTGGGGTCTGAAGGAGGAGATTGGGAAATTGGCTGCAATTAGTGTGAAGAATGGGATCAATACTGCAAGCAGAGTCAATATTTTAGCCTCAGATGCTGATCTCTATATGGCTTCAGTTGATGACAAAATAATTATGAAAATTGGACCAAAAATGGATCTGGGAAATCTCATTCCTTCCAATTTCCAAGTTGCTGCCTCTGGAAAAGACTATGCTGTTTGGGAGAAAAAGTGAAATAAACTGAAAAAAGAAATCAATTCTTGTTGCTATCATTGTCACTAGAATAATAATGTTACGAAAACTATCGTAGATTGTGTAGAAGACTCCTAGTATGTATAAACATGATTCTATTATTTTTTTTTTGAAAATGAATAAATAAAGATAATATTATATTAAATATTTATCGCTAAAATATATGCTATTTCAAAGGGAAAATTTATGGATTATGCAACTGAAGTCAATTGACGAAAGCTACAGGCAATCATAGTGGTGAAATAGAATTCTATTCCTCTAACTATTAATTTACAAGAACGTGCCAGACGTGGACTGAAACAGCTTTGAGTTGTTCCATTAACATTAAATTTGATTGAATACTTACTTGACTCTTTAGCTTGGAAATTTGGAGGACCAGACCTTTTAGTCTATGATTGTTAAAGCGGCAAAAATAGCTATCTATTTCCATTAATTCAGAAAATATATATACATACAGGCATGTTCTTTCATAGACAAAAATATCTCCTTAATTCAATATCAACCATACCTAATATCTTAATTTTTATAAATAAGGAAACGCAATCCTTAAAACTTGGATTACCACTCCTTTTCAACCAAACTAACTAAAATTTAAGCATTCTAAATTAATTTAATCTTAACGTACAAAAAGTATCAAAATAAAATCTCAATACATCAACACTCCTTGAAATTTTGTTTTGAGACGCCAAGCTTCTCTCTAAGCTTTTCAAACCTAGTTTTAGGCAGAGCTTTGATTAGAATATCCTGCTCTCTAGACTATAGTGAATGACGCACACTTCCTGATCCTTTTCTACTTCTCTCAAAAAATGAAGCTTAACTTTTATGTACTTAGTTTTCCTATGCTGCACTAGATTCTTTGCAATAGCAATAGCTGACTTGCTATCACAAAAGATTGAACTTGCATTGGCTTGTTTAAAGCCTAAATCAGTAAGCATTCTTCTTAACTATATGCATTGATTTGCACCTGTTGCAATTACAATGAACTCTGCTTCAGCTATTGATTGTGCCACAACATCTTGCTTCTTAGAACACCAGGAAAACATTTCAGAGCCAATTGAGAATATATAACTTGAAGTACTTTTTCCATCATCAATACAACCAGCCTAATCACTGTCTACATAGCCAAACAAATTTAGCTCTCTTTTAGGTCTCAACCCAATGCAAAAGTAATATGCGCCTTTTTGGTATCTCAACACCCTTCAACTAGCTCCGAAATGCACTTAACTTGGATTTTGCATGAATCTTGAAAGTAAACTAGCTATAAACATAATGTCAGGTCTTGTTGCAGTCAAATATAATAACCTTCCCACAAAGCTTCTGTAACATAATGCATCAGCTTTTGCATCTCTATTGAATCTGGTCAACTTTTGATTCACTATAAATGGTGTGCTTATAGGTTTACAATGCTGCATTATGAACTTTTTTAGCAGATTAATAACATATGTTTGCTGTAAAACAAAAACTCTTTCAGTAGTTTAATGAACTTCAAAGCCAAGGAAAAATTGTATCTGACTTAAATCTGTCATTTCAAACTTCTAATACAACTGCTACTTGAAATCATTCACATCATCAATTTTGCTACAAATAATTAACAAATCATCAACATACATTGATACAATTAGAGTATCAATAGAAGAAGATGTTTTGATGTAAAAAGTAGCATCGTTGTAGCTCCTCTTGAAACCAGAATCACAAAGAAATTCATCAATCTTGCTATACCAGGCCATTAGTGCTTGTTTCATGCCATAGAGTGCCTTATCTAGCTTGTAGACTTTGTCTTCCTTTCCACTAATTTTGAAACCTTCTAGCTGTTCAATAAAAATCTCTTCTTTTAACTAACCATTGAGGAACGCAGATTTGATATCAAGATGGAAGATTTTCCATCTATTTTAGGTAGCTAGCAATGAGCAATTTAATTGTATCAAACCTGGCAATAGGTACAAAAATGTCTCTATAATCAATGCCTGACTGCTGAGTATAACCTTTCACAACAAGCTTTGCTTTATGCTTGTGTATAGAGCCATCTACATTAAATTTAGTTCTATACACCCACTTTACACCAACAACTTGTTTATGCAAAGGTCTATCTACCAATTTCCAAGTTATGTTTTTTTTTTATTATAGCAATCTTATCTCTCATGACAGTATTTCGCTCCTTATGGTTGGATGCTTCCAAGAAGTTAAAAAGGTCAACCATAGCAACATTACACCTTGCATACATATATGATAGACTATATGTCCTTAGCACTGGTGAATCTGTTGTACTTTAAACATCTATTTCCTCTACTTTGTTCATCTCTTGAGCAATATCTCTATGGAAATCTAATCTTCTCACTTCACTTGAAGAGGTCAGAACAATTTCTGCATTCAATTCTTACCCATGCTATTTTAAGCTTTCATCTATCTTTACATCTTTACTAACAATAATTTTCTTGTTCTCTAAATAAAAAATTATTTACACTTTTGCATGATTGATATAACCAAGGAAAATGATCTTTCTTGCCTTTTTAGAGAGCTTGTCTCTCTTGACATCAAGTCCACGGATATAGCATACTGATCTGAAAACTTTTAGGTGTCCAAGAAAACGTTTTGAACAACTATAAGTTTCATTAGGTGTTTTCCCATCTACAACATAAGTTGGCAATATGTTTTGTAAGTATACTAAAGTAGATCCGGCTTCTACGCAGAACATCTTAGGAAAGGTCTTCTCATGTAGCATGCTTGTTGCCATCTCAAAAAGAGTTCTATTCTTTCTCTCACATAGCCTATTCTATTGTGGTGAGTAAGACACTGTCAATTGATGCTGAATTCCAACATCTTCATAGAATTTGACAAACTCAGTTGAGGTATATTCTTTTCCATTATCAATTCTCAGCTTCTTCACCTTGAAACCACTTTATGTTTCAACCAAAGATTTGAATTTCTTGAAGCAAGAAAACGCTTGAGACTTGTTGTCCATGAAATAAACCTATATCATTCTAGTCAAGTCATCAACAAATAAGACAAAGTACTTGTACTGATTCAAGGATGGAGTTTGCATACGCCTACACACATTTGAGTGCACTAGTTTTAGCGTCTCAGTGGCTCTCCACTTAGCTTGAGATGGGAAAGGAAACCTGTGGAGTTTTCCTATTTGGTAGCTCTTCATTTGTCAATTTTCTCGTCTTTCATTGATTATATCATATTATTCATTAAAAAAAGGTTTAGAAAATTACCCTCATTGCATAAGTGATTCGCCACCTAACAGAATTCCCAATACCGAAAAAGAAAAACAAAAAACCCTTCAGCCAATCATTGCTTAAGGTAAGGTATGATAATCTGTATAAAAATTCCACTTATCATTTAAACAAAGATATAATATTATTGATATAGAGACAAAATCAATCAATGCTTCTTTCAATGATCAATTTCAGATGATGGAGATCTATTATAGAAGCCCGCAATTTTGTCTAAGGTTTCAGATTTTATAATGGTACTGGGAACCTTACTATGTGTAGCACAAGTAACAACATTATGTAACTGGGATTTTATTTTAATCTTTTTAAGCCAACTAATTATAAAACTCGTTATATTTAAAAATAAAATATGATTAAAGTCACCGCATCTAACATCAAATATTAGTAAAAAATTTATTACATTTAACAATATTTTATATTGTAATGTAAGATAAGTTAGAAAAATAAAATTTTTTGTCATATATTTGTAAAAGAGGTTAGATAAGGAAGGAAATGAAAGAGCTAGAATTCTTTTCTGATTTAATTCCTACTTTTCTTGCATGCAAAAAGTAGTAGTTAGGAACAGATACATGGACCAGTGTGAAAGATTGACATATATTTCTTGATTAGCACGGGGAACGTCAAATACAGAGGCTATTTATTCAGAATCTATCGAAATTGATAAGATCATTACAAAAACTGGTATTAATAAATATATGTTACCTAGGAACAAAAATTTCAATTTTCATTCTTGATTTTAGTTTCATTTTTGCTTGATTCTTCTTCGATTTCCTTCCTTTCATGATTGAAATAAGGTATGAATGCGACACCAACTATGCATCTCTTGTGAATTTCCCAAAGTGGCCAATGAAACCAATAAAAGACAACTGCATCACTACCCAACGCTCAGGATAAACTAAGACAATGAATCTACTCACTTCACTCTTGTTCCTTTATTTTCTTCTCTCTATCTCCCCCTCTTTCTGGGCTCCTACTTTATTATTTCAGGTAATTCATGCAATTACTTGGCCATTTCTTGCTTTTTTCTTCTCAAGCACGTCAATTAACATAATAACCAAATAATATTATGTTAAATATATAATACCCCAAATTTCACCATAACATAACAAGATTTGTATTGAAACTCACATCCTCAAAATTCAATCAATCTCTATGTTACAAATTACAAATTCTTCAAACGATAATGTCAAACTTCATAATATATATAAGCATCATATTATTAAAAAGCTTAATCTCAAATATCACCTTAGAGAAGGTATTTCTTATAAATTTAACCAAGAATATCTAACAGAATTTAAACTCTTTACTTACAATTCTAAATAAATATAAAATAGTAAGGATAATACTTATTTATTTATAAAAAGCATATAAACTGTAACGCTAACTTCTAAAACGAATCCAGCGTCTTATCACTCTAAGCACAAACTTAATCTGTACAATGTCAATTGACAAGGGGTGAGTTGCCAACTCGATAAGTAAATTTATGCACAACTTTTAATGCTTAAAAATCATTGAATCCACAAAATAATTATCTTTAAGAATTATTTAACAATAAACTTTATATATATAATCATTACTCAAAGAAAAACATTCGACAAAATGTAAGCATGATCACAACTTTTAATAAAACTAAAAATATAATATTTTATAAAAATAGTTAATCACATATTTAATAAAATCATTTAACTCCTATCTCGTAATTTCATTAGTACCTCGATGTCTCATTTATCACAATATATGACAATAGTATCTCAGATATCCGATCATTAACAGTTAGTAAGTGCACAATAGTAATCCAACTGATTGATCAATAATAGTAACAAATTACTACGGATAGCAAAAATTACTATTTTTAGAACAGTATGGTAACATTTGAAAAATCATTAAAAATTGTTTTCTGAATTGATTGTAATAAAATAAAATTCTACAAACTTGTTACTGAATGTAGTTGAATATCATAAAAAATATTGTTAATAAAATATACATGAAAATCTATATTTTAATTACCAATAGACAGACTATTCAGACAACTATGTAAAATTTTAATCCTAATAACCATAAATTAATAACACTAAATTAATAATTCGATCAATTAAACAAGTGTGACATATAATTAAGAGCATCTAAAATCGTAAAAGAGATATAATTTACTATCCAAGAAAACGTACTTAGAAGATATTCGAATAGAAAATATTAAGACACATCTTTTTCTTCTTTTTATTTTCTTTATTTTCCTCTTCTCTTTGCTTCTCTCTCTCTCTCTCTCTCTCTCTCTCTCTCTCTCTCTCTCTGTGTGTGTGTGTGTTTTTTTTTGGAGAAATGACATATGGATCCCGTTTTTGAAAATAAATGTCAGTGACACTTTTGAAGTAAAAATATTTTTCAGTGACATCCCATTCGTTACATTTTTCCGTTTCTATTATGAGCTGACTGACTTTGACCAATGAAATAATACAAATACCGTTTGTCTTTTTGTTACAATGACCATCATTAAATGCAAATAATAAGTGGGGATGTATTAACTATTATGCTCTTAGTGAAAGTTTTGAGCACACTAAACATTGAGAGACAAAATTACAATTTTAGCATAAATTGAATCTGTGATCGTTTTTTGCCCGTTTTTGACCGTTAAACCAACCAATATAAATTTGTTTCCCGACAGCAAGATTGTTAAACAAACCAAATACATTTCTTTTGTATCCTGAAATAAGTGCTCCATTACCAAAATTAGAGTTAAATGGTGGAGGCATAAAATTTAAAAGTATTGTTTTTGCCATAAGAGAGATTGCATCAAGATTTTCGAAACAAGTGACAATCCAAACAAGTTGTTTTTTACATGCAAAATAGAGAGATGTTCATGGTTCAGTTGGTGGAATCCGGATGCAAATGATATCAATTTACACATGATTGTTGCAGCAAATAATAGTAATATCATGACAAACTTTTTTCAAATGAAGGAGCTAGCTCTAATAATACAATAGATGTTGAACCTGAATTGTAATCCTATGCACTTCAAAGCAAGTGACAGTAAATTAAAGGGGATTGAAGATAATGTAGTAGAAATTAGGAAGCTTCTGATTCTCACCCTTATTGTAGTAACATTAAATCTATGGGTATTGATGTCAAAGGATATGTAAGAGATTGATGAAATGAGAAACAAGTGATTCATAACTGCATCAAGTGCCAAATGTTTCATAATATACTTGCTTTACTAGCACAAATAATCTATGCACACATCATAAGTCAAAAAAAATGATAAGTGCCTAAGTAATTGCATAAAACTTTTATATTTCAACCTATTAACTGCCCAAAAACAAAAACTATATTCCATCCCATTTGATTAACAATAAAACAAAAATTATATATTCTAATCCATTTACCCCCCAAAAACAAAAACTACTATATTTCCATCTCATTTGATTAACCATAAAACAAAAATTGTATATTTCAACCCCTCTACTGCCCAAAAATAAAACTATATTCCAACCCATTAGATTAACCATAAAACAAAAACTATATATTTCAATCCATTTATTGCCCAAAAACAAAACTATATTCCAACCCATTTGATTAACCATGAAACAAAAACTATATATTCCAACTCATTTACTGCCCAAAAACAAAAACTATATTTCAACTTGTATTCCTGCCACCTCTTGCTCTTGTCCATTCCCTTGTTTTTGTTGTCCTCTTTACTATTGGTGCATTCCTTCCTCCCTTGAAATTGTCCTCTGATCCCTTGAAGTAACCTGTATACAACCAAAAGTACATATAATTTGCTCAGCCAGCAATTAAAAATATCTATTTAAAAAAAAAAAAAAACCAAGAAACAAACCAGCAAAGATATGCAGTAGTAGCAACATCAGACACTTACAAATGGGGCAGGTTGTGGAATTAGAGCATCAACAATTGATGGTAGACATGATGAACTTTCTTCTGCCTGCCAAATCAACCAGATAAAGTAGGTTAATAATTACCCTGAAAATACATTATAGCAATATAATAATGAACCAAATGTTCAAGCCAAAATATGATTGTCAGAATCATACAGCTAAATGCTCAAAGACTATCATTTGATTAATTGCAAATGTTGGCGCTGTTGATGAGCTGGAATTTACCTGCCAAACCAATCAAATACTAAAAATTAATAATTATTTGAAAACACATAACATCAACAAAATAAAATACCAACAAAAAAACCATACCACATTACCTCATGGTTGCTTAAAACCTCTTCTGTTTCTGTTGCTTGGAATAGATGGACATGATCGTCTATTGTGCCCATTCTATTTGCATAAGCCACACTTGAGATTGGCTTTCAATTGTTGACCTTCTATTGCCTCCCCTCTTCTTTTTCAATTTTGGCCTTCCAACTTTGGGAACCACTTATGGTAGCTCAACCAACAAATCATCTACAATAGGCCATGTTCTTTTATCTAGTAGAGGTTTAATGATTTTCCTCATAAGTTCTTATATATGCTCCTTTCTTCAACTTGTCTGAGACATAATTTATAACCTTATGCCCAACATTTGCAAAGCATGATAGCAAATGACTACAGGGCAACCCACTAATCTAATATGCCCTATAGTCACATACTTTCTTATCCAAATCTACCACAAATGTCTTACTTCCTTCTTATAGTACCTCAAACTCAATGTCAGAAGCTGAAATTACCCTATAATGTCTTACTACTTTTGCTGCAACTTTGAACTTTCTATATGGCAATTCAGATTTCCATTTTCTTACTTTACTTATTCTTTTGTGCATTCTTTTCATCACTTTTCTCCTTATGAATTCTGACAAAGCAATTACTAGTTTGGCCCTATGATCACTAAACTAGCTATTCTAAGATTCAGTCAAACTATTTGTTACATATTACATTTCAAATCAGTATCAAACGTATACCTGGACCAGAATTTAGGTAGGATTTTAACCAACCAATCATAAACTTCTTTTTTTTTCAAATTTGATCATGTCTATATATTTAGAAAAGTCTGATTTGCTATTGATCCAGCTACTGCCCAGGACAGATCTTTCAACACAATGGTTAGCCACTGGCTTCGCATATTGACACAGAGATGTCTCACACAATGCCTTATATTTACACCCCCCTTAATGCTGTTCTAACCCTCCAATCACTCCCTTTTGTCTGTCTGTTATAAAGGTTGCTGCCTTTTCATTTTAGATGCTTAGATAATCCCCTAATAACTCTAAGAATCAACCCCATGGTTCTAAGTTCTCACCCTCACATATGCAAATAGCAATGGAAAAGACTATGTTGTTCGCATTTAAGGTAACTACAAATAACAATACCCTTTCATGTTGTCCTTTCAAATGGCACCCATCTAGGCCTATAAACTTACTGCACCCATTCAAAAACCCATTTCTTCAAAGTTGAATAACTAACAGAAATCTTTTTAAACCTTATTTTATCTCCTACATGGTAAGTTTGCAACTTCACCATTGCTCCTAGGCTTCTCTCTGTTAGCATTCTAGCATAAGAAAGCAACTTGGCATATAATTGTGCAAAAGCCTCCACTTGCTCTAAACAATGCCTTTTTCTTTGCCCTGTATAACTTCCACTTCTGCACATGCACACCAAATTTTTGCTGAAGCTTATCTCTCATCGAATCAACACTTATTTGAGGGTTGTAAGTCAATGTCGTTTAAAACTGCTGAAAAATCCACTCCTCTATTGCTTCTCTATTCTTGCTGTGACTAAAGCAAGTGTGTTCATCGTTTAGTTGCTTTATGATGAAGAACAAACCACCCTTATATAGACTGACATAAATCCTTTAAGGATAGCTTGAATGCTTGCACTCTCTTATAAATCTTCGTTTCTCATTTCTTTTCTTAACAACTGAAACCCGTTCCTAATAACATATTCCTTGATTTTTACTCTAAATGCTGCAATAGTTGGAAATTCATGGCTAACCTCAAACCTTATCTCTCCACCAATACCTCTCCTATACATTTTCCTACCTACTGCCCTTGGCCTTTTTAACCCTCTTTTGCTTGCTAGTTCTCCATCTAATGACGTCAGTAAGCCCTTTTCTCTTTCATCACTCTCGTAATTGGATAATTGCCCATCACTATCATCATTCACTGATTCTTCATCATTGACTTCATCTACATTGTCTACATCAGCTTCATCTACATGATCACTATCTATACTGTCAATGCCATCATCAGACCACCTAACCTCCTTACTATCAACTTCTCTAACGGTTATATACTGTTGGTTGTAATCTGATTTGTCATTGATATTCTCATTTCTAAGCTTATGGTTCGAATACTGAGCTAATATGGGCTCATATTCAGAATGCTCAACTATTGTGGGATTAGGTGCTGTAAGCTTAGGGGTTGTAGGATTTGTTATTAAATGCTCAAGGGCTATAGGATTTGGTATTGAATTCTTAAGGGCTGTGGGATCTGGCACTGACTACTTAGGGGCTTTGGGTTTATCACCTGAATGCTTAAGGGCTGTGGGATCTAAAATAGAATGTTAAAAGGATATGGGCTCTTCTGTAGGCTAGGTTGGGTTAACAACTTGAGAATGGACTTTAGGTTATGGGTATATGTTGAATTCCATTCAATTTGTAAAACTCCTAATTCATTGGCTTTTGAGGGTGTATGTGGTAGGGTTATTTGGGCTGTTTGGTCTTTAGTGGGTGCTGCTGTGTCAAACTCCGACTGGTCTTTAAAAAGCTTTCTTCTGGCTATATTAGGACCACGTGAGGCAAGATTTTCATTTTGTTGAGTTGGTGCATCAAGGGTAATAATCCCCAAAGGCAAGTAATCTACCTCAATCTCCATGTTATATAACTCTACCCTATTATATCTTTTGATCATGTCCAGTAGCTGCATGTTTGTTACCAACTCAGTTTTCTCAAACTCTCAAGGAGCAACAACATAGGTCCTAAATTTCTCTCCTAGCAACAACTCTCTATCAAAGACCTCCTCACTCGGCTCATTATAAATGGTGACCAGACTAATATAATCTGGATTAGCCAACCCTAAGTCGTGTATCTCCCCCAAAAATCTTACAGTTAACCTTACACCTTCACAATCATCACTTGCCATCTTCCAAACTTTCAAAGAAATCAAACATAATTAATCCAACTTCCAAACACCTCTCCATCACCAAACCACATCACAACAACATATTACATCAACATAACCAACAAAAAACATAAGTATACCCAAACTAATGCATTTCAACATACAAATTCGTAGTCAAATAATAATCAGACATGCATTTATAGATTAACAAAATATTTTTGCATAAACCAAAAATAGAGGTCATCTGATTACAAACCTATACCAAATTTTTTATACATATGTGTAGTTATAAACATCTACATTCGTAACCCATATCCAACAATCTAATTTAACTTGCAAGGATTTGCTATGAATCAAAAACACTATATTTTAGGCAAACCAAAATACAAAGTAAACATAAAAACAGAGCAAAAACCGACTATGCATTCATTACGAGTTATTACTTTCTTAGAATGTAATGGATAAACAAACATGCATATGAAGAAATTTGAGTGATTTAAATCCTTAGAAACAATCATGTTTACACGTGGTTTAGATTTTAGCAAAATACATAAACTTGTAACTCAATTAATGCTTAGTTGTGATCACGCCTTCAGTTTTGCTCCTAACAAAGTTTTTCAACGAATTACCCCCAAATGGTTTGATTTAGAAGATAGATTATGAGAATGTGTAACAATATAAGGTTCAAATATCCTTTTGCTTCATGGGTTTCTAGTTTATGGGTTTGTGGGTTTTGGCGCAAGAAAGATGATAGATTACATAAATGGTTGAGAAAATGGACGATTTGGATTTCAATCATACACATGGATGGCTCATATTTCTTCAGACTAAGAATGATTTGACTTTTGTATACTGCTACATGTTTTTTTTATTTTATTTCAATATTTTTTTTATTTCAAATCATGTCAACAATACTATATCACCTTCAAACCCATAACGGAAACGGAAAAATATAACAGATTGAGTGTCACTGACAAATATTTTTACTTTAAAGATGTCACCGACACTTATTTTCAAAAATAGGGTCCATATGTCATTCTCCCCTTTTTTTTTTTTTCAGAACTCTTGATCATAAATTCACTTAACCTAAACTTCACTACATATAAAATATCACTCAACTACTTTAACTTCTCTTCTTACACTTTTAACTCATAATAAAATTCTCATTATCCAACAGTTTCATTGTTTTAAAAAAATTAAACATATTCATTTAGAATAAATAAACTCCACTAAAAATAAATATATTTATCTTATAAATTTTAATATTTTGTATTTTCACATAATATAGTATAGATATATCTATATACATATATAGATATATATATATATATGTTTTCCTATGAATAATAAAATTCGGGGTATTACAAAATATGTATCTTAAAACATATGCTATTTCAAAGGTGACAATTTATGGATTATGCCACTGAAGTCAATTGTCGAAAGCTACAGGCGTTCATAGTGCTGAAATAGAAATCCTATTCCTCTCAACTATTAATTTATAAGAATGTGCGACACTTGGACTAAAACTGCTTTGAGTTGTTCCATTAACATGAAATTTGATTGAATATTGACTTGACTCTTGAGCATGGAAATTTGGAGGAACTTGTAGTGCATGATAATCATTTCTACCAGAATCTTTTAAGTCAAATAACGTGTGGAATGGATCATCAACCGAGCGGCTAGCATTAATTTCCCAAAGTGACCAATTATAACTGTATAAGATAACAGATCCTCACACACCAACGCCTAAGACAACAAAATGAATCTACCGAAGCCACCGTGTTTCCCCTGTTTCCTTCTATCTACCTTCCCGTCTTTCGCGTCTCCCACCTTAGTATTTCAGGTAAGGTATCCAACGCACGAACCCATGTATGTATGTAAAGTAATGTTATATTGACTTCCATTTCATTTATTGAGAAAATCTGATTTGATGATATGATAGGGGTTTAACTGGGAATCATGTAACCAAGCAGGAGGATGCTACAACTTCCTGAAGGAAAGAATTCCTGATCTTGGTAATGCTGGAATTACTCATGTCTGGCTTCCTCCGCCTTCTCAGTCTGCTGCACCCCAAGTAAAAAGCATTGTTCATCGATTAGTGATATTTACCAAGCCTAAAGGTCCTCATTTTTTCAGGATACATGCCAGGAAGGCTATATGACCTTAACGCATCAAAATACGGATCTCAGGCTGAATAAAAATCTTTAATTCAGGCTTTCCATCAGAAGGGAATTAAATGCCTGGCTGACATAGTGATAAATCATAGAACTGCAGAGAAGCAAGATGGTAGAGGAATATATTGCATTTTTGAAGGTGGAACGCCAGATGACCGTCTAGACTGGGGGCCATCTTTCATTTGCAGTGAGGACAAAGAGTATTCTAATGGTCAAGGGAATCCTGATGCAGGAGATGACTTTCGGCCAGCTCCTGACATTGATCATCTCATTCGAAGAGTGCAAAAAGAATTATCTGACTGGATGAACTGGTTAAAGACTGACACTGGATTTGATGGATGGCGATTTGATTTTGTAAAAGGTTACGCCAGGAGTATTACCAAAATTTTTATGGAAAACACCTTGCCAGCTTTTGCTGTCGGAGAGAAATGGGGTTCTCTTTCATACGGGCAGGATGGAAAACCTGATACTAACCAGGACGCACACCGGGGTGCTCTAAAGGACTGGATTCAAGCTGCTGGAGGGGCTATCACGGCTTTTGATTTCACAACAAAGGGTGTCCTCCAAGTTGCTGTACAAGGGGAGTTGTGGAGGTTAAAGGACTCAAATGGAAAACCACCACGATTGATTAGAATGTTGCCGCAAAATGCTGTGACTTTCATTGACAACCATGACACTGGGTCTACTCAACGTATGAGGCCATTCCCATCAGATAAAGTCATGCTGGGATATGCTTACATTCTCACACATCCTGGCATCCCATCAATAGTAAATTCTGTCACTTTCTCTCTCTTTCATAAGTTAAATTACACAAGTTAAATGAATTTTTTTCTTTTTGTAAATTTTATGTGTGTCTGCATGTTCAGTTTTATGATCACTTTTTTGACTGGGGCCTGAAGAAGGGGATTAGCAATTGGTGGCGATTAGAATGAAAAATGGGATCAATCCAGCAAGCAGAGTTAAAATATTAGCTTCGGAAGCAGATCTTTATGTAGCTGCTATTGATAATAAAATAATTATGAAGATTGGACCAAAGATGCATCTCGGAAATCTTATTCCTTCCAACTTCAAAGTTGCTACCTCAGGAGAAGACTATGCTGTCTGGGAGAAAAAGTGAAATCAAGGAAACTGATATCAAGTAACTAGTAAAAATCTAGAATAATAATGTTCTGAATATATGTAAAAGAGTGCTAAGTGCGTATAAACACGACGTGCAATAGACTCTTTTGAAAAATAAATACACCAATATCGAATATAATGTTCAGTATTTCGCACTAAATATATTATAAGCCATTTGAAAGGAGACAAGACAACTTTATGGATTATGAAAGTAAAGAAAGTAGGAAAGGAAATGCAAAAGTTCAACTGAGTAAATTTATGAAAGCTACATGCATTCGTGTTTATTGGGACAGCATTAACAGTGTCAACCTCTCTTCGTTTAATTAGTTTAGAAATTCTTCTTCTCTAATAATAAGTTTCCAGTACTTGGGAGTACTACAACTTGGAATGGACCTTCCATTCCACTTGGGTAGTATTACATAACATTTGACTAAAGGCTGACTTTAGCTTGGATATTTGGAGGATGGTCAAATTTAGAGTCACATTTTCTACAAGGATTATATCATATTGGGCTCGACTGTGTTCTTACACACGGCTTGTAATAGTTTACCGTTGTGTGTTGCGTGCTGCCTGTGCTTCTTTCTGACGACATATATATATAGGCTGGCTGGATTTATATTGGGCCCTGAAGTCCTTTTTCGGGCAATGCTTTTGGGCTTAAGCCTGACTGAGCATGTGTATGCACCGCGCGCGGTAAATATATACTCTGCACGTGCCAACCCAAATTTTAAAAAAAAAAAAAAAAGGAACCACACTTTTGGCAATTTTAATTTTGGGGTTTTAACACATACCTCCCCTGAGGTTTAGTTTTTTAACACTTAGAGAGAAGGTTTGGTTTAATGTACACATACCTCCCTTACAAACTTCCACTTCCATCCATAATTATAGAAAAGACACATTTACCTTTCATTTGCTATATTCGAAATAAAGACAAAAATTTAAGTTTGAGATTTTTTTTTTAATTAAAATAATATATTATTAAAAAATTAAGAAAAAGAAATATAAAAGAAAATATAAATTCAACAAAAATTAAAGTTTAGAAATAGGGGGTTTTAACACATACCTATAAAAATTTTTACTCCATTTATATTTACTCCACCTATAAAAATTTTATTTGTAAAAATTTTGCTTTAAAAAAACTTTAATTATAAAGTTATATCAAGTAAATCTTTATTCCTTTTAATCGTAAAACAAAATATTTAAGGTTTGGGTTACTAAAGACGGAGAAGCATTTTCATTACTTATCGAATTTTTCATTTATCATTTAATTGTCTATTTTTTTTTTGAGCTGATGAAATTATTTAATTATAGATAATTCTTAATAAAATGAGATAATACATTTATATACTCTCTAAAACTAATATTTTTTGTGTTTATTCGAAGGGATAGAAAGATTTCACTTGTACTGTGATTTTACTCTTTATTGAAATTTTACCATTATTTTTCAATTGTTTTGTACTCTATATGAAATGATCAGTTTTAATTATCATTTATGTATATTTCTTTTCTAAACTTTAATTTTTACTGAATTTATATTTCTTTTTGTATTCTCTTTTTTTATTTTTTAATAATATATTATTTTAATTAAAAAATATCTTAAGCTTAAAATTTTGTCTTTATTTTGAAAATGGCGAATGAAGGGCAAATGTGTCTGTTGTATAATTATGGATGGAAGTGGAAATCTGTAGGGGAAGTATGTGTGCATTAAACCAAATTTTTTCTCTAAGTGTTAAAAAGTTAAACTTTAGGGGAGGTATGTGTTAAAAGCCCTTTTAATTTTAAAAAAAAAAAAACGAAGGGGGGTGGGTGATATTTCATGAAATAGAAAGAAAGGGTTAATTACCAACTTGGAGATTTTTTGTGGTTGTTCCTAAAAGAGCGTCCATTGTAATCTCGGATCCAGATAGATCTAAATACTGGAATTAGCTTAACCGGCAATAGCCAGTAACCAGTGACATTCATTCAGGCTTCCTTGAAAACCCTAACAAGGTAAAACAAGAAAAGCCCAAAACCGCAACGTTCTGATTTCAAATTTCGAACTTGGCGCCCTTCACCTACTCCCAGGTCCTCAATCTGCCCCAATTTTCTCTCGGTCTCACTTTCTTAGTTTCTT